>JAHXMQ010000566.1:27489890-27514363 GCA_020466415.1 Ammodramus savannarum pratensis | reverse complement strand
CCTGGGTACAGCACATCCCTGCAGGGAACAGGGCACAAACCCCATTCCCCCAGGCTGTGCACAAACCTTAGGCTCTGTCTTTGGCAGCAGTGTAACTCAATCAGCAACATTCCTCACTTGGAGAGAGTTACGTTAAAAATCTCTCTCCTGTAATGGCTGTTTCATTTCAACACGTAGTACTCCTTTTATCCAACTTACCTCAGGTTTTAGCTGTTTATCCTTTTTCATCTTACAACAACCGCCCACTACTGTGCTCGATCAGATCAAATGCACTGCAACAGCACATTTAAATTCCAAACCTCTGTCAGGGAAGCCTGACCTGAAACCTCTCCTGAAGTAAGGGAAGTCAACTTTTCTTTCCCTCCAGGTATCATTCCTGCTGCCAAAAAAAAAACAAGCTGTACTCTTCCAGGTGGGAGTGTAGGTGAGACAAGGTTTATAAGCCTGTGGAAATACAATGTGGATTTACACATACACATCACACTTGACTTTGACTTTGTTTAAATATTCCTCCTCCCAGCAATTGTAAGAGTATCTTAAAAACCACTTTTCATTTCAAGGAAACCTTTTCCTTTTTTCCCCTTAGGGTGTTATTTTCTTTCTCAACCTGCAAATCCCACTTAAGTCTCTACCTGTCCTTCCCAAGGAGTGATGGAAGATGGTGTGCAGTGATGGTGTGCAGCCATGGTGTGGTCCATGAGTTGTACAAAAACAATGTGTGACCCAGGCACAGAACTGCTAATTGCCACTGCCCATCAGTGGACATGACCAACCTTGCTTCATGCTTGCTTTTAGCCAACAGGGAGCTTGTGATCATTTTTCCCCCATCTCCTCTGGCTCCCAGTTCTCCAAGTGGGCTGAGGAAATGAGTCACATCCAAAACAAGAGGGATAAAAACATTCTGGGGAATTACCTTCTCCATGTGAGACACAGCCAAAGTCTTTGGTTAAATATTTTTATTTGGCTCTGTATACAAAGAAAAAAGTTTACAGGAGAGAGGGAGTGACAAGCAATTAGTTACACAGCATCCAAAGATGTATAAACACCTCTAGTCAGTTTATGCAGCTGCGTACGTGTTTCGTAAATTGCACCTACAGCCCTAAGGCCCTCGGTAGGACAACTAACTGGATTCAGCTGTTATCACCAATATTTCTAGGTAAATTAGTGCTTAATAGCATTTGTTGTATGCTCACAAATAGTTTCTAATTAAAACAGAAAAAGGGGTTGATGCACCAGGACAGCCTTGTGAGAAGTAATGATCAAAACTAAAGTAATCTTAATTGCTTTACAATACTCTCAAAATTTTGTGCTGTGATAAAACACGTTTTAATGAGATTGATTAAAACATTTTTTAAACTGAGAAAAAGCACAAGCAGAACTAACTGCTGGTTTGCTCACCGCGGGATCTCACCTGTGAGGTTTGCAGAGCCCTCATGTTGGCGCGGGCGAGGGAGGAACACCGGGACTGCCTCCCGAGGCTGCAGCGCGTTGTGCCGGGGTATCGCTAGTCACCATCCGCAGGTGCAGCTCCCCGTGGCCATCCTCCCGCCGCCGCTCGTGTGCGGGCGGTTTCGCATTTGCATTGCGGCGAGCACAGCACACCTGTGGCACTGCCGATGGGACGGGGCTCATCAGCGCCCAGCGCGGGGATCCGGTTGGCTCTGCACTTTTGTTTAACAAACTTCAGCTGAGCGTTCCCCTCCGCCCCTCACGCAGCGGGCGCTCCGCGGGCAGAGCAGAGCGCCGTGTCCAGGTGAGCCGCGGCGGCTGAGGGGCTCTCCGGCCCTCCGGAGCCCCCAGCAGCGGCCGCTCTCCCGCTTTTCCAGCGGGGCGGACTTCGGGGCGCTGCCCCCGCCCTGTGGCACCTCCGGCGCGGCCGGCCCAGGCACGGGGCGGGCCGGGGCGGCGGCGGTGCGGGTCCCGGAGCCAGTGCGGGTCCCGGAGCCAGCGCGCCCGCCCCCGTGCCCTGCCCTGCTCGCGGCGGGAGGAGAGCGCGGCGGGCCCGGCCCCACCTGCGGGGGCGGCGGCGCGGGCAGGACGGCCCGGCGCTGGGGTGAGCCCGGGACGGCGGGGCGAGGTGAGGAGCGCTGCAACATGGCCTCCTCCTCCTCCTCCTCCTGCTCCTTCCCCTCGCGTTTGGCGGCACGGGGCGGCGGGGACCAGGTGAGCGCGCAGCCCTCGGGCGGGGAGAGGCGGGCGCGGGACCAGTGGCTCTTTCTGCTTGTCCTTCTTTTCCCTCCCTCCTTCCCGTCCTCCTCCCTTCTCTCGTGGGCGCTGCGGGTCAGCGCGGGGTGAGCGGCGGTCGGGCGGCAGGGGAGCGGCTGTGCCGCCCGTCCAGGTGCGAGGCTGCAGCCGGGAGCGCCTGACCCGGCCCCGCCGGGAGCCCCGCACGGCTCTGCCTCTGCCGGGGCAAAACCCTTCCCAAAACAACGCGCGACCGCCCGCGTTAATGCCCCGCTCCGCTGGGAGTGCGGCGTTCTGGGGCGCAGGTGTGTTTTGCGCGTCTGCCTTGCTTGTGTCTCACACCTCTGTGGTGAGGCAGCGATGTGCTTGCGGGACGGGGGCTGGAAAGCCACCCAGGTGAGGGCCGGAGGCTCCCACATCCCTGCCTGGCCCCGCTCCCGGCTGCCGTCCCGGTGTGCGGGTCGCTGTGGGGCCGGCTCACATCCCATCCACCGCAAGCCATCTTGCTGCGGGGCAGGTGGAGAGAAGGTGCTGGTGAAGGCTTCACTTCCGTGGCCCCAGGAATTGTTTTTCTCCCTCTTCCCTCCTCCGCAGCGGTCGGAGCGGGCCCGCAGGGTCAGGTGAAAGAGCTTTGCTGCTGTGTGGGTCTGCCCCAGATATTCCATGTGGTCACTCTCTGTTTATTGCTGTCACCAATGCTGCCTTCTGAGTGCACTGGTCCCACGTTATTCCTACTGAACACTAATGGCTTAATCCTTTTTAGCTGTGAAGATTTGTGTTCTCAGGGCATAGAAAGAGTATATTGTGGCTTATTGCTGGCAAAATTATGCTTCTTCCACTAGAAGTAAGTTTAGAGAAAAGGGATTGGGAAAGTATGATAACCGAATTATCTCTCACCCACCCCCTGCTTTTTTTTTTTTTTTTTTTTTTTTTTTTTTTTTTTTTTTTTTTTTTTTTTTTTTTTTTGGGCTATATGCCCAGAACTCCTGAAACTAAAACTGGAAACTTTCAAGATTGAAGGTATAATTAATCAAGGCTGAATAAGCTTTATTCTTTGTGGTTTGTTTTTTTTTTGTCTTCCCTGAAGTTGGTATCTTTTGAATCATTAAACTTTCCTGCTTTTAACACCGCTTTTGCTACTACTTGAAACCCTTAGCTGGACACACAAGATGGAATATTATCTGTTTTACTGTAGATTGTTATGGTTTCTCATGTTTCTCCCTCAAATCTGTGTGGTGTTCGTGCTTTGAAATGGAATGTAAATTAACACCCCAGGAGGACTGATCAGCTGGAAATAAGTCACTGCTCTGGCAGTCAGGCTCTCTAAGTTCTGGTTGGGCAAGATGCTGTTCCCCCTGCCCAGCACCTCTCTCTTCTTTTTCTGAACTCTGTGTTTTGGAGGAGAGTTCCCTGAACAAACAGAGAGTGCATCTTACTGTGCTGTCAGAGCTCCAGGCATTTCTGCCTCTCTCTCCTCAATTGTCTCAAGGATAAAGAGAGAAAATACAACCTTGTGTGTTCACAAAGTGGATAGTTTAAAGCCTTATTCTCTGAAAGGTTTGTAAACTAGGCTGGGCTGGAAGTGTTGAGTTCTTTAAGAAGGTGGTGACTGTTCTCAGTCTCCAAATTGTGTGTGTTGCAATTTTGGGCTTGGAATAACCTCAGGATCAGTAGAGACTCAGCTTTGTCCTCTGACCCTTCAGTGCATCAGGGGCAGTAAACTTCCCATTGGTTTGAGAAGACTCTTAGGCTCTAAACTTTGTGGGTATTTAAGATGCTCACATCTTGAGGCACTGCTAGGGCTCTGTGTTGGAGATGGGGACATGCTTTGACACAGTCAGTGCTTGTTAGTGAGTTCCTTACAGAAATATTTCTGCCACCATTAATCTGTCTCTCACTTCTCTGGGAATTGACTAATGCAGGATTTTTGTCCCAAATGATACTGTACTATCATGTGCTGTTGCTCTGTTGGTGCCTGCCAGAGTGTGAGGTTGGGGATTTCCATTATTGAAAAACTGTCACCTCTCCCATCTTTTCTAGATCCTAATTTATTGCTAGTGTTCTTCTTGGAGATAATGAGATATGTCTGTTATAATGCACTGATTTACAAAATTATGTGAATAATTGTGTGTGGCTAAACAGTTTCCTTTCTAAAATAAAAAGCCAGTTACAGTTTTCCCTCAGACAATTTCCAGGCTTTGCAGAGCTAAAACTGTTAATAGCATAAAAAAATAATTTGTTATCCAAGGCTGTTTATAGTCCTGCATTACTTTGTAGTTGATTATTTAGATGGCTGTTTGGTGTTTATTTCACTTCAGTGTTTTTGAAAATGTCTTGTCCAGAAGCTTGTGTTTCTAAAATGTGACAGGAAGACTAGAATGTACTTTGTTGTTTGAGTTAGTTGTGTTAGTTTCTTGTTTTAGTTCTTTTGTTTTGACAGCTCTTGGCCTCAGCACCGTGGGCACTCCTAAAGTCAATGCCTAGAAGTTAATTATGCTTGTAGGTCACCTAGAGTGCTGTGCTTTGTTCCAAAGTGTTTCTATTTGGTATATCTAAGGTGCTGAAAATTTGGGGATTGTCTAGGGCTTGAAAGAGATCTTTGAACTTCAGTGAAATGAAAAACTTTTAAGCAATGAAAAACTTTTAAGCTTTTTGCCACTTAGGTTAAAAATGTAGGGTTTGTGGGAAGAGAGGAGACAGGGGTCGAGTTGTTGGGCAAGGGGAGGAAAAAACCCAAATGCTGTTCAAATATGATAGCCATGTTGTTATCACATAAATAATAGCAATAAAAATAAAAATTTACTGCTAAAGTGGAAAGTTTATTTCACAGAGTAAGCTTTTAAGTGTGATCTGTGAGACTGCAAGTCCAATCATAGATGCCCTGAAAAGCAATAACACATGCAAATGTAGTTCAGTCATTGAAAACTCTGGGGGGAAATGGCAGTTTAGCAGTTAAAAAACCCCAAACTAACAACTAAACAATCCTCCCAAACTCCTCCCTGTGCAGCATACAGATCAGACCACATGAGCCTCAGTTCCAGACAGTTGTTCAATACAGGAAAACTCCTGTCCTTGCAGTTTACTCTGGTTTTATCCTATATTTTATCAGCTATTTTTTTAATTTTTTTTTCCTCCACTCCAAACTCTCAGGGTTCTGTTCTTACATACTCTGTTTCTCAAAATTCAGTGCTCTTCACACCGTGTAAAAGCTATTGACATACTAATCGAGTCGATAATTACCTATTAAAAGTTATTTTTGCCTCACTCTCTGTTGTCTGGAGTGGGAATATTTCCCATATACATTAGGGGTTGTGATAAGCTGCTGACAATGGTACTTGTGCTCCTGCTGGCATGGCTCTTGGTATGACAAAATAAGACCTGGCATGTTGCATTAATTCTGAGGAAAGCATGGTTTTGCAATCTTTAATCAGGCAAAGTTTCATTAGCTCTGTAAAGGAGTTTTACTCTTGGCCTAAGGAAGATTTATTTTTTTTTAACAGCTGGTGGCACTTGTTAGCTTTTTCCAGAGGCACGATGTGATGAGGAATGAGAGGCATGAGGGTAATATTTTCTATTTCTGTGGGTTTTGTGCTTGACTTCTGATATGTAGTGTTAAATAGGTATTTGTGATGCTGACGTGCCTAAGGAGGAGAGTTTTGAAGTTTGAATTTTCTGAAACAAATCCTTCAAAATAGTTTAAAGCATATTTTTTTCTTTAATTTGGTAAAGCTAGTTTAGATTCCACTATTTTCTTCTCTGAAAAATTTTTGTAATTGGACAAAAATGGGAAAGGAAATGTTTTTTTTTTTTGTTGTTTTCAGGTTAGGGAGGAGGGGAGAAAGTAGCAGGAACTGTTGCTCTCATATTCTGTAGTTACTAAGTGCCAGAACTTTGCTACTCTTTTGATGAGTTGCATGTGCTGCCTGCTGGTTGTTTCTGGTCACTTTTGCCCTCTCAGCTGTTCAATTACATTAGAATGCACATAAACCACACAGAAAATAATAGTTGCTTGCACTGTGTGTGTCTGCTGCCCTTGCCATGGGGATGCTTGACAGGCTCTGTAACCCTGAGGAGGATGAAGCAAAGAAAATTGCTTCAATAAAGTATTTATTAGTGTGATTGTGACATTGTGAGAAGCCTGGCTCTGCTTGTGTCAGTCACTGCCTCGCTGTTCATGTGATGGTTGTGCACTCCTAGAGTCTTGCCCAGCTTTGGTGTCCTCCTCTTGAGCAGAACCCACCCTGTTTAGTCTTGGAGCAGTGGCTGTTCTTTCTTCTCTACTCCCCTGGGATATCTCACAAAAAATGAATCTACTATTAGCTCTGTAATTTCTTCTCTTAAATGCATTTAAAGCTTCAGTTCCCACTGACTCTTTGGAGAGGAAAGGGCACTGTACTTCAATCACTTTTTAAAATTCCAGGAAGTTGTTCTCCTCCAAGGGCATTCTGAGGTTGGTGCCCTTCAGAGGAGAAATTCTTCAAACTTTCCATGTAATATCTGGAGTATGCATCGTGCCTTTATCAGGAGGCCTTATTGATCCTATCTGATCATGGCTTGGAAAAAGCTGTGAGCTAATGAAAGGAGTCTTGCATGGCAAAAGCCTGAGTGTTTCCTTTTGCCCTGTTCCACTGCTGGAGAAGGCCTGGCTGAGCTGCTGCACTGACCTGCTGTTATTGCTGAAAGCAGGCTGTGATGACAGCTCCTTTTAATAGGAGAATCTGAAGGAACATTCTGCAATGACAGAGGAGCTGATGGCATGGGAATGTTGTAGGAGAGCTGGTTTCTTAGCAGAGACTTCAAGGAGGCTGGCTTTTTTAGGTTTTAAAACCTCAGTGATATTTTCCATGTGTTTTGGAAAATACTTTTAAAGGAATTTTAATAAAGGTAATTTTCAGATGACAGGCACACAACAGGTGGGAGCTAGTTTTATGGTCTTTGCATGCTGTTGTTACTAGTACCATAATTTAAGCATGTGTGCCTTTTAAAGAAAAGAATATGGAATTTCTAGCTTCCATGACAATTAGTTTGCTCTATTAAAAGCAGAAATTAACAAGATTATGAATGAACACACCCTGGCCTCATAACCAGCAGGAGTTCCTCTGCTTTTATTTCTGTGGGTTCAGAATTCCTGCCTGTTCCTGTATGGAGGGTGCTGATGATGTAGTTTGTGAGGAATTCCTTAGCACTAGGAAGACGTTCAAGCAGCTGTCTCTGGCTTTCTTCTGAATTTAAAATTTAGAAGTCTGAAGTTGTCTATGGAGGGAAACCTCCATTTTCAAAGAAATGTTATGCAAACAGCTCTAACTTGGTTTTGACCCAGTTTACTAATCTGTAGATTTTTGTTGCATGTGTTTCACTCTTAGAAGATTATCTGCTTTTCTGTTTCTTGCCCTATTTTTCTTTTCTTTTTTTTTTTTTTTTTTTTTTTGATAGGGGGGAGCAGGGGAGGGTATGGGTGTGCATGGGGGTGATTTTATTTAAGCTTTCCTTTCCATCCTGTAATTTCAGATTTGTTTCTGTCCATTTAATAGTTTAGTGCTGCCTTGCCCAACATAGTGGTTTCTGTGCAGATTCACTTTCCTCAGAACATCTGTTCAGCTTTAGGTCAAATAAAACTCATCTTGAGGTTGCTGAACTTAGCTGAGCAAAGAACTCCCAGTCACCACAAAAGGGATCTGACAATGCTGAAAAATGATCATTACTTGTTAGCCTTTTCTCACTGAGATAATCTGATCTATGTGGGAACCCACAGGTGATTTGAAAAGCACAAAAGTCAGGTGCACCTGGGAGTGCAGGTGTTGCTTATTGAGGAGAATTAATTTGAGTCATTAGAATCTTCCTTGTTTCTTTACAAATCTCCTCCTCTCTGGGAGCTTTCTGTTGTGGAGGAATCCCAAGAAACTGATTCCTTCTGCTCTGCAGGACTGACCCTTTCATGGGGGTGTTTCAGGGGTGGATGTGTGATGTTGGGTGAGGAGGTAAAGAATTATTTTTGTGCATGGTGAGGGGGGAGTGTGCAAGGTCGAGTGATGCCAGGGTGCTCTTTAAATTGTGTCTTTGTAGTGGTATAGAACACTGGAAACTGAGCAGAAGGGGTGAGTCAGCTGGTCTTCTGTTCTGACAATCAATACTGCATTCAGGGAGAGCAAAAAGACATCTAATTATAGTGTAAGTATGCTATTATATTAAAAAGTAACATATACTAGTTAGCATGTGATGGGTATTAAGGGAGAGGTTAATTAACTTGGCCAAACAAGGAGTAGTACTGACTTTATCATAATCTTTCAAGGGAATACTAGGGGAATGAATAAATTTGGTAACTTTCTCAAAACTTAAACATGATTCATTACTTCCCCTCCAGTGACCACAGTGCTGTTCTGTAAAGGCAAACAGTTTATTGACCAGCCTAAAAATAAAAAGAGGGGGAATCTGTATGAGTATTTTTGTGTTTTATTCAAACAGATAAATTGCGTTGTGTTGTATTTTGGTGGGTTTAGTTTTTGTAGATATCCTAGGCTGCTTCTTTAAGTCAAGATCAGCAGAGATTAGAGTTCAGGCACAGTAATTGTATCACCCAGAACTGTGGAGCAAATTGTCTTTATAGTGTGGTAAGATAAAGAAAGACAAAGATGGAATATGTTATTTACAGCCTCTTACAACACTTAGCTGAGAACATTACATACACCTAGGCTTGCTCTCTTGAAGCTCTTGGAGATTTTAGGCATAATAGCTACAAAGAGATTGTGTTCAAATTTAACTGGGCTTTAAATTAGTGAAAATAATGACTTGTTGTGCCACAGACACGACCCCATTGAGCAGGTGAAGGACCTATAAGTGTGATTCAGTGTTTTAAATCTCCAATAGCAGAACCAATTTCCTTTCATATTCCTCTCTATATCTGGATTCTGCTTGCTCCTGTTCAAAGAATATTGCAGAGAGAGCACATATGCATTTGTCTGAGAAGGCAAATAATTTCACAGGTCATGACTTTGCAAATGCATGAGACATCCTTGCTCTGTGATAGGAGCCTTTGGTGGGAACTGGTGACAGTGAAGAGGGAAAAGGGCACAGCCTCCTTAAATGGCATCCACCTCATAAACATTTGCCATGCAAAACAGCAGCAAGCAGGGCAGGGGCTCAGCTTTTACAGTTGGGCTCATCTGTAGCTCACAAGGCTGATCTTGGGGCTTGGACTTGGTGCTTATGTCCTCAGCTGGGAGCTCAACCTGTGCCCTCACCATCCCATTCAGGTGCCTTAGTTCTGAACACTCTTTACACAGAGCAGAGAACTTTCTCTTCCATGTTGTTTGTTTAGTTGATTTGTTTTTGTTTTTGTTTTTTTTTTTTTTAATTTTCTCCCCCTCCCTCCCTTGGTGCATCAAATCTCCTGCTGAACTCTGATGATCCTTGCAATCCTCTGCAAAAAACCCTGTTTATTTTCCTCCATCCCTCTGTTAATCACTTTGTGAAGATTTTAATTCAGTAAAGTACTCTTGAAGTTTTTGCTTTATCCTTCAGTTGATATAGGCTGAACTTTGCAGCCTTTAGTCATTGTGGTGGTGTGGCTCACAGCACATTTCTGGGAAGTGTTTTGTTGCTGTAGCTGGGGAGAGAGGGGCTGCAGGATTGTTGTGGCAGGGAGCAGGGCAGGTGTTTGCTACCTGGTTTCACTGCTGCACAAGGTGTTATGTAAATAGGCTGAGCCTTGCCTCTGGTTTCTGTGATGTAATGTTTCATAAATAAGCACTGTGGTGTTGGAAACCCAGGTGTCAGAGGCAGCAAGCCAAACACATTGGGAAACAATGGGACAAGTCTGAAGGGTGATGCACTTTTCCAGCAGTCCTCCTGTAGGAGCTAATCCTGCATTCTAGGGAAATTCGTTGGGAGCAACATCTTTCTGGAGGGGGATGATAAATTGTGACACACTCACCTGCACCTGGTTTAGTGGTTGGAAAAGCCTGGGACTGGCAATAAGGAGGTCGGTAAGTCCCAAATGAGGCTGTTTTTATCAAGTCTCATGGGTAACAGCAGTGTTTCAATATAAAGATAAGATATACAGTCTGCTGTTCTAATTGAATCATAAATCAAACAGGTCTAGGAAAAAAAAGAAAGAGAAGAATGCAGATGCATCAGTCTGTGTCAGCTTAGCATACCTTCCTGTGGGTGGCCTGTGTTTCTTTTCATGGGGTCCATCCCTGCAAAGCTGCTTTGTGATCTCAGCCTGATGTGGGTCAAAAGGGGAAGATTGTTAACATTCCTCCTGCCCCTCTTCATCACCATCAGCAGCTCTCAGAGGATGTCAGTCCTTTGGGCTCGTGTGGGAGAGGACTGGGGAATTCTGTGCTGCTTCTAACTGCTCTTCCAAATATTTCTGTCTGTCTCTTATCTGGGCAATAACCCAGCTCCCAGTTTTGGATGATTATTATGAGTTGTGATTGATTTAGTAATTGCATTGCTGGCATACTAGTATTTTCATATTTTATTTGCCTTCATGTCCCCATCAGGATGTCTATGATATAAAAAAGCTAAACAAACAGTTTTTGTCCAAGAAATCATAATTTGAGGTAGTGTTCTCTGTTACTGCCCTTTAAGAGTTGTCTGGTCCCTGTCTGGCACCTTGAATGCTATTGTGTATGTGGCTCTTTATCTCCACTTTAATAATGGTACTGTATTTGCTGTGATACTACTACAATGAATTTTGGTTGTACAGGATAGAAACAACTGTAATTTTTTGGCTGAATTTAAACTGCTTTCCAAATGATGTGTACTTTGTTCTGGAAATTAATTCCACTGGGTTATTATAAGGAGTTTAGAATGACTCATTACAGTGATACAAGTAGGTAACAACATGGCTCTGAAGCCATTAAAGGCTTTTCATTTTGTGTTGCATTTGTTCCAACCATCATAACTCTAATGAAGTGCATGTCTCTTTCTTCCAGTCTCTTTCTCTTGTCTTTAATGTGTCCATCTTCCTAAAGAACTTGTCAAAGAATGTGGCGTTGTCAAACAACGTTCCCTTGATCAGACTCTGGAGCAAAGGAAAATACAATACTCAGTAGTGATCTACAGCTTGAAAAGGGAATGCACAAAGATCATTAACCTCACACTGAGCTCAGATCTATTCCCCGCTGGGAGGGGATATTCCAAATATGCTTATTACAAAAATTTAGGGAGAAAGAAGTTTAGAAACAGAAACATTTTTATGTCCCCACTATAAACAATCTTTACTGAAGATGAGTATGTGTAAAGAGATACTCCTAAGTAAGAGCAAGTTCAGCATTTAATGTTTCTTTTATACCCTGTTTTCCTACAGTAAACACAGTGTAGTGTAATGAAAGAGGCCAAAGTATAATAATTTTGTTTAGTCAGGCACATGGTATGTGTAACTGGTCTGTGACATTTAGGAACAAAAACTGGTGTCGTTCAGATTTCTTCATCACAGGGTGCAGTAAATGGATGGGCCCAGATGAGTAAAACTCACTGGAATATCTAATCAGGAGCAAGTGCTTTTATTAAAGATGGAAAGGCCACTTTTGCAACTGCTAGTTGTAAAATACTAGTTTGATTTGAAAGTGGATCCAGAGATTTGTTTCATTTTACTACCAGTTAAATCAATTAAGAGAAATAATGGTCTTGGACACCTGTAATTTTGTCATCTGCTTATTTTGGTGCCAATTCCAAATGCTGCAGGTGATTTTGGCAGTTCAGCATGATAATCATGGTCAGCCTTCTGCATGAAGGACTGGTATCTGAAAACCACTCCAGTAGTAGTGTAAATAAACACTCAAACATTGTGTTTTATTGTGTAAAACCTCTTTGTTCTTGTTTATATCAGTTGTTGCTGATGCCAGTGTAGCACATCCAGCTGCAGTAGTTGAGTGCCCTTGCTAAGGTTTTGATCAGTTAAAATTATATACAGTACTGTTCAGCACAACTCTTTAAGCACCTTGGAAAGCACTGATATAAGCTGTGTATTTTAAAGTATTATGTAGAAACAAGTTTGACCTTCCTGGAAATGTATCCATGCAGTATATTGATTTTTCTTGTAGCAAATATATTAAAATAACAACAGTGGGACAGTTAAGAAATGGTAATTGATGTGCCTATGGCTGTCATAAAGGATGAACAGAAAATGTGTGACTGCTGCTATGTGACCACATTCAGCAATTTTGAGTACACCCTCTGCCAGCACTTCTGTCAGGGCCAGGTGCTCAGTTGCTGCCTTTGTCAAGGTGCATCCCCTACAAATGCTGTATGGGAGATTTATTGATCACTCTCGCTGTGTATGATGCAGGTGTTCTCCCTGTATGTGTAAATGTGTTTGTGTGTGGTGACAATGAATCTGGAACAGAAAACTGGACATTGCAGAACAGCCTCTGATTTAATGAACCATGCCAAGCAAAGCTGGGGCTCAGAATCCTGCTGACATGGATAGAAACCCTGAAGCTGATTATGGGTGCAGGAGTGGCTCTCTCTGCAGCTGACATTACAGTAACCTTCTCTACTTCAGCATCAATTGATTGTTCTTTTTCATAGTGATTAGGTAGATGATGGTAAAACTTGCAGTGCTTGTTGTTCTCTGTTTGAGTAAAAGCACATTTGAAAACTGATTTTGTGGTGTTCAAATATCTGTTTGTAAAAGGTTATCATTAATACTAGAGAAGGACTATCCAAGAATTTATTTTACTCAGAATCCTCCAGTTTCTAGTGAAACGGAATACTTTTGTTCTAGTGGAACAAGCTGTGTTCCAAGCCCATTGAATTGTCTTCCAAGAGGAAAAAAAAACCAACCAAAAAACCCAGGCAAAACCCCAAACACCAGTGGAAATCAATGTTTCATTTTTGTTCTTAGATCTCAATCATTTTCCGCATTAGTGCTACGGGGAGCTCTTGAATCCTGCTGTGAGTGAGCTCTCTGCTTTCTGGGACTGCTGGATGCTCTGGAGTCTTGTTCTGACTGCTAAGCCAGGGAGAATCATCCTCAGCATTGATATTGGATTTCCCCTAAAGCCTAAATTTTTTCCTAAAAATCTGTGGTGAAAAAACATTTTCTGCTCTTGGGGATTTGCACTAATGCTGTCAATCACTCATCTGAATTTTATTTCTTCTTGTATGTTTTTGACTGTGATTATTTCTCTCTTGGCACTTGTCAGCACAAGTGTCTGTCACTGCATTTTTGGGTTTTTAGCACTGTGCCCTGTGTAACCAGTCAGGCAGCCAAGTCTGATGTGAGGATGTAGAATTTAAGATGAAGAAATGCACAGTGCATCTCTGGGTGTAGTAAGTGGATGGGGCCAAGTGTGCAGAACTCAGTGGAATATCTAATCATGGGCAAATGCTTTTGTTAAAGATGGAAAGGCCACTTCTGCAACTGCTTGCTGTAAAAAAATTAGTTTAATTTGAAAATGGATCCAGAGATTTGTTTCATTTTATTACCAGTTAAATCAATTAAAAGCAAAGAAATTAGGTAGAAATTGCTTAATCTTTTTCAATGTATATCTTAATCTGTATTCAAACTCATTCATTCACTATTAAATATTGTAGTTTATCTTTAAATAATGATTGCCATAAACAACCATTAATCTAAATAACAATTGTTAAATAAATACAGTGCTGCAATAATTTTTCTTATTCCCCTATCCCCTGCCACAGCTTGGGGGAGAAAAAACCCTGTGTGAAAACTGATGTTGTTTTGATGCTAGTCAGCAGTAAAATTCCATTTATCTGCTTTCATTTCTTTGACATGGCTAACTTCTAATAAATGAGCTCCCTGCTCAGACTCAGTGAAGTGTATATTTTTGTTTCATAATAATGTCTACATGATTAGCCAAGTAGAAAACTGCACACTCAGTAGAAAAAAAGAAATTAAAGAGAGTAACATTTTAATAATAATCTTCCCTGAATTGTAGTAAAATGCTTTGGAATAGAAGAAACTTGTTTCATGGTGTGTTAGGGCTGGCAGAAAGTTCTTTAATTTGCATTTGTATACAGATGGTTTTTCTCCTGTGCTTAAGTGAACAAGTGAGAATAAGTCTGGACATTCAGAACATATATAATGATTGGGGACTTTTGCTCAGGTTCTTGTCTGGAACTCTTTTAACTATATAAATTTCAAATATCTTAGGTATTATTTCCCTTCTCATTGCTTATCTCCTTCTACCCCAATACTTACTGGTGAGTATCAGATGTGAACAAATGCCTTTGTCATATTATATGTTTTCCCAGTCCTTTCAGATTCTCTAATTTTGGTAGGAATTATAAATTCCTACCCAGTTTTGCTAGGAATTATAAACTGTCCACGACTGTGCTAATTTTGAGAGATTTTCCACTGCTCTTAGGACATGAGCATCCATTATGTTCTAAAGAAATGACTTCAGGGTGTTTAAGGGCACAGATTACCCCAGCCAGCAGAAAATGGTGCTCATGGTCACAAACAGATCAGGTTCATCCTCTCAAGTTCACTCTGGCACGATGGCAGGGCAGACTGGGCTGCTTGTTTTTAATGTTTAGAATTAGAATTTTTGTGAATTTTTGTTCTGTTCCTCAGAAGGATGTTGATGATGGCTGTGGTTAGTGCAGGCCTTACTGTCAGGGCTGAGCTCTGCGGCCTGGCCTGAGAGCTGAGTGAGCTCAGGTGGTTTATGAGAATTCCTGTGATCAGGGGTTGTCTTAAAAGTGGCTTTTAGGAACAGATCAGTTTCCAATCGACTCAACAATGGGTATTCTGCACTGTCATAGAGGCAGCAACACTTCTCAAGGGCTCTGAGGGACAATCTATGGGTTTCTGCATTCTGCTGATTTCTGTAACTGAAGGCCTGTCATTTTAAGTAGTATCAACATGTACATGAGCTTTAACTTAATGTTCTTCTACTGTAGATATCTTCATTGTGATATATTCTTGTTGAAATGATATTTTTTTTTGAGTACTTTTAAATTTTTAATTGTGCATAGGGGTTGGCAGAGAGGCTTGCATCTTTCCTTCTCCGTCTCAACAATAAGTTTGAATTTAGGCAATCTGAAGTGAACAACCAGAGAAAAACAATTCTGCTGTGTACTGAGGGCCTCTCTGATTCAGGACCTGACACGGGGTTGGACATGGGATCATGTCCTGGGATGGGAATTCCCTCCTTTTCCTCCTTGCCCCATGGTTCTTGATATCCCTGGATAAGCAGGTTTTACCTCTTTTCACAAACTAACTCCTGTATGCATTCCTAAATAATTTAAGCTTTTTTTCCCAAGACTTCTTGCCCTTTACACTCTTCCTGTAGCATAGTTAGAAGTGCATTTATTTACTCTTGTGTGTGTTTCTTCTGTAGTTTGGATCTTTGTGCAATGGTGGAAATAGCAATTGAGTTGTTTTCAGTGTGCTGTAATCTTGTACAGCATTTCTCCCCAGTGTGTATCCAAAACTGTGTCCTTTGCTCAAAATAAGTGGTTTTACTCTATGCCATCAAGACAAGAAAGACAAAATAAAATGTTTCCTTGTATCATCATAATATTTCTGTAGTGTTACCAGGCAAAAGAACATTAGTTATGTTGGTATTGGCAACTCTCAAGAGAAATATGAATAAATAGAGGAAGAACTGTGGAAGGAGAACCTGAAGAAAGACTTGCCCGTTTCTGTAGTGAATGGAGAGTGTGATTGTTTGAATTAGTGAGAAAAACAACTCAGCACATTCACTGTTGAATGCCAACTTAAAGAAAAAGAAAGCTAAAAATATTTTAGTCAAATAACTTGCCAAAGAAGGGTCTGCAATCACTAAGTTTTGACATGAGCGGTTATACTCAATTTTTAGTGTATATCTTGAAGTGAGTGATTAAATTAGGCTTTTTTTTTTCTTTAGACCTGTTGTAGGGTTTTTTAGTTTGTTTTATTTTTCTGTAAAAGGGGTTTTCACCACTCAAAAAATAAAAGAAAACTGGAAGTTGTCTTGCACCAGAGGCCACAGAATCTGAAAAGTGAAATACTCATAAATAAGTGAGAGAAAGTTCCTTAACTGAGAAATGGGGAGTATTTTGGCATAAGAACTGCAAAGATGGTAACAGCTGCTTTATCTTAAATTCAGTAGTTTGGCTTTGAGATGTTTGACTGTGGATCTTCCCAAATTAGATCTGGTTTGTTTTCCATTGCATTTAATCTTCTTACAAATAGTGTTTAGACTTCCCTCCAACAGCTGCACAAAAGGGCATTTTGGAAATCACAAGTGATACAAATGAATAAATACTATGTGTACCTTTGTCAAGTCAGACTTCCAAGAATCAGCTTTTATGGAAGAAAAAGATAAAATATGTGCATTTTTATACTTGCCAACAATTCCCACCTCCCCACTATTTCATTTGGGATAATCTGATGCCTTTTAGTCACAAGATTTTGGGATTCTTTTTTTTTGAGAAAGTGAGCAAGCAGATAGATCTGAAAAGCATATTCTGTGCTGGTCAGTTCATAATATTAATAAACTGTGGACTGGAATTGTCTTGCAGAACTGTGAGGTCCCTGAGGGTGGGGGATGGAATAAATTATTTCAGGAGCATTGAAGACCTTCTGAGCTAAGAAAATTCTGTAGGCTGCACTTTTCTTTTCAGTTTTATTTGCAGGCTCATTCCTTCTGGAGGGTTGGGCTATATTTTCATATATAAATTCAATGATCATGATTTCTTGTCTATAAGAAATCAATTATGGAGTATCAACTGCAGAGCCACAAGCATTTTGCAGGACTCAATCTTTAGGGAAAACCACAAAAAATTACAGGATAACTGCCCCCTCAGAGCTGGTGCTTCTTTTATTAACCTGATTTTGTGATCCAAGTTTACTGCTTTGCTTCCTGAATGGCTATTCAGAGTCAGGACTGGATGTTTAATTTTACACTGAAATTAATGAAGTCTGGATGACTTTCTACCCTTCCACTGCAGTGCCCTTCAGTACAACATTTTTGTTTAATCCCCAGCAAAAAAAAAGGGAGTAAAATAATTTCTCCCCAATTTATACTGATATTGTGCTGTTTTTCTTGCTTTTGACTGTATTTCAGGACAATTCCTGGGTGTATTTAAGCTTTCTATTGGACAATAGCACCTGATGAATTATTGTTCAGAGCAGGCATGTAGTCCTGCATAAAGGCAGAAATCAGTGGCACTGTTGTGAATGAGTCAGAGCCTTCCTGGAAGACTCAGTGCAAGATGGAGAAAACTGAATTGAAGCCTTAAAGCAGAAACTAAAACACAAATCTTGTGTTAGGTTCACTTGGTAAAAAACAGGTCTGTAAATCAGTTACTGTAAGGACGCTTGGCTCAGCCGAGTATTTGTGTGAAAAATTCCGTTTTTAGAATGAGAATCTCTCCATTGGGGATGAAAGAAAAGAACTTGCCTCTTTTCCCCCCAAAGCATACACAGTTTCAAAGGTTTAACAGCTTCAGGATTAGGAAATTACATATTCCTTTTATTGTTTTTTGCTGCTGTGGGTTTTGTTGGTTATTGGGGATGCATAAAAATTGTTTCATGTGAGCTCTATGGAGGTTGTTGAACCACAGTGTCAACATTCAGCTAAATCATTGTTTAGCCTTGCAATTGTTTCTTTTGGGGAGGAATTGCAGGTGGGAGGTAAAAAGTTCAGTGTAATTATTTCTCTGCTGTGTTGGAAACAAGCTCTATGCCTATTGTATGCACTTGCCTCTGAAGTATAAACAGTTTATGCTGTTGGAATGTTTTGGGAAAGCAGGGAAGGTATTGGAGGAAGGGTGTGATTTGTAGCTATTTAAATTCTGCATTTAGTCAAAGGGGAGCTATTATTTCATTTTCACTTGCATTTAATTGATTTAGCTCCAAGATTAGATCAGCCTGTGCCTGGGTTTAGCATCAGTGCATGGGATCTGATGTGCAAAGCTCTTTCACTTGCCCAGTGCCCCACAGGGGCTGAAGCTGAGCAGGTCTGAAGAGCTTTGGTGGTAACATAGCTCACATGCAGGGAGGTCCATGAGGGAAAGCTGTGACCCTCCCTGGTGTCTGCTTCCATTCCTGCTGGCTGTGCCCAGCTGATTTGCTGTTCCCACAGCCCCCTCCAGTTCATCCCAGCTGGGCTGGGAAGGCAGCAGGCACGGACAGAGGCGCCTCTGCTGAGAGAGGAGGGCACACAGTGCTGAGTTACTGTGACCTGCTGTCCTATTTCTCATTTTCATAGCCTCTGCTGGCTGCTGGGAGCTCCAGCAGGAGCTGACAGCTGCAAGAAGTAAGGCAGAAGTTGTGAGCAGAGCCAAGTATGGGAAGAAGTCTGAGTCCTGAAGCTGCCCATGGTGGCTCTGCTAGCAGAATGTAATCATCTGGGGATAGCTGGTTGAGAAGACAAAGATCCCAGGCAAATAATTCATATACTTTCATCTGCCAAGTGTGTTACTGTATGACCTATTAAATACATAACTCTGCAATGAGCTGACAGAATGTTTTTGGTGGGAGAATGTACTTTTCATCTGGGTTTTCCTGCTCTGGTAATCCTTTCTGTCAGTATCTCTCTACAGACTCTCAAGACATTTTGAACTTCTTGGCTGCTGCTGATTAAATTTGACAGAGCAGAAATAGTTCAAAGCTAGTTTTCCACAAGCTTCTTGAAAATAGGTGCACAGACAAATTCTCCTTCCCAGTTCATGCACTGTAGTGTGGGTTTAGCTGTGTTACCGCACAGCAAAGAATCTGAGCTGGGGTGGGGAGCAGGCAGGGTAAGTTCCAGTGCTTACAAAATGACTTGCTTAATTGTGTCACGTGCCCATTAAACAGCTCTGCCACCAACCTTTGTTAAAGTTTACCAAAAATGAAACTGAGATCCAGCTTGGAGACTGTTCAAAGATGCGGAACATGTTTAAAAAACCAAAGGGGGTTTTTTGTTCCCTTTATGTTATATAGTTTGTAAGACCATGTGCCCAACAGGTGTGCATTTCTCATCCTTACAAAAATAGGGTTGTGTCATAGGCAGGCAGTCCTAAAAAGTTTAAAAAACAAAATCATGGGATCTTGGGGTTTTCTTATGGTTGCATTTCCCTGCCAATTTCTGCCTGCTCTCTTTTTCTTCATTTCTTTGTGATATTTTGATTATGATATGTGTTTGTCAAGGAGAAGGCTAAATTAACCAGAAGAATGTTCTGTAACCAAAGATATTTTCATAAAAAGGCATTTGTTGTTTTCTGCATACAGTTTTAGAAAGGACAAGACTTCTTGCCTTTCAGGTGTGCATTCCTGTTGTAACTTAGAAACAACTTCTGGTAAGAGTTTCTGCCTCTGGCAATTCCAGTTCTGTTCACTTGCTCAGTCTCCCAGGTGTTTACTTTTTACAGACTGAAATGACCAATTTGCACAAGGCCAGTCCATGCTAGATCTACCTGGTAGGTCAAGATGATACCAAAATTTAGTTACTTGTTTAAGAGATCATTTTAAATGGTATTGATAGCTTTCTATTGAATGGACACTTCTGTACTCATTAAGCATTGTTAAAATTCTCATCTAATTATCTAATATCTTAAAAAGTTCATTAACTTTGCCCATAGCCTGAGTTTTAGTTCTCTGTAGCCTTACAGACTCTCTAGGCACCATCTTCATTGCAATTTCCTTTGTCATCTTTACAACCACTTGGAAAAAGCTATACAGTGAAAAAAGGGTGTGTACTTTTGATTTTAACTTTTATTTACAATTTTTGAGTTCAGTCCTAAAAAAAAAATAAAATAAATTGAATAATAGCCTAGTGCTGAAGCAGCGGGTGTGGCAGAGAGTTTGCTTTCATTGAGTCTGAACCCCCTGGGCAAGTGCATAGGGAAGAAAGGTAGTTTTGCATTATTTGTCCTTAAAATAAACATGGTTTTGAATATATAAAGGGCATGTGAAGCATTAAGGAAAGAATGAGGAAGAAAACCACTTTCCTTTTACAGTAAGTTCTAAGTAAGTGATGTATTAAAACTGTAGTATTGGATCAGAACACTGTTGTGCAGAACTGTGTCTCTGCATAAAACAAGAACATGTAAGGATGGTGGCTGCAGACACTCAGGCTAATTATATGCCATATTCCATAACATATGTGTTCATATATCATGTTATGTACAGTTTAAAAGCATTGCAGTCGTTAATATGTATGATATGAAAGTAAGGAATGATGACTTTTCTGTGCCACTTTGTGGTAAGGTCTGAACTGATAGATTTGCAGCCTGCATTTTCTGCTTTGCATGTTACTTTTTATAAACAGAAAATTAATAAATAAGTTACTCTTTGTTCTTAACTCATAACTTGTATTTGAAACCTGAGCTATAGATGTAGGGATATATTTAGATCTTAGTCTAGTTCCCAAATATAACTATTTTATGGAATTGGTTATTATTGTTCAAACAAGCTAAGGAATTTGGCTAGAGAGTTGACTGCATGAATATCTGGTGGTGGTGGTGGCTTCTGTGGTGGTCTCAATTCTGACAGCAGTTCTTCATGGAACTGCTGAAGGTCTTCCAGCTTCCCAAAACTCCAAATGCCAATGATCCTTCAGTGTCTCATTTATTAGCCTGGAGTTTAGCTGTTGTTGTTTTGCAATGCTATTGCAAAACAGAAGTTTTTTCAGTTTAGTATAAGAAAGCTCTTAGAATTGTGAAATAAGAAAAAATTCACTTTTCATAACAGTCATGGCTGAGCTTAGTCCTGGTATGTGCAATATATGTCAACTCATATACCCAAACCCATATTCCTCTCTTGTAAGGGCCATGAATTGCATCAATGATATTGTTATTATGCAGAGAACTTTGTTTTGCTAGAAGTAGTATTTAACTTGTGCATTTTGAAATTATTTTGCAAATACTCATAAGCATTTGCTTGTACATCATCACCACAGATTATATCAGTTCTCTGCAGGAAATTTGTTCATGTGGTGATTGACACTTTTTTTCTCTTAGAGAGAAGGACATTCCTAAATGCATGGAAACTTCACTAGAGGACTTTTCCTAGAACAGGAAATTTCTCATTAGGTCTTCCAGGATCCTACCCACTGATAAAATATGAAGAAAATATACATCTCAATTACTAAATGAAAAACTTGTCATCTCTAATACTTGTTACTAGGGGCAATACTAATGTCAGCAGTAGGAGAAGGTGGCTGTCCTGCTAAGATGATATTTTCATGCTTCCAACTGTGATAGCACAACACCAATAGCAAGTACAGTGTTCTCCGTGTGCAGTGCAGCAACATGATGTTTATTTAGTAAACCATGAGTTATCAAGGCAGAACATTTTGGGTTTAGGCTTCATAATACTTCAAAATTAGTACTTCAAGGGTCATCCCACCAACCTGTAGTGATCTGCACTGAATGGGATTTGTAGTTTAAAAGCACATTTGAGAGAACAATTGTGTGGCAGAGCATAGTCTTATGCCATGTGACTTAGAAATGAGAAGGGTCTTGGGGAATGGCAACCAGCAAGATCACTTTTATAGAGGCAGGGATGTGGGATTGAGTCTAAGGTATTAATGTTCATCACCTGTCCTTGTGCTTTCAGACATTCAGCCCTCTGTCTGGTATGTGCTGCACGATCACAGCAACAAAGCTCGCTGCATAATCACCCTGGGTGCTGTATTTTTAACCTTCATGGAAAGCAGTCAGTCAGTCCTTCCTAGGTGACCTAAGTTAGTAAATTTACTTGTTTACTCCATTTCCCAATGGTGATTTGCCATTGCCTTTATTGGGAGTGAGGTGTGGGAGTGGAAACAGCAAAGGTGATCAGAGAGAAGGTGTTGCATTTGTAGCCTTTTAATGGTGTAGTTAAAACACATTGACTCTAGTCTTCCGTGCCATTTTTTAGTTGGAAGATGTTTTCTCAAAACCATGGAAAGGTCTGTGGATAGGCTTGTGAAACTTCTGATGATGACCAAAAGCTTTAAATGTTTCAGCGGGCTCTGAACCCATGTCAAAACCAGGGGAACATCCAACAGCTGCTGGATGTGATGCCTCTTGTGCCATGTGTGTGGCTTTCCCCTCTGGCAGGAGAATGTGTGCAGCACTACTTTCTATAAAGAAACGTGAGTGTTTGTAGTTACAGATGTTTTGTGCGTTAAATCAGTGCTTCTAGGCAGCAGCAGATTTGGAATGTTTATGTTCTTTCACCTTTCTGCCAGTGTGCAGTAAGGCTTGGTGCAAACCAAACTTGCAGGATTTCAGCACAATTTGGGAAGCTTTCAGTCTGTGCTGATGCTTTCTGCAGAGCACAGACCAGTGAGGGAGAACATGTCTAGCTGGGGTGCTCCTAAAGCTTGTGCTGCCCTGCATTGCTAGAGCCATGTGGGACAGCAAGATGTGCTTACCATAAGCACATATTTTTTTTTTAGCATACTATTATTTACCATATTTTACCATGCTATTTTTGGCATTTTTTTACTGTACTATTTTTTTTACCCCTTAATTATTCTATAATAATGCTTGGATAAATGTGTGGCTAGGTTTTTTTGTTTGCTTGTTTTGGGGTTTGTTTTGGTGTTTGTATTTTTTTTTTTTTCCTGTAGAGCTCTGAGTTTTCTTTTTTGAATTACACTGGTAACTCCCCTCTCACTTGCCAGAAATCAAACTTGTCCCTTGTTTTATTCCTTCACAACACTTTCACCTCTGTTTCTCTCTATGCCTGCTGTCAGTATCAGTGTCCTGTTACCATTGTTGCTGCTTAAGTTCTTCCTCTAAATCTTGCTCCATGTACTCAGACCATTTTTGGGAGTGGAGGAAGGAAGGTACTTTTAATTTCCTGCATATTTGCTAGAAGCAATCACCCATTCTATCACTCTTCCCAGCAATCACTGTATGTATAATTGTGCCACGTTTCACTGATTCAGGTCATGCAGAGTGGCTACAGAGATGTATATCTGTTTCCAGACAAATACTGGAATACAGTCTGGGCACTGTGTCCCAGTTATTAGTTACACTTATTGCTTTATTCCAAGCATTCTAGCATTTTTTTTCCTGCAAGACATCCATCTTTCTGTGAATAGTTTACTGAGAGATCAAAAAACCATGCATGACTCATCACCTTTGTCAGTATTTGGTGGATCTGAAGAAAAAACTAGAGACAGGAGTGACCAAATTCGAGTTTATCCTTCTCCCTCTGCCTGTGACTATTTTACAACTTATTCATCAAGCATTTGCAGCATGTGCCACAAACCCCTTCCATCCTTAGTCATGTTAAAGAAGATCCACCTCTGTGCCTCCCTGCAAGGCTCTGAACTGTAGTAGGGCTTGCTTCCCACACCCACTCCCTGGAGTCTGTGCCCAAGTGTTAGAAATGACATGGCATTGCTTTCAGAGTGTCAGGGGACAGTTGTAATATTTTCTTAAATAAATATCCCTCATGTTATGGGATGCTGCACAGCAGACTCTTCTCTCTGTGATGGCAATGCTAGATGCTCACCTCAAACATCCTGGAGCTGGGTGACATATGCTAAGAGGAAGCAAAAGAAGCCAGAGTCCTGGAGCTGTTGTGGGTGGGTGGTGTTAGTAATTCTAGTGGAAGTGTTTTAGCAGTAGTAATTTCAAGATATAAAAAAAAAAGGTCTCATGTAAACTTGCGCAACCTTTGGCTTTTATAATCTGTCAGGAGGAGAGGAAACTGCACAGGGTTTTTATTGTGTGAAATGACTTTCTCCTGTTCTCTTCTCCCACCTTTATCAGGCGGTTTAATAAAAGATAACACCTCTGAACATTAGCTGCATAATGGCTGTGAGGCTGGTACAGCTGGGGAGTGAATGAGAAGCGTAGAGGAAAGAAGAATTCATTCAGTGAAACAGTGCAAACAGCAGGCACGGAGGTGAACAATGACATTCGTCACACGCTTGGGCAGAGCAGAGAGGTGGCAGAGAGGTCCCCGTTGGTGTGAGCAGGCAGTGCTTGCCCTTGTCCGGTGCCTTCCCGGCTCTTGGGGAGCAGCCCAGGGCTGGAGCAGCAGCCGTGCCACCGGAGCGGCACCGCCAGGGGGCACCGAGCCCGCGCTTGTGGCCGCCAGGGGGCACCGGGGCCGCGCTCATGGGGCCACCGGAGCAGCGCTCGGGGTGCGGGAGCGTGTGCTCCCCGTGCGTGCTTCCATTGCGGACACTCCTCTGCGTCTGGGATGCGCGCTCGGTGACACGAGCCTGTTTGAAGTGTTGTACCAAGGGGTTCAGGGAGGCAGTTGTGTTCCTAAGAGCGATTGAGTCATGTCAGTGGCTATTACAGAATCAGGAAATTCCCTGTGGGTTGTGACAGATTTTTTTCTTTTATTAGTTTTTCTTTTATTATTTTTCTTTTATGATTTTTTCTTTTATTAT
>JAHXMQ010000566.1:27376474-27481461 GCA_020466415.1 Ammodramus savannarum pratensis | reverse complement strand
CATGCATGTCTCTGGGGGCACTTCAGATGGTTTGGGTGGTCAACCAGTTGAACACTCCTGAGACAGAAAATGGTTTGCCTTGAATGTGTGGCCTGAGCCAACCAAATTCTCATTTAGTCCTGCCTGGGGTGAGATTAAAAGTGTGGCTTGCACTGGAGTTAAAAAAGCCATAAAGGAATTTCAAAGACTTGGACTTCAGGCTCTGACTTCTGTGAAGTGTTCTCTGGCATATACATGGAGGAGCAGAAAGGGCAAGTGTTGAGAGGATCTGTCATTAGTTGTTGTGCAGTTATCTAGAGAGAATTCCAAACACAGGTGACTCATTTTCCCAATCTGCAGCAGCAGCAGCGTGCTCAGCAGTGGTGGCAGAGTGAGAACACTCTCATTCTGCAGCTGTGGCAGTAGCTGCAGACATGTGGCAGGGGAGCCAGGCTTTGAAGCTGGTGCCCAGGGCTCCCTGTGCCAAGGGCACCCTTGGTGGGGCTGCCCTGTCCCATTCCAGCCAGTGGAGCTGCAGGATGTCCCTGCCAGGACTGGGGTCTGAACCCTTTTGTGTGGCAGGCGTGGATGCAGAGATAAACTGGAAGCAGTGGCAATCTTGCAGGAGTGCTGCTTTGAAGCAGGGCTGAGCTGAACTGTGGGGGTGTCTCTCCATCAATAAAGAGTATAATCAGGCGAGGGTGGCTTTTGTTGCTGAGGGAACCCTGAAACCTGAAACTTTCTGTCTGGTAGCATGTGCTGTGGTGGCTCAGAGCAGTGTGAATGCAGCACAGCTGACCAGGGTGGACATAAACTCTGTGACAGCTGGCAGCTAGTGACACATCTTGGGTGGGACAGCTCAAAAAGTAGAGGTTTTTGCTGTTACTGCATACTCTTTAAGTCTGTTTTAATGCAGAAGAATGCTCTGAATAAAAAGCCATTTTAAAATGGGAATAAGAAAGGACTGTACCATGAAAATGTCCAGATGTAGAACCTATGGTATTGGCTGTGACCTGCATTCACTGACTATTGTGCAATGCAATCTCTGTGGGAACCTAGAAATAGGGATATGAACATTTCCCCTACTTAATACTTGCAGAGGCTTCTCCTTTAGTCTAAGCATTGGGCAATCATGAGAGGAGATTGCTCCCTCTGGGAACTGAGCCCTTTATCAAGATGTAGTTCAGCAATTGAACTCAAGAAGAATATCCATTAGCTACCAGTAATAGCACTCGTATCCCTTTTGCTGGATCCCAGCTACTAAACTGAAAGACATTAAAATGCTGCAAAAGCCTGTGTTGAAATGGGACCAGGGACATCATTTCAACATCTAAAATGTACCAGTTCTGAGTGAGAAAGAGCTCTTCAAAATTCATCCATCAGCTGAAGGTTAGCTGCTGCTAACCTAGAGGGGAAGTAGTAATCTTTTGTAGAATATGCAGAGATTTTCAGGAAGACTTGCTAATATGTCTGTTTTCTCTGGCTACTTGTGTTAGTGAGTAATGGGACTAACCTGAGCCCCCATGTCATTTTAGAACAAAGACTGAGGGATGTGAGAGGGAGTATGGGACAGAAAAGGCCCTAGGGAAAGAACTCTTAAAACCTCTCCCAAAAATGTTTCACTTCTATTATTGTTGAAATATAAAAGCAGTAACTGAAATAAAGGATTGTCTAAAACTTTTACCCTGGCATAAAAATTCCAGAGTTCTAACAATGGTGCACTTAAATATTTTGTTTAATTGGAATTGCTGTTGAAATAGATTGATATTTTTCTTGTCTGTATCTTAAAAAGGTGAAGCCTTACTATTATCAAATTGGTCTTCTCATTTTGGGTTGGTGAAGCTTTTATGTGTGACAGTGGGTGTTTCAGTGTAGCTGGTACTGTTTGGCATGTAGTGACTGTTCCAGGTAATGCGAGACTTATGAAAAGTCCAGCTTATGAAAAATATCATAATTCAGAGGACTCTTTGTACTTTAGAAGTACTTTTGTGTTTGCAGAAAGTAAAGGTGTATTCCACTTCTCCCCTCACCACAAATATGCAACACAAATCCCTCAGCTTCTAATTTATCAGAAGAGATTTTATAGATAATGTGATAATGCTGGGAAACTCCATTATAAAGCTGTCAAAATATCACTTTTTTCCTAATGCAAATTCTGGGTAATATGGAAACTGACGTTCCTGTGGAATGTAAGAAACACAGTGAAGAGCTGAGTTCTTGTTCCTTTCGAGACAGACACTCTGTGAAGGGTTGCTCCTCTGATACCAATGCTCCAAGGATTGATTTGCTTGGAGTTTTTTTGTGCTGCAACTCTTGAGTAACCAGAATTTTGTCTAGGGATTCAGACATACCTACTAGAAGCATTTCACTGCTTCTTTGCATATTTTACTGTGCAGTCTCTTGGCTGTTAGGCTGCTGACATAAGGATTCTTTAACCTCTGTACCTCTCACCCAGCTAGTTAAATTCCTGGTATATATTCCCCAGGTGCTGTGGATGAGGGTTGCCCTCCCTCTGTGCATTCTCTTTACCAGACTTTGCAGTTTCCCAGCTGACAGAAAACTGCACAGATTGCACAGATCCCAGCAAAAACTGAGTACTGGACTCTTGGCTAGCTGGCTGGAGTCTTCTCATGCTTTTAATCATGCAGGTTTGAAAGGTACTGCCATTTCTCTTTATACCTTTCCAGTCTTTTGTTGTGTTTCTTGCAGTTCTTTGGGAATCAGTCAGGAGTTCAGTGCTTTCAGCTGGTCTGTAATTTGTTCTCCAATCCAATGTGCAGCTTGGTTTGCAGAGAGCTGTAATAACTGCCAAAGCAGCATATGTGAGTGACATGAACAGTATTGTAGTGAGCAGCCAGCTACACAACCAGCTTAATTCATCACTCACTATGGGAGAGTGACAGTTTAGCATATGGCCAGTCTCTTCAGATGCTGCTTTATTTCAAATATATTTAGGACTGTTTAGTTCTTCCATTTGGGAAGTAGATTGGAGCTGCAAAGCAATTTCTCCTAAAGCTTTTTGACTGGTCTTTGGTGGTGTTCAGATCTCAACGTCAGAGCTGAATTAATGGTGCTCCTTTTATGCTGTAGGAGAATGGCAAAATGGAAACATGCATTATTCACTAGGGATTGTAAAGACCTCTTCAGGTACATTAAAGATGGATTGTTGAGTGATCTGTGTAATATTTTGCATAACTAATAAATTACAGCCAGGTCAATGTTTATAGAAACAGAACCTATTGTTTATTTAGAATTATAGCCAAATAATTGCTGAAAGGGTTTCTTGTTTATCTTTGTAGTGAGAAAATTGTAATGAGTTGTTCAACAATGCTGTTTGACTTCCATTATTTGCTGGTTATTAGTAAAGCATTTTGTATTCAAATTAAATCTTGGATCAAGTCATGATGTGAAAAAAATTTATTTTTCATTACTGGGGTTATTGTAGGTATGACATTTGTTTGGGAAAGGGAATACCCTGAGCTATTTGTATTTTCATATGAATACAGAGAATTAGCTGATCTTTAGATAGACTGTGCTAAAAGTAAGTGCATTCTGAATTTGCACCATTTCAAGATAATTGCTATGTTCCTACTGTGACAAAAACTAAAGCAAGTGTTGAGCTTAGTTTCTTAAAGGAGTTTTAAGTAACTTGTAGAAGAGTAGTAGAAAATGAGCAGTTCTAGGCAGCATTCTCTGTGAGACTGTTTCTATAATAGGGTTGGGATTTTTGCTCAGATGATATTGAGTCTGGCCAATCAGTGACAGTAGAGCACATTCTTATTCCAACTAGATTTTGCCACATTGCATACTTTTTCACAATGAAAGCAGAGACGTCTCTCGAATTTAAAGTTTGACTAAGTGTTTTGTAGTGGATATGGAAATTAAACACCTCACAGTGAGCAGCTATACTGTGGGAATACATAAATACTATTTTAAAAAAATCCAACCCAAGGAAATTAAAAAAAAAACTCCACCAAAAAAAACCTTTGCTTTTAATCTTATCAGCTGGGCTGATCAAATAATCTCTGTATATTTCAAATAGGTTTAGAAGAGCAAGCAGAATAATGCTCATTGCTGGAATTGTGTTGGCATTCTTTTTTGACTCTTACATTCCTTGTATTTTGAGCTGGGGAGTTGGAACAGATGGACTTCCATAAAAAGCCAGTGCTTCATTAGATTGGCAAGTTCAGCTTCCTGCTTTTTCACCTGAGGAGCTGAGCAGTTGGATAGTCCTCACTCTGTAGAGATCCAAGAATGGTTCTGGGGCCTTGTGTCCTTACTCCATGATATCTGCTTGGCCTCCTTCCCAACCCCTGCCAAGAAATTGTTTATGCAGTCATATCTCCTTGTTGGAAAGCATTTGGTCCAGCACTGTGAGTGCTCAAATGCAAAGCACAGAGATGCTTAAAAGGAGAGTGTGCTGCAGACCATGGGTCTGTCTCTGTTGTGGGTTTTTTTCCCTTTTGGTGTTTTTTTTTCCTATAGGCTTCATTCTGTTTCTCTGTAGGTTTTGGCAGAGCTGCAGGGATGTCATGCTCTCTCTGGTGCTGCGCAGGCATTTCCTTCTGCCTAGCATCTCAATATTTCACACCCTTTATTTTTTCTTTCCCTTTTTGAGGGAATTAATCTTTTGCCCTATGACACTATGTGGATCTCCTCAGAAAAACTGGGTGAACAGATTTACAGGACACACAGATTTAGGGGTATTTTTTTTTTTTTCATGTAGGACCTTGGGTTCTGCAATATCCCTGTGACACAATGAGACATCATCATTCGATGGGATGTGAAACATTTATGGTGTAATTAGTCAGCTGAATTGTATATTTATGCCTTTATAGTTCAGATAGTGATGCTCCACTCTGTATTTTCTGTGAGGTGTAATGAGCACATTCCTGGGATCTTTGCTGCAGAGTGCTCATGGCCTTTGGATTGCTACACAGTAGACCCTACTAATGTTATCTTTGCATTTAAACACTGTGCTTTTGTACTACTACAGAGATTGTTCTGTCTACCAGTTTTAACTCTCTTTAATCTAATTTCTTTATTTTTAGATAAACCACAAATTCTACCCTCCAGGAAACCCTAGAAAGGTAAACATTAAAAATCCCACTTTTGCTCATTCCCTGGGTTTTCAATGTTTAAGCAAACAGTGTTTGTTTAGGCTTTATCCTCAATGTACTGTTATAATGCTGAGCTTACCACTGGAAAACACAGAATGCTACACAGTAAAATTTTTGGGGCTGCCTGATCTTTTTGAGAATGTCTTTATCTGCAGTCCTTATACTTTTGTCCTCACTATTTTGGAGCCTCTTCTAATTAATCTGTGTTGCTGTTGTGTCCCACATCATAGATGTTGCTTTGTTTATGTGAATAAATAAGCAGCAGCTCTTCACGTGAACACATGGAAGACACTATTGTTTAGGAGAGCTGCTTTACACACCTTTGATATAACAAGAACATCCTGACTAAAGACCACTTGCCACAGAGTTTGCTTATTCTTAAACAAAAATCCTCTGTCAGTTCTTTGAGCTGTGCTCACCTGTGGCTGAAAGCAGTTTTGTTCCATGGCCATGCTTAGAAAATAGCAATTATACAGTTTTATCTTAGTCTTCAGCCATGTCCTTATCAGTTGAATGTGCAACTATTCCTCCCCTTGAAGAGAAATAAAGCTATGTTATACTCTCATGCCTGAGTGTTGGCATTTGAATAATTATTCCCTTTCCCTCTAAAATACCATGTGGAAAATGTGTGAGGAACTTATAGTTGGCAAATGTGCAACTCCCTCCTTATTCCCTTGGGCTTAGTCCAGTAATGTTCTGGTAGACACCACTTTCTGTTATGTCAGGTTTGAATAAGGTGAACAAAATCACCACATTCCAGGATGTTTTGGACAGCAATGGATTTGCTACCTCTTTCATTTTCTTTTCTCTCATCCGTTTGGGGTTGTTTTTTTTCCTTCTGCCTGGGCAGCATTTATCTTAGCTGTGTTCCTTGGCAAATTAAAAGGCAAGACAGAGAATGAGGTGTACTTGCAGGTATATTTCTCTGGTTTTGTACTGCAAGTGGACATAAGTTGTTCCTCCTGGTTGTCACTGTCATCTACAGAAGCCAATGTGAGCACTGGGGCTGTGGGAGTCAGATGTTCACAGGCTTCTGGCATCATCTGCTCAGGTGCTTATGCTGGTTGCATATCTCAGCTTTGCCACTGCTCTCCCTGGGTGGGGAAATTGTTTAACAGAATAAATGCCTTTTGTTGTGTTGATGCATTGCTCTTCTTCAATAAAACCATTTGTCTCCTACTTATGCTTCAGATTTGCTGGACCTAGTGACATGTTTATAAAGTGGTTCAACAGGCTTCAGTAGACAAATCTGTCACCCAGCCTTCCATGCTATGTTTTTATTTTGTGTTTTAAGCATGAAGGTTTAGAAGTGCTCTGAGTTTTGCTGTTGCAAACATTGTATGTGGTCATCCACACCACTCTGATTCGGCTGGGAAGGATAAGGACCAGTCCTGCAGCTGCCACCATCTCAGCAGAAAAGAGACATTCTTGATCATTTCCAAACCTCCCAAGCAGCTGCACTCAGCTCTCACACTGACACTGTCACATGAACTGGTACAAAAGTCTCTTGGCAACCCTGTTAGAACTTCAAAAATGTCATAAATTTAAATAAGGCAGGAATATTGCAGTGTGAACTGGAGAGGAATTGGAGGCAGTACATGGCTGAAGCTGCCTCTATTTCCCTTTAATCCTTTTCCATGTTCTAACTGGGACAATCTCAGATGCCTTCTGCTGAGCTAAATGCGTGTAATGGAAGAAGCATGGCTCTTGTTTTTAATCTTCTTGGGGACTGGAAGCCCCTTTGAATGCGCTGTAATCCACTTCCCATGAGAAAGGAGGCAAGAAAGAGGAAAGCCTTTTTATAACTTGGTTTGTTTCTTTGATGGGTTTGGGTTGTTTTGTTGGTTCGTTTGTTTGTTTGCCAAGGTTGATTGTATAATTGCTGGATCCTGTGCAACAAAACTTTTGAATTGAGGAAGCTGAATCTGTCTGTTGGCCTTGCACCTGCTGCAGAGCTGTGTAGTGAAGGCCTGCTGCTGCTTCTCTGTTATGTTCACACTCAACCTGAAACTGAGCCTTGCATTGCCTGTACTGAGGGGGCAAAAGAAGGATTGTCCAGCAAACAGCCAGAAATGTTCCTGCTTAGCAATCATTTATCTTCTTTTGCTTTCTGCTTGTCCTCTTGTAGCACTGACCATGGGGACAACTGACTGGGAACTACTTATAGTGGGAATCTACAAGTTAAATGGCCATCACTTGTAGGGGGATAAAATATAAGAAAATAAAGACAGTGTAGAAAGTAATCTTACCCCTAAGGAGTTGCAGCTGGGCCAATTATCAAAGATTAGGAACAGGCCTGACTTTTAACAAGCCACAGCTGTAACCAATGAGAAGATGATGGTATAAAAGAGTGGGGTGGCTGGGTGAGAAGGGAGCTGGAGTCATTTGGCTGCTTTGTGGAGAAGAGAGAGTCAGTGCTCTGAGGAGTTGCCCACGAGAAACACCAAGCAGGTATGGAACTTTTGTGATAGACAATAGTATGGAACCCCTGCAATAAGGTAACAACAATCACTGGTTAGGATTTCTTCCCAAGCCTTATACCCACACTGTCACCATGCAGGAGGCCTGTGTTTGTCCTGGATTCTGCTGTAATATTTAGTTCCTGTTCTTGATCCCTTGAGGGCTTGGAGTAGAAACTACTCCAGTATGTGAGTTACTGTATGTCTTGATAGCTGAGGGAAATACATTTTCCTTTACATTTCACTGGCAGAAGTATATGTTAACAAGTTAGTTTCAATTTTCTTGAGGAAAGTAAAATGGAATATAAAGCATTTTATAAACAAGGCAAAACTTAAAAAATATGAAGATAATCACAAAATATTGAAAAGAGCTAAAACCATTTTAGTTCTTTAAACTGTATATTTTTAAACTGACAGCCTTAAAAAATGTAATTGCTTTCTCTTTGCCTGACATTAAGGATGTTCTTTTTATTGTTGTTCAGAGGGTTATCTCTTACTTTTACACCTTTATCTTGTCATGACTCAATGCAAATTCCTGCATTTTACTTATTTCAAGAGCTTTGAACAAGCTGATGTTTGAGCTGAGAGCTTTTTTTTCATTACTTAAATTACATATTTGTGTGGGATGAGAATCAGATGGCAGCATTTTAGAAATGTAGTTCACCACTTCAGTCTTTTGTGCCAGTTATCTGTCTGGTCAAGGCTGTGATATAAGGGCTTGGAAATTAAGAGTTGGCATCTGCAGGCCTCTCTGTTTAAAACTAAATTGAGTTAATAGAAATAGCCAGAAGTGAGGACTGGAAAAAGCCAGAAGTAAGGACTGGAAAAAGCCAAACTGCAAGGCTGAGAGTTGGGTGACAGAGGCATGAGGTGGCACTTGGGTAGTGGTGCACAGTGTGGTGTGTCCAGGGCCATGGAGAGTAAATGGGCCTTGCAGAAACCCTGTGCAATGATTGAGCTCTGTTAACCTTTACATGGTGCTTGCTGATGCACGTAGATGCACTGCCAGGTCCTGGAATTTGGGAAATGCAAAAGTTGTTTTGTAGGTTTTTGGTTTTTTTAACCTTGAACCTAGAAGTTGTAAGAGTAACTGAAGAGCCTTGTGGAATGTCTGTGCAGGAATCTGTGGCATTAAAAACCCCACCAAAATAATTTTCAGAAAAATATGATGACTTTAAAACATAGCATTTTGCTTTGACACTTTTGCCATAGAATGTGTTTATAGCTATGATCTGTGCCTGGGCAATAGATGGTCGCTCCTTCAAAATTAATTAAGTTTTATTGTCAACCAGCGGAAAGAAGAAAAATTCAGTGTCAGGATTGGTTCTCCAGCTGACAGTAAAACTGCTTCTGGCAGTGTGCGCTTTATATTGCCTTTTTATCTGTGTTAATACTTTGCCTTGACGTGCATCAGAGGTCTTTTGAGCTCCTTTATGAAGATAAAAATATAATGCAACTGCATAGCAAATGAATGGGTTTTGTGCTGGGTTTTTTTTGTGCTTATGGTTGTTAGAAGTCCCAGAGCAGGCTGCTATTAACACAGAGGGTATTTGCATGTTCATGTTCTTAAATGTTACAACCAAGACTTCCAGTTGTAAAAGAAACATTTATTTTATAAAGGGTAAAGTTCTACTCAGAGCACTGCACTCAGAGATGTACTGATTTTCAGGTAGAGCAGGGGCAGTGTTAGGGATTTAGTTTTAAATATCTGAGCCTCACTTGATGTAAAAAGGACAATTTACTTTAAAATGTTACGAAATTGTATGTAAACCAGATGTGAGCATTGAGACAGGTGGAGTAATTAAATGCAATTTGCTAGGTGGTAAAGCAGAGAAATGTTCAACAGTTGTGAGTGTTTATAAGCATTATCCTAACTATGAGTTCCAATTTAAGTTTTGTCTGCTGTACAAATGTAAAAACTCTTAACCGTGGGGGGGAAGGAAGTTAATTTTTTCAGTATTCAGGAGTATAAACCAGTAAGCCAGCACAGCTATTTCTGACAGTTGAATATTGCTTTAGCTGGGAACTTACTGTACACTATTCCTTTCAGAACATTTTCATAAATACATAAATCTAAATTAATGGTTCTCATCAAGACAGGCTGTTCTTTTAAGTTTTAGTTAGATCTGAGTTTTATTACTCCATGCAATCAAATAATCATATAGTAAATAGGAACAAAAATTGCCAAGCCCCTTGGTAATTAAGTACCACAGAAATCTTGTTGTAGTCACCATCAATAACATCAGCAATCATCAGAATCCTACCTTTTATTTTTTCCTAGTATCAATGACCTGTGGTTGGGGGGTTTTAAATTTATTTGACCATTGGAAAATAGGTGTTTTCTATTGGTTGTTTCTGTTTTCCTGCATGGGTTTTTTTTTCAGTAGGAATAAAACTCCAACCCAGCAGCAGTTGTTAGCACTTTCTGCCTTTGTTTCAAACAGATTACCATTTTGAATTTTTTTCCTCTAATTACAAGTAAGTGTTTTTTATTTCCTAATGGAGCCATTTCATATGCAAAGTGCTGGGCAGGAGGTTTATATCCCAACATACTTTCCTGGCTTGTGAAGCAAGGGCAGAGTGATGCCCCAGCAGAAGATGGCAAAGCCTCTGGGCTGGCCTCCAAACTTGCATTATGTGCTCACTTTGCTCCATCTGGAGCAGCTGTTGGAGGAGAGGTAATGAGGGAAACCTCACTGCAAGCAGTTGCTGCTCACAGAAGCAATCCCCAAGGACAGGGACAGCACTGCACTGTAACAAACCTGGTCTCTAGCAGCATCAAGAGATCTCTCAAAAGAGGGAACTGGTGAAGTTTGCCTGAAGATTCAGGGGTGCCAGTCACTTTGGGGCAGCCTTCTTTAGACAAGCAGATGACTTTGTCGTTCTTATGAATAGAAACTACCCTGAATTCTCACATCCTGCCAGCAGCCTGACTTCCTTGGAGTGGGAGATTGGGAACATCTTCTGTCATCAGGGACATCTTCTGTCAAAAACAGAGAGGGAAGCTGTGTAACTTTTATTGCTTTTTTTTTCAGTCAGGTCAGAATCATGAAAGGGTTTCGTTCCTTCCTATTATCCCTGGAGACAAAGCTGAGGAATGAGATTGCTGCTAATCCAAAAAGTATGAGAAATTGAAAAAATACAATCCCAGAGAGGTTTAAAAGAGGATGAACCCAAAGCTTTGGAGTCTGTGAGGAGGAAATTCAGTCAGTAACTGCTCTGCAGTGGTAGTTTATGACCAAGAAGTGGTCTGTCATGGGGGGCAAGAAGGTCCAGCTGCAGAAGGGGCTGAACTGGCTAGAATCAGGAATGTCAGAGACACAATGGATTCCTGTATGGGACTAGAAAAACGTGATGGCAACTCTCCTTTATGCATGTAATGTATTTGGGTATTTGTACAAAGGGTTTTGTACATAGGATTGTACTTGAAGAGAAATTCCACTGTCTGTGTTCAGCCTGATTACAGTCAATCAGCCATCTGATAAGCTGTTACAAAAAGTGATCAAGGCAGTCCATTTTGAATTTGTTAAAAATACTGACAACTTGAAACAGTTTTTGCTAGCAAATTCTTGCAGCTTGAAATGAAATAGTTATGTAAATTGGAACTGTTTCAGGGCTTCAAAGGTGTTGGATACACAGCATATGCTAAAAACTTTCACTTTTTTCTACATATGTTAATAATAATGATGTAGCCCTGAGGCATTTATGAACTCCCCTGGATTTTTAGAATCAGCTGGAGTTTATCAAATCACTCACTGATTTTGTAAAGGTTTTGAAAATGGGCATCTTAAGTATAACATTTCTGGCTATTGGTCATTGGGAATTTTGATGTAAGTTCAACTGCCTTCCTGGCAACAAAATTGTATAAATATAGTAAACCTAATTGTATAAATATAATGTATGAAATGGCTCTGAAGCACAAGGCCACAGGCAGATAGTGAAATATGAACCTCACTGATGCAACTTATGGGAAGCTGTTCCTGGTATTGCCTCCTGTTATCAGAACACAGTTTTTGGTGTTGAAGGCCCTTGAGGTCCTTCTGGCAGCAAGGAGATCCCGTAAGTGTGGCTGTGTAAACAATGTGGAAATGGCATGTGGACAATGTGTAAGATTTTGTCATGAGGGAAAACCAGACAGTTGAAAAGGTCCTGCAAACAAGAATGCTAGTTCATGTGGCCCAGCAAAATACCAAGAAAGTATTTTTCCTTCTGGTAATGATCCACTGCATTGTTAGGGCTTAACTTGCGAGGTAAGTGAAAAGTAATACTAAAGCAAATAGTTTCGAGGTCAATGTCACAATGTCAGAGCTTTCAGTCTTTTCTTGCTGTTGTTTGTCCTGCTTAGAACAGAAATATATATTTAAACCAAACATTTAAAAGAAATTTGACACCTTTTTTTTTTCTTTTACAGTCAAATTTACTGTTGAGGGTCTGCTTCTTTTGAGAACTTGAAGATTAGTGACAGTGAAGTTCAAAACAGTGAACAGAAATGAGAAAAACAGGGAAACAAATCTAAGAACTTAGTTCATAGTTGTTATAATAAAAATTGTATCAGTAGGTCTCCTTTAATGCTCTAGGTCAGTTTCAGTTGTTGATGAATGTAGAGAGGTTTCTTTTTCCTAAAGTGCTTTTATGGCTGTAGTAATTCACCTATTTTGAGCTTGCATAAACTTCATGCTAATTTCTCACATTTGAAGTTTTAGAAAAGCAGCATTTGTTTTGAGGAGGTTATACATGAAACTGAAAGTTGACCAAATATCAATTTATGATCCTAAAAGTCATTAGGGAAGGAGGCTCCTTATAATAGTAGTGGGAAGTGAGCCCTCTAGGTTGAGTTAATAAGGGAAGATTGGGCAGCCCTAAAGGTTTATAAGTATTTTGGTTTTTCAAACTTAATCTACATTGGTGGTGTTGAAACCAATGCCAGTGTTCTGATTTAGACCATCATATGGATTACTTGAACCTGTTGATTACAGGTTTTTAACAGCTTTGGCTAGAAAGCAGCAAATTATAATCTCATGTGCTCAAGACAACACTGTGACTTTTATTTGCCGTGGAAAATGCTACTAAATGTGATGGTAAAATGCTCTTTGGAGACCAGATGAGTTGGTATTTCCAAATATTCCATGCGTGAATCTTGTTTGTTGTGACTGAGGAGATGCAGGTGATGCTTAGCAGCTCTCCATATAGAAATGAGGTGGTGGAAAGCCCTTGGAGAGATGGAGCAAGTAAAGGATCCCGAGCTGGGGGGAGGGAAAGATATTTCCAGCCCCTTTTTTACCTCTCCAGTCAGTTGAAGTTATCTGGGAGCCAGAGGTTGCTGTGCTGTTGCTGTCACACTCCTCTTCAGCAGACCCTTGACTTCCACTGGCACATCCAAGAGCTTAGATGATGCTTGTTGTCCTTATGTTAACTTTTCTTTTTTTTTTCCTGCAAAAGTCCTGCAAGAAAAGCATCTTCCAGTAGATACTTAGGCCAGTACAATAGCTGATCTCTGCAAATAATGCCCAAGAGAGCTTTATGTCCATAAATAATAGGGGATTATCCATAGATATTCTATGTACAAATATTCTTCAGTGGTCAATAATTATCTATGTCGTAGATTATCCATTATGACATAGATAATTAGTGACCACTGAAGAGTATTTGTACAGCAAAGTAAAATACAGTTTAGAGCCCTAGGGAAGAAGACTGGTTGAATAAGATTGTAGCAGTGGATTGATATTTGAGAAAATAAACAGTTTTTAAGTTTAAATTTCTGATCAGAAGGGCTTCCCTTTAACATTTTTGTGCCTTGGAGGGGCTGAAAACTTTTTTATATCCTCTAAGTGTCTGGTGTTACCTGGTATTTGCAGCAGAAATAGCCAAGTTTTCTTTAGCCCTGCAAACCTGGTGGAACTGGAGGTTATTATCCCTTCATAGGACAGTGACTTGGCAGTGGGATTGTAAGGTCTGGTGTAATGATCTTTTCCTATCTCAAATTTTGGCTGAGGTACTGTATCCTTTCAGGTATTTCCTAAAAGTAATGTTGGACTCTTTTCAAAGTCTGTGGAGAGTCTGGAGTCCCAGCACTGAGGTTTCTGCATGTGCTGCATCAATATTACTTGTTGTGAGTTTTGATTGCTGCCACTTAAATAATACACTATCAGCAAGGGTGCTTTTAAAATAAACCTTATTCACCTCATCCCAGCTTCTTGGAGGGATTTGAGTTGTAACTACTGGACTTTTGGATTCAGGGAACATGCTTTCATTTCTGTTTTAATTCTCACAAGGTTCTTTGACTCCTGTGAAGCTCATTTATAGATTTTTAATTGTTCCTCCACATTAGAGTTACTGCATTTTTCATATTTGTAACATTAAAGATGAATCTGAAGTGAAAACGAGCTGGAATTATTACAAAGAGCTGTTCAGCAGCAACAAGGGTTATTTGTTTAGTGTGAATAATGAGAGGAGAGCCCTTTTCCCCCAGGGACCACCTTCTGCAATGTCATGCTGCACAATTTCTCTTCTTGCAGGGCTGTTCAGCAGATTATTGGAGTACTTGAAAGTGAGCAGTTCTGGGAGAGAGGGAAGGCTGTACATTACAAGTGCAGCACACAAACTCATTTCCATCTCCACCCTCAGTGTCCTTCCAAGCTGTGTGGCTGCTGTCACAGCTGCACCCTGAGCACAGTGTGGATCATGACAGTGCTGTTGTGCTCTGTGCTCTCAGACTGATAAAGCTCTTTTCCCTTCCTGCTGCTTTCCTTCTCTTCAGCAGTTCTGCAGCACCACTGTGGAAGCTGCAGATGTGAAGCTCTGGGCCTTAAGTGCACATTGATATTGCTCCTGCATGCATCAGATGTGCTTGCCATAATGACAAAGTGCATCTTGCCTCTTCTTGAGCAGCTGAAATGTTTTTTCTCCCACTCCACCTGATAAGAGGAACTGAAAAATATATTGGGGATAAACCAAACATGCTGGTAATGGCGATTTTGCACTGACATTTTTCCTTTCATTTTTTTTTTGATTCTTCCAAATAATTTTTTTAAAAATTCTTTTCTGTTTCCTTAGGATTTTGTGATTAAAAAAAAACCCCATTTAATCCTCATGGTGAAGATTTTAGTTCTCCCCCATGCTCAGCTCTACAGACCATAGGTATCTGGCTTTGACCACGATCCCTGTGCCCTGGTTCCAGACAGCAGGGACTGCCCTTGGTTGGTGTTCCCAGATGCCCACCCAGCCCCTCTCTCACTGCTCCCCCATCAATAGCAAAGGGGGAGGAATTAAGAGGGAAAAGCTTGTGGATGGAGGTAAAGGCAGGGAGATCACTTGCCAGTTACCATCATGGCCAAAAACTTGACTTGGGGAAGATTATTTTCTTGTTAAGATGGAAAAAAATGTGTATTATGACCAATTTGATTTTTTTATTGCAGAAACCAGGCAAGGATAGAGTCATGCACACCTGCCTTCCCCCCCACCTCACCAAGGGTTTCACCGATATTTTTGGTAGACTTTATTCCATAGTCTGAGTTTAAAGGAGAGGCAGTTTTAGGTTGTGTTTCTCCATGGTTTGGTTGTTATTTTGTTTTGTTTTTTTTTTTTAATTTGTACATTTTAATCAAGACTCTTTTTGTGTAGTTCCAGGTTTGAAAAGGTTCTTTGAAGTTCTGTAAATGTAGAAAAATGGAATTTATTGATGGTGTTTGTTTTAAATCTTTGTAATGTGTGTTAGGCACAAAGCTGTACATTATTATAGTGCTGTAAATCAACAGATTGTAGAAAGAAACTCTTAATTTGGTCTGTCTAAGCAAATATTTGACAGATCTTGATAGGTGGAAGTTGTTCCTTTTGACCTGTGTGTAAATTAACTTCATAATTTTAATTAAAAGTGTGTATTTTTAATGACAGGCACAGACCCAGGGTGACCTCATATGATTGATTGATGGTTTTTTGAAAAGAAAAACCTTACTTATTTTCATGTTAGGAAGAGATGAAACTTCAGACTACTTTTGCTCTTTACATGAGATTTAAGAAAAAACACACCAAAGCTAAAAACATTTGTTACTATGAAATGTTGAAATTCTCTGGGACGTCACAAATTATGGGCACAGGGTGAGGGAGAAAGTAAATGTAACAGTGTCTCTCTTTATATTACTGAGTGATGACATTTAATGCATTTTGCTGTTTGACCTCTCACACTCTCCCTCCAGTTGAGTCTCTCTTGTCTCTCCATTATCTGTGAATTTATTCCCATCCACGGATCTTCTAATGAGAGAAATCTAATGAGAGAAATCAGCACACAGCCTGGAATGTAAATAGGCTATGACCCATCATCTGGTGCTCTGTGAAATAATTATGGCCATCATTTCACCTGGTTTTGTGTGTGTTGTAGCTTGACCAAAAAAACTACTGCTTTTGTTGTTGGAGATGATAAAAAAACCCCTAAAAACAAACACCCCTCCCCCCACACCAATTATTAATTTTGCTTGAAAACTGCCTAATTTTTTGGCACCCTTTCCTTCCTAAAACATGGAGCAGGAGAAAAATATTTTATGAGAGGCAGGAGTATGAACAACCTCTCTTTTTTTCTTCCCTTGCCCCCAAATGTTTTTTCCTTGGTTGTGTTTTTTGTCAGAATGCAAAACAACCAAAACATGAAAGGAAAATTAAATCTCTGGAGGGCAAAAATTATAATCTGATAGTTTATATAAGCTTATCTACCTCAGGACTATATTGCAGTATAGCTGTCTATATGCAAATATAAACAGATTTCTATAGATAATATTGCAATAACTTAACAGTGTAGACTGGGATATCAAATTTGGGGATTTTGTCTTTAAAAGGCACTTGGACAGATGACTGTTAAACAGAACCAATATGCACTTAAGGAACTCTTGGGCCATAATAGTCATGAAACTAGAAATAATCTTTGCTCTATCCCTCAGTGGAAACTTCAGGATTTAATGTTAAGCATTTTTCAGTTAGTGCTGTGACTTAGTGCTTCTCTTGCAGTTTTAAATTTATGTTTACAGTGGATACTTGTGATATTATGACTTAAATTAAAAGGTAAGAAATGAAGACATTGTCACCTAACCAAAATGTCACGAGGCCCATTTTTCCTCTCTAATTAGGCAAAAAGCTGCTAGATAGCTTACTGTGCTGTTATGCTCCAAATGTGCTCCCAAAGCAGAGTTGCTCCAGCATTACTTTTTTCCCCCCCATGTTTAAAGGAACAGCTTTTCTTGCTGCTGTGATTTCATCAGTGAAACTCGGAGGAGCGTCTGGCTTAAAAAAAAAATCTTGCAGCCTGGGGCCTTTAGAATCAAAGCTAAATTTGGGCTGTTCAGCACTTCCTAGTTCAGTGGATTTGTGAATAATCTGTCATGAAGGCTTGTACCATTTCCCTGGCCCGTGAAGCTCCTGTCCTTCTCACAGTGCTCGTCACAATAAGCGCGGTCCTGGGGAGCAGAGGCTGCGCCACCCCTGCCCGTGTACCTGTGTCAATGAAGGTGGTGTGAGGCTGGGTTTGAGAGGCTCTGCCCACAGATGGGCTGTCGTGAGGCCCTGCTGTGTGACAAACAGCCTGCTGGAGCCCTGTGATGACAGCAGCCCTGGCCAGCCGGCGCGGTGGCACCGTGGCGAGGTGACACACACCTGCCCCTGGCCATGCAGCTGCCACAGCCCGTGGCAACCAGCCCTGGGTGGTGTCCTCCTGCATCCCAAATGCAAACTCTGCATGCTGGGGAGCACCCTGTGCTGGCAGGATAGCCCCCAAGTGCTGCCAAGGTGCTGAAGGAAAGGCACATTTAAATACCTTGTCTGAAATATTGCTTTGTAGAGTGGGGCTTGTCTGCCCCACACTGTGGTGGTCTTGTGGAGGTTTGTCCAAAATGGGCTGCTCTCTGGTAAAAAATAATTTCTAGAGCTTGGATATAGAGTATGTTCCCTTTATGTGACTGTGTTTTCAAATGCAGTTGGCAGATAATTAACTGTGCTAACAAACTTTGCAGGACTTTTGTGATGTGATTCTTTTTTCCTTAGCTAATTTTTGGTTTGGTATTCCCTTATTAATGGACTGGAGTTCTTGCAAATTTCAGCTACTGAAGGATGTTTTTAGGCAAGCTAATTTACCCCCTGAAGGGAGTGAGGGAAGGAATTTCATCTCTTAGCTTGCTTTCTCCCTGAGAGTAACTTCCCAGCCACTCTGGGCTTCACTCCCAGACTCCCTTCAGTTCTGTCCTCAAGGGATGTTTGTCCTCGAGGCTCTTCAATTCAGTCAGCTAACATATGTTAAAGTAATTGTGAAGGCAAGACAGCTTGGTTTTGATTCATGTTAGCATCTCTTGTTCATCCCTAGACTAAATAGGAAAGTTAATTTTATTTTGTTAACCTGAGTTGTTTTGCCATTGCTTGTTAATTCTCAGTGAGCCTTTTAAAGGTGAGAATTAATCTTTTATCTAATATCAGTATCTATCCTCCTGAAGGAGTTGTAATAACTTCTTTCCTGCTTCTTTCCTTTCAGAGGAGAGTGCAGCTCTCTTCATCAAAAGTTTGGTCAGAGGGCTCTGATTTATTGAATTGATTTCTACTTCTACCCTGGAATATTGCTCCAGGGCTGCCATTTAGAGGGAGGAAGGAGATGGTGGGGCAGATCTAACCTATAGCATGGAATTTTAGGCCAAGAAAATCTTCAGGTTGGTAGTTGAGACTATGGTGGGCTGTGCCAGCAACTGGGCATGGTGGCTTAGTGGTAGCCACCCCTCTGTTCTCATAATCTCAGCCTGGAGATAAGGGAGTTTTGGAATGTTTTTATGTTGGCATGGGATAATGGACTCTTTCACATGTGCAGCTTTGCAAACAAGAGCAGATTGGTAAATAGGCAGTGTTAGGTATCTAGTGAAAGTTAATGAAGTGAGTAATACCAATATTTAAATTGTAATTTTCTTAAACTGCTGTTTTGCTCAAATTATGGATTTGGAAAAGCAATCTAGACTGAGCTGAAAACATTTTTCATAGCTTTTAATGCTTTCATAAAATATTTCCTTTAATATTTGAAAGGAAAATAGCTGTTGTGCATTGACTTTTAGTTTTAATTTTGTAAGAGAAAGAGGAGTCAAGTTAATTTGCCTTCCATACTCTCAGCACAAATTCCATTCCTGTCTGGGTAATACTTGGTTTAACCTTGAGTTTTGGCTGCTTTTAGTGTAGGATATTGCTTGAGGAAGCACTAAGCAGTCCATGTGCAAAGTGATCCTGCAGCTAATGCTGAATGCCATAAAGTTTTTTGTTAAATTAAGCTTGTGGGTTTCTACATGTATTGGGAGCAAGCTGTTTTTTTGGCTGGCCTGCTTTCTCTGTGCTCTGAGTGCTGTAGCTAGGCTTTGGAATTGCTTGGCTGTTGGGATTTGGGTGGTGCTCTGCTAAAGCCAAGAAGTACCATAGCTATTCTTTTAAATTCCCATTGCAGGCGGTTACAAAACAGGTTCCCAAAAAACAAGTTGTGTCCCCCTCACTGCTTGCATGCAAGTCACTCTAACTTATAAATAGAACTGCCCTGATAGACAGAACCTGGCCCACCCTGCTGTCCTCTTATGCGAGTTATTTTGATGTAAAAATAGAACTGTCCTAGAACTGATACGGACCGAGGAGGTTGGCAAAGTTCACTTCCAGACACTGCTGGGACTGAGCAGCGAGTTACAGGGAGCAGTGTGTGTGCTCTCATCACTGATCAAAACATTTCAAAGCTCAGGAGCCTGAGCTTCACTTCTCCAAGCTGCTGTGTGTTTCCTTAGGGTTAGATTAGGTTAGATTTCTACATGTTGTTCCTTTGCTGTAGCTTACCAAATCACACCCAAAATACACCAAAACACGTGCACCTCCACAAAGAAGGTTGGAAAGATGAAAATGCTTCTGTGGGCAAGGAATACCTAGACAGTCGATAGGAGCTGTGATTTGTAATTTATTGGACTGCTGCTTTGATCATAGCATTACTGCAGTGTCTTTAAGCATATGTTCTTTCTGAATGCCAATGCTTCCTTAGCATATTTTAAGGTAATTCTGCCCTGGTATTTGCTCTCAGGTTTGTTTATTTGTTTTTTTTTTCCTTTAAGCTAACTTTTAAAACTTTAAATTTTCCTTGTCTTCTGTTGTTTGTTAATGCAGATTATTTTTAAGTTTAGGTTTTTTGCTTGTGACACACTTTAATGTACATCAGAGACTTTTGAAAATCTTAATTTTTCCAAGCAGTCTTGTTTGGCATTTCTTCTTCCATTTCAGTTGCCTTAGGCATCTAAATGCACAGAGTTACACTGAGCATGCCAAGAGCCTAGGGATAGAAGAAGGATAATCTGAATAATTTCCATAGTGTAATTTAGAGACGGACTGATGTCAGCAGTCACTTGATAGTAGTTTTACTATCAAAGTTAATTTGCGGCTCTGCAAAGGAATGAAGTTGAAAGGCATGATGTAAAGAAGGAAAAATAATTTTTTTTTTTCCTTCCTCAAGCCTTTTCTAAGAAATCTGTTGTGTATTTCTATTAAGTACTCTGGTATCTAGTACTTAGCTGCCTCTTTTGCCTCCTTACCTAGAGTATAAGAGCTTGACAAATTTTTTGAGGTAAGGAGCAAATGAAAAACAAGACCTCATAAAAGTGTCTAAATGTTGACAGATGAATGATTATTTCAAGTGGTGGAAGAGAGATTCATTACATTTCTTTTCAGCAGGGTTGCTATGGTTAGCTGAGCAATATGGGAGGAGAGGAGTGTGAGAGCTTTTCCTACCTCTCTGAGCATCTTGTGACTATAAAATTCTTCTTTTGCTTATCTAGATTTTTCCTTCACATTCTAAATATACCATTTCTTGGGAGATTACTCATTTTTGTTAAAATGGGAGAGAAAACATGAAAAATTCAAGGGGTTCTGAATTAGAGCACTGATAATTCAATATCTTCAGTGCTACCTGAGTTAAGGACAGGATGTAATGTGTAAAAAAAACCCTAAAAAACAGTTTCCACCTCATGGGCTGGACTTGGAGGCACCCATTGGAATAACCAAAGTTCAGTGTGATATTCCTCCATTGGCTGCCTGAGATCAGGGAATGGTTTGAATGTGTCAGCATCTGACAGCCAACAAGTTGCTCTGGGAAGAGGCTGTTTTTTCCTTTTTTTTTTTTTTTATTTCTGAAGAAGCATGACTGTTTATAACATTTTAATTTAAAAAGTAATACAAAATTGCTTTCCATGCATACAATTAGCTAAGCATGGCACAGATTAGAGGCTTTCTTCTAGCTAGCTAGTGTAAGGGATCCAAGCCTGAACTTATTTTTAAGAACACGCAGTTAATTGTACTTGAACTCTACCTATGTGGACTTAATTCAGAAAACAATGTGTTGCCCAGGTGGATGCACACGTGGTAGAAAATTGTCTTGAAGGCAGGAGGTCTGCTTTGTACATGCCTTAAGGATGGGATGTTATTTTGGTTGTTTAAGCATTGTTTTACCCACTGTTAACCAGCAGAGAGCAGTTTAGTTTGCAACATAACCTATAGAAAAATTGAAATTGGTGAAGGCTGGGGTGCTTTTTCCTTCTCTGAGATGGCCATTAAAAACAAACTGCCTGTGAAAATGTAATTCCTGTGCATTATCAACAGTGTTTTTGTTTTGTACCAAAATATTGTCTGTAAGCATGAATTCCATTGTATGTCAGCGACTTAAATGAAGATTCAAGGTTAATTTTGGGCGGTGTTTTGGCAGTGTCTATTTAAACTGTGCACTGTACGAGGTGCAGCTCCTTGGAGCACCAGCCTTGCCAGGCTGATGTGGGGAATCAAATGCCCAGCTTGGAGCCCCAGGGTCAGGTGGTGCCAGCTTGTTTCCAGCCCATGGGGACTTGTTGCCAGCACAGGGAAAACAGCCTCCATCTGATGGTGCTGTTGTGGTGGCTCACTGAAATTTGCTTGTAGGGAATGATCCAAGGAGAAAGCTTTCAGGCAAATAGCATTATGAATCAGTGCATTACATCTTCTTCTTTTCTTAGTCTGTGGTACGCATGCTGTTTGTCGTGAGTGAAATGCTGCTGAAAGGAGGGTGAAGGGCGAGAAGATCTGGAAGAGGCAAGGCAGGAGGATCCTGATATGAACCTCAGCCACCCCCAAAATGCATGTATTAATTGGTCCTTGCCTGTTCAAGGAAAACCTCAACATACAAACAAACAGAAAGCCAAACACCACCCCCACCCCCTAACCCCCCAGCAGAACAACAACACAGCAAACCCTCTCATTGTCACTTCTGTCAACAACCCCTGATGTGACTGATTTCACCCCAGAAATGGGCAGACTGGCGTTTTGCAGTACGAGCATAGAGGATGGGGCTGTTGCAGGATGTGTGGTACCTGTTCCACCCTCTCACCTGCCCTGGAGGGGATCCTGAGGGGCGCTGCAGGGATGTGCGGCTGTGCCTGACGAGGTGCACAGCCTGAAATGTGGGGGTGACATCATTCAGACGTGCTGGATGGCTGCTGGCAGGGCTGTTGGTAACCTGTGGGCTGTGTCTCATCTGTCTTAATGGGCACAGAGGGGAGAGAATTGCTGCTCTGAATCTCTGGCCTCTCCTGCGCTATTTATTTATTTATTTATTTATTTATTTTTCCATGAGACTCGCAGGGAAGTAGCCAAAGCATTCAGCGGAGAGTAGGTGGCAGCATGTGGAAACATGATCTGTGACTTGCACATACATGAGGCACGTAACACTTGTGTGAGAGGGGGAGAAGGGAGCGCTGCCTGTGCAGGGACCCTGCGAATGCTGTCACAGGAACAGGCGAACCAGGGAGGAGCGATAGTTGTAAACGTGTGTTTTGCTGAAACGCTGTCGCTGCTGCTTTTATGAGATGAATAATTAATATCGCAAAGCTTATTGTTCAGAGTGGCAATTTTCGGGTCCTTTGGACGGGCATCTAGAGCTGTTGGAAACGCAAACATCTCATCTAGCAATTTCTTCGGCGGCGCGTTGTGCCTTTTATTGTTCGAATCTGCCTGGGAGTGGCTTTGAGATCCAGTAACCTGATCTTTTATCACTCTTGGAGGCTTCCTTTTCTGGTGTGCCCTGATGCATTCAACACATGTCGGTATTGTAGGCGAGCGGCAGCCGGGGCGATCGGGGCTGGCTCTCGGTGCCGGCGAGCAAAGGAGAATCACCCTGGGCTGAGCGAGGGAGAGGGAGGGAGCCCCGCTGGAGCTGAGCGCTGCCCGCCTCACCAGCGCCCTTCCAGAGCCAGGGAAAACCCGGGCGAGCTCTTCTCTCGGGGGTAAAGACTGCCTGAGGACGGGAGAGGAGAACGCCTTTGCTTTGGGACTGATGTGAGAGCAGCCGTGCCTGGCAGAGCGATTGCCGGCGGAGGAGCAGGGGCTGCCTGCCTTGCGAGCGGTTATTCTGTGACTGCCGGCTCTGAGAGGCGTCAGCAGATGGACTTTGGCTCCGGCGCCGCCAATACTTGAGTGGCTTTGCATGTTGGAATACAAGCAGTGATCTCTTTTATTCCCCTTTCCCCCCTGTACGTTCACCTGCTGAAAAAATGAGTGAGGAAGCAAAGGAGAAAAATACTAAACCAGCTCACAGGAAAAAGAAAGGAAAAAAGGTAACTCCCTGTACAGACAGGCTGCTGTGATTGTGTTTTTGACTCATTTTGTGTTTGACCTATTTGCTTCTGGGTGTGGAGTGGCTTTGGTTTGATAATTTGTTTTGAATAAGGATGGTGGTAGAATCAGGATGGTTCTGTTTGTGCTCGATGCTGATGGGTGTGTTCTTTGCTGGAATCAGTATTACCATTGCAACTCAGTTGTTTTGCATTATTTTAGTATTCCTGGCTTTAAATATATGTTAGTTACAGAATTTCAATATGATTATAGTTGTCACAGTGTGTTCCAAACACAGGATTACAAATAAACAGGTATCTGAACGAAGCCTTTTTCAAAGGAGAGACTGATAATCAACATGTGCTCATGTAAATGAATATTCTGGACATGGCTAAGAAAAACAAGTTTACAATAAGCATTAATCTTATAGAAGCTATTTTTTCTGTTTTTTGCTGTGTGTCACTTGGATTAATCTTATATATTTTTGGGGCTTGAAAATATTGTGGTCAATTAAATTCTGGAATAAGATTCCAGTTCCAGTAAGACTGATTTCTCTTATGGCGTAAGCCTTTTGCCTGAAACTGTGCTTAAGAGACAAATTTGATGATTGCCTTCTATGTTGCAGTTTTTTGCTTTCCTGATACCCATGTAATTTCTACCTCCCACTTGGAAATGGATGATTTTCATGTGTTTATACTCAAAAAACAGATGGCTAAATCTAGGAAGTACACTTCTTCAGCTTTTCCTAACTTGTTTTAAATATTAACTTGGTATCTTAATTTATAATGTGAATTCCCTTGACTGCTGTAGAAAAAGACATCTGAAAGGTTTATCATTGTTGCAGAGAATATATTCAGACTCCCACCCTTTATTTTCTGAGCATGTGTTTGCCTTCCTACCATGTGAAAGTGTATGACAGCCTCATAGTTAATCCATTTCCTTGGTGAAGGATTCAGTAGAGATTGTTGAAGAAGCAAATTAAACCATATTGGCCCTTCTATTCTCCCAGAATTGCAAAGAGCAGCTTTGGAAGGAGGCATGGAAAGATATAATTGAAATCACTTTTGATGGTAAATTAGGATACCTTCCTGACATATGTTTCTGTCAGGGATGATAGGTTGCCTCAGGACTAGGAGATGCATTTACACCTAAATTCTGGGGTGCTTTTAGAGACTTGACTGTTAATATTTTACCATGTTATCAAAATTGTTAATATTTTACCATGTGATAGAAATTGCTTTTATGGTGTCCAACAGTGTAGTTACAGTTTTATAGCACACGCCGGTTTCTATGGCTGAAGCTTGTACAGATGATCCGTGTATTCTGGAGGACCAACCCAACTGCCAACAAGACAGAGCAGCCCAGGGGGTTTAGGATCAAGCAAACTTTGGGATCTGACCTGCTGTTCCATGGCTGGTTTGCTGGTATTGTCACCTAGAGGAGGTGATGCTTCTGTGGCACAGCTGCCCTGCCCAAATCCCCTCTCTGGTGACTGGAGCGGTGTCATTGGTCTCTGGGGGGTGGCTGGGGGAAACGAGGGGACAGGTTTACATTTGTGAGCCCCTGTGTGAGCCAAGGACACATACCCAGTGCTCCATGTCCTGTGAGGTGATGGAAGGGCTGCCCTTGGTGCCTCGAGCCCTCGCCGCACGAGCTGCAGCCGGCGCCAGGGTGTGACTGCAGCCCTTTGCCTTTCGGCATGGGGTGCCTGCAGCTGCTCAAACCTGCAGCAGACCATGCTCCCCTCCTCAGTCTGGGGTTTGCTTCGTGCAGCTGGAGTCCTGGAGGCAGCTGGGGTGTGCTGAGTTGGGCTGGAGCACGTCTCTCGTGACTATTTGCACGTTAAGGCTGCTTCCATGTCAGTGTTAGACACAGGCTTGACCCAGGATGGCCTGATGGGAAGGGAACTACTCTATTTTAAACAGGCAGCAATCATTTATCCTTTTTTTCACAGCATGTCTGGGGGAAGGTTTTAAATTTATTGTTTTGATCCAGAAGATGAATCCCTGAATGGCCAGTGACGGTGCACTTGAAGAGCATTACTGAGATAACCAGGAGGAGTTAGATAAACAAATGGTGTTTGGCTGTGAACTCCTGAGCCAGGTGAAAACTTAACTGGGTCTGTGGTTCCAGAGAGTTATGCCACCTGTCCATCCTAAAGAAGGTCTCCTGAAATGGGTATTTCCTGCCTTCCTGTTCTCTTTAGGCACTTCCTTTCCTGGCAGCTGTGCTTTCTCCATATTTAGCCTTTCCCTTGCCTTCTGTCTCGTTTATCTCCAGAGTTGAGTGGTGGCAAGTCTTCCTTCTGCTCTTTGACTGCTGTTCATGTCCCATTCCCTCTTCATCCACTCTTGGTTTTCCTGTTCTTACACAATTTCTGAAATAAATATGCAGCAGGGGCAGCAAGGGAAAGGTCACACCATTTGCTGTAGGGAAAACCCAAGCAGCAGTGCGTGTTCAGGTCTTCCAGAGTTATGCGATTAGGTTGTACCTCAAAAATTAGCCTTCGCCTCACTTGTGAGCATAAGGACATGCAGTAGCTCTCCATTTAGAACAGATTGGCCCAAGGAATAGATTTTTCAGCAAGTATGCTGAAAATAAAGCATGATGGGGAGGATAAAGATAAGAAACCACCCAGGAGGTGTCACTGAGATTTGTTATGAAGGATGGACAATTTAGATGAAAGCAGAACAATGCTTTGTTTTTGCACTGTGGTATTCAGTGGGGATACAGCTTTCAAAGGATGATGAAAGTACCACATCAATATTTATTGCTGAGGCTACACTGGGCAGGATTAGCTCTGATGGAATAGGAAGCCTAATTAGTTTCTCTGCTTCATCCTTCAGGGTTCCTCCCTACCAGCAGCCTGTGCCTCTTGTGCCTGAGCTTCAGTTGTCCTGCAATTTTCCAGCCACACTTTTTCAGTGTCAGTGTTTTGAAACAGCCAAGTTGAATCCCCAGGTGTTATGGAGGAGCTTTATCCTGGATGTTTATGTCATCACTTTCCAGTAAATTTTGGCATCTCATTTATAGGGCAGCACTGAACTCAGCTGTCATTAGAGATCTGAGATGTGCTTTGCCTTTTAACAAAAGAGTATTCTTTCCTCTTTCCCTTCAAACTGCAAGAATGAAATTAGCCATGAAAATTCCTTGATCCTCTGAAGCTTTAGAAGATAATCAGAAGTATAGGAATTAAGAAACAAAATTAGACCAGCTCAAAACTTGTGTAGTATTTTTTTTCCCCACTTCATTTCATGGTTATTTGCTGGGCATCAGTCACTTCTCAGAAGTGGGAAATTTCACATTAAACTCTCATACCAGGAGCTTTGCTGAAAATGCATATTTTTTGTTTTGAGAAATCTTTTGTTTCCCCTTCTTCCTCTGCCTCCTCCAGGATCTCTAGTAAACCTGCACAATTACTGTTGCTGATGTCTCTCGGTGTACGTATTGCATAAATCAGTGATGGAAACTCCTAAGAAAAATGTGTAAATAGAGTTTCTTCTTAAAAGTACACAGGAGAGAGCTCACGCTGACCTCTTAAGGTCATTCTAATCTGTTTATTAATTCACCTGCCTTGTTTAATTGATCACTGTAGCATGATTTCAGCATTGTGCTCCATTGCTTTCTATCAAACTTGAGTGCCTTGTGCAGGGAAGAGCCAGCTGTTTATGCAGCAGGTGAAGAATCAGTGCTTGGGGTCAGGCTGCTTAGGGCAGCCAGCATTGTTTTTTGGACTAACAGGCAGTTTAGCTCAATCCACTTTTCTTGAGCCAACGCCCTGGGCTCACTGCACTGGGAACACACTTTGCAATCTCTGCCAGGGACATTTGCTCTGTCGTGGCTCCAAGGTTTGACTCAGCAGCATTAGTGGCAGTCTCCAGAGGGGACTCTTCCGTTGTGGCACACTGCTGAAAGTCTGGTCGGCACTGTGTTTTTGCATGAGAAATTTCAAGGGGCAGAGATTTCAATTTGTGTGGGGACAGGTGCTGAGAGAGGAGAGGCTCCTGGGTGTGATGAGCCATTCTCCACTGTAAGATCAGCAGTGGTCTGGAAGGAGAGCTGTCCATGACTGGTGGAGCTGGAGCAGGTCCTTTACAAGCAAGGCCTGTCTCTCCTGAAAGAACATCACTGATCTCAGTGGAGCTAGGATCAGGGGGCCTGAGCTCTTGGCATTTCATTGTTACGTGGTCAGATGGTTCCTCTCTGTGTGTATGCATCTTCTGGTGCTCATAATTCAGCACCTGTGAACACCAGCTTTTGTCATGACGGGATGAGCAGTCCTGCTCTGTTTCTGAGATTTGTGGTGGTGTTGCACTTATTTCCAAGCTGCCTTTTACCACCCGATTTGCTAATGTGGTTGCTTCGGTTCCCATGCACGTTATTGTTGTCGGGGGAGAGCGTTCGCTGCTGTTTGCTCCCACTGGAGAAGAGCTCATTGCTAATGGTAAAGCAAATGCTCATGGTAGACTTTTCTGAAGAGTTTTGTAGCTTTTAATTTATTCATAAAATTAAGTTATTATGTGGAGTGTAAATTGATTTCTAAATTTGGGTTTTTCCTGACAAGCTGAGAAATGAAAATCTGCTTAGATTTGTGAAACAAAATGCAATTAGGCTCTATAAGGAAACCATATCTATTCTTGTCTTGGTAAATAAAATTTATACTATGTTGTTAATTTCAAGTTTCTGTGGATGAGAAATGGTTCTTATAGATTTAAATTTAATTATATGGTGATAGTCTTAATCCTTAGTATGTCAATACATCCTATGCTGAAAATTGAATTTGGTGCATGATAAATAGGTTTGGGTTGGCCTTGCTTGCAAATTTCTACTTGTTCAGCTTTAGCATCCATTTTATTGATGTTATAGATTTTTAACCTCACATTTTCAGCAGATGTATTAAAGAGGAAACAAAACACATATATTCAAGAGGAAACAAAGAGACCCTGGAACTTCTAGAAGATATTCCTTATTTGTGTATCCAAAAAATAAATGCCCAGGAAGAGTGGAATGGGGTGGTTTTCAATCATTATTACTATTCTTAAACCTAATTGTTTTCTGAAACTTTAGCATTTAAAAAAGTTTTCCCCAGATTCAAACACATTTACATTTTCTTGCCATCTCAGTTTTCTGAACTGACACAGAAAAATTAAAATGTATTGATTCCTGTCACTCTGACTGAAATCACTTTGGTGCATGTGATATCTTTGTCTTTTATCATACTGGAACAAAAGAAAGCGTATGGAATGGAAAGGTACAAATTTTACTGTTTTGAAAGTACCCATTTCAAGTGTCCCTTTTTCCTGGAGAAAATACCCAAATTGACATTATTCAGCTTTGGTAGTATTAGTCAGCAGCTCCTGGCCCTTGGGCATGTATGGTTCAGAAATTGTAGGGAGAGGTTGTTATAGTCTATATGAAATGAAACAGCATGGTGTGTTATGTTACTCATGTTTTTAACATAATTCTCTCTGGGTAAGTGACACAACTTGTAACTTGAGTGACAGTCCTTCCTTCTTGCTGCTCAATTGCCACTCCTGCTGAAAAAACAATGGTTTTTTTTAACATTCTTTTTTTTTTTAACAGAGGAATCTTGCAGTTTGCAAGAGAACATGAAACCCGAGTTAGATTACTGGATCGTGTGACACAAGTTCATCCTACAGATTTGAACTTTTCCCAGAAAATTCATGTGTGAACAGTTCTTGTCTTTCTGATGGATAGGTCTAAGGAGTTGAAGCATAACTGTGGAAAAGTGCTTCAGTTGATTTCTTTTTTTTCTCCTCTTTGCTACAAGAGGGGCAGAATTTGGTGATCTCCCCCTTGTTTCAATGAGCCACTTCGAGCTTCTGCAGGACCATGTACTTCCTCGTGCTGCCTTCTTTCTGAGAGATGTGCTGTCCTTCTCCCTTTTTGTTTTTAAATTTCTCTTTCAGCATGTCCTCACTGGGTTTCTGAGCTATTCCTTCCCTTGAATGACCCTGTCAGTGCATGTCCTCCATCAGGAAGCTGATGGCCTTGAGTCCAGCTGTGGTTTGAACCTTCTGTTCTCTCAGTGCTTCCCTCATGTTGCACTGCCCCTTTATAGAGGGTTTTGCCTCTCCAGAATGGAGCCTGTGTGTTCCACACCCTCTGTCACCCACAGGACTGAGGCTCCCTGGGCAGTCCCTTTCCCTGGTGGTGCAGGATGGCAGAGCAGGAGTGCAGTGGGAAGTGTTCCAGCATGACTTGGTTGGTTGCTGGAGGACTTCCAGTGTCTCCTGCTCCATAAGCTGGGCACTTAGTGTCCAGGCCAGGTTGTCTCCTTTGCAGTAAATTGTTTTAAGTACAATTAGGTTACAATTAGATTTGATTACTGAAAGTGGGTTTGGGCTGCAAGAGGCACAGTGGATCAGCTCCAGCTCCATCCTGCAGTTCTGCAGTCATCAGTGCGACAGGGACCAATATCAAAGTTTTTGTAACAGCCTTTATTAAGCCCCTCTGTAAACTTCAAATTAGTTTGGGTCATATGGAGACCTTTCCTTAGAACCTGAGTGGTCTCTGTTCTGTCTCCTTTTTCCAAACCCTATGACTGATGCAGCCACAGAATTCAGCAGGTCTCAGTGATAGTGCCTAGGTAGGTCTGGTAGGTGTTGAAGTGCTTATCACAGTTATGTAATGGTTGTCACTTAAGCTAAAAATACTTTGATCAATCTGTCAATCACAGATTGAGAAAACTAACTGCCTCTGGGCATCCCCCTTTGAATTCCTAACAAGAGCCTGTATATCTGCATAACCCTGACTGAGCATGGGTTTGTTCCTCAGCCTCCTCACCTCATTCCCAGCTTCTTGTGGAGGTGGTGTTGGAACCTGCAGCTTTCCTTCACCTCTGGCTGACTCCAGGTAGGGTAGGGGATGGTGCTGTGCAGAGCTCTAGGGTGTGGAGAGCCAACACCCTGCTAGGAGGGAGCTGCTTCTGTCCCTTCTTCCTGTGGAAAATAGCAAGGTAGCTGAGCAGGCAAGAGGTAATTACAGAAGTAGGCAATTAAGGAGTTTAAGCTGAAAAAGTAGATGTTGCTGAGGCTCCCTGTTAACTTCACATGCTGAAAACAGGACACCGTGCCTGGCAGTTGGATCTTTCCCTTGTCAGAAAGGTTCACCTTCAGGATTTAAATCCTAATGCTGTATAAAAACATTTTATTAAATTGATGTTATGTCCTTATTTCAAGTGATGAAGCTTTTTGGTATCTGATCAAGCCAATAATGTAATGAATTCTCATTGATCACTCTTCTAAATACCTTAGACTTGAAGTTTGGAGTGTGGGTAATAGTAACGAATTTTTACAGAAACAGTAATTGCCACAATGTCTCCCAGTTATTTTGTCACTTGCTAATGGAGCTGCAGGTTGTTGCATTCCATTGGCTGCCAGATGCTGCCTCAGTTAATTGAAAGTATTTGCTGGATAAAAGGCAACAGGCATGAACTTTGCTATCCTTTCTTTCCCATACCAGCACAAGGCAAACTTGGCATTTTCCCCTTAGCATGGAAGGTGAGGAATTAATTGACTAGGTAGGGTAAAACTACACATATATATTTTATTTAGCATTTCTTTGTCATGTAAGACACCCCATGTTTTACTATGCCTAAATTAAATGCGTAGATAAGGATGTTTAAGACACTTAAGGTGTTACCATCAGAGACTTATTTCAGGTTTGTCCTCACAAGAGGTTGTGTATGCTGAGAGTTCTCTGTGGTACATTAGCCATTTGTGAATGTAAACAAGGATTGATTGGTCTGAATAATTTTTTAAAAGCATCTTGCATTGAGAAAGGGAATAGTATAAATTTGGTTCTTCATATTCATCATTAAATCTGTTTTCATGGCTTTGTTTAAAACTGCTGCTTGATGGGAATAACGCCTTTTAGGGTAATAATGGCTATATAACCATTATGTATTATTGAGGTGTGTGTGGTCTTCTTCTAGTTTGGCATGAGTTTATATTTGTGTCAAACAGATCACTGCAAGCTGTGTTCTTCCTGCTTTTGGGTGTGTCATTTGTGAAATAATCTGCAATGAACTATTTTATCAGTTTTGGTCTTAATGAAATTATATGAAGCCCCAAAGCTAAAACAGAATACCAACAGTATGGTTTGGCTGTACTGCCTGATATTTGAGCAATGTCTCCTAATGGTGCTTTTAAGGAGATTCTTAGACAAGGAGTGGCTGATGCTTTTTTAAGCAAGGTCCCATCAGTAATTTCTGTCAGTCAGTTTCTAAACTAGACAGTAAGAATCTTTCTGAAAAGCTCTTGAACATGTTGATAAGACCCTTTTAATCTGTGTGGTTCTAGTGTGCTGGGAGTTGCTAATTATCTTGGAATTTGTGTCAGAGGGGTGAATGGGAGAATCTGGGAAATGAGGGAGGTGGTGGATGAAGTGGAAGCAGAAGGTCCATCCGTGGTGGCATTTCCTGGGGCACCAGCAGGGAGAGGACACTCACCCTCCTGTGCTCATTTCCAGCCTTTTCCTTTGGCTGGGGTGGTGCCTCCTAAGAGATATGAATATACTGGTCTTGCAGCCTGTGAGAATAAATGGTGTTTGCTAAAGCATCCAAAACTGGGAGCTGCTGTATGGGATGGGGGTGAAATTCATCCTGGTAGAGATGGCTCTCTCCAGGCAAAATCTCAGCCTGGTGTGCAGGATGTGAGTGAGCCCTTGGGCAGAGTGCTTGGGATGCACAGGTACTCTCCTCAGATGGGGTTAATGCTGTGCAGATGATGCAGAGGGCTCTTCCCTTTTCCCTGCTCCTCTAAACAGACCTGTAATTTCATTTACTTAATTACTGTTGTGTGTGTTTGCTTGGGAGGCAGTATCACTACTAATTAGTAATTAATATTTGTAGAATGCCAGTGTGGCGTTAACACAGGGGAAAGCCTTGGCTAATGGAGTGATGTCACCTGGAACAGTTTTGCAGCTGAAAATTTGTTATTGAAGATGGTCTGTATAATTCTGGCAGCTGGTTCCACTCACATTCTATTGACTCTGAAGGACAAATCCCAGAGAGGGGTTTTATTTAATAGTCCTTTTATTTTAGAAAACCAGAATGTGAGGATGTCAGTCCACTCTAAACCACGGTGAGGTTCAGCTATTTCAGTCTCTCAGGCACCACAAATTTAAGCCTGTTTGGTACAGAGTGGTCTTTCCTCGTTTAAATTCAGTTTTCAAACAAGTGTCATTTAGGGCATTTCTTGCTCTTCATGTGTGCTCATTGCATAAATCTTGTACAGCTCCTTCAAAAGAAGAAATGAACTAAAGAGTACAGGTGACAGTGGAAGCATTTAACCTGTTTGCTTTTATTACTACCAATCTTGCACTGTGTCTCTTGTTAGAGCTCCTTCCACACCACTCACATGCAAAGTCCTGGCATTCCTTGCCTCTTGGTAAGAAACAATTTTCTGTCATTGGGAACACCAGCTGAAATAGTTTTGGAAGGCAAAAATAGGAAAAAGTATTTCTTAGTAGGTGAAATGAATAAATAGCTTCGCTTTTGTAGCCGGAAGAGTCATTCTATCATTGATCATTCAGTCCCAGCTATATATTATTTTAGAATGGATCCCTGGAGCATAAAAGGATATTGTTGACCTTTTTTTAAAGAAAGAAGTATTGAGAGCATAAGTGTAATGATAGTTTTAAGTAACAGAAAACAGGCAGGTAATGTGTATAGCAAGGGATCTGAATCAAAGTATAGCTTGAGTTAGGTGATTCAATCCTGCTTATTTTACATGAGAATAAAAGGGTGGTGCTTACAATATTGTAACCACCTACTAGCAAACTATTTGAGAGAAGAGGTTCCCAACTAGATATAGCAGTCTTGTGTTAAATATTATTTATAGGGGTTTCACAGTTTTGCTCTCTAAGCAGATTTCAGCAATTTTTTTTATATACAGTATGGGACAAATATTCTAAAAAGGTGAATATTATGAGGGGTTTTAAAAAGATATAAATATTTTGTTGTGGAGCCTCATAACTAATGCAACTAATTTAGCAACTAAGTAACTCAATGAATGAAAGTATTTGAAGATCAACTGCTGGCAGTTAAAATAAAGCCAAAGAGGATAGCTGTTCATCCACAGGTATAGATGAAACTGTCAGGAATATTGAAGTATCATATTTGCAGTAAGGGCTGTAGGTCATTTGTCTGAAAGCTGAACTTTTGAAAGTGAAATAGTGGCCTGAAACATCCTAATTCATGATGCTATTAAAGAGAAATTGAAGAGAAAATCCAAGGCAGACATTGAGAGTAACTCTTAAACAGGAACATAACTTCTTTTATTGAATTTAGGAGGACAGTTATAGTCAAGAACTGCAACTTTTTTTTTTTATCCAGCCCTCAGATGTGCCAGTTTGAGCAGCCACAAAAGTGGTGGTGTGCCCAGATTTGTGCTGAGCCTGGTAACATTACCACATTACTTGGCAACTTAGTATTGTAAAAAATAAAAATCAAGTGAAATATCTGGAAAAATTATCTTTCAGGAGAGAGATCTGACATTTTCTTTAAGAAGTTCCCGAGCCCCAGGAATAGGAGCCCACGGGTGCTGCGTAAGAACTCTGGAGCAGCCTCAGCTGGGCATTACATGTAGGATGCAGGTTCGTTCTGCATTGCCCTCTAGCGTTGCCTTTAAAACAGAAACCAAAAGAACCCAAAAAACCCCAAATGCAACAAAACTGAAGGGTTATTTGCTTCCACATTCATATTTTCTCTTGCTGCACCAAACCTCTTATTCTTGATGCGATCGGTGTCTGTTATGTAATGAGCTCCACTGTGTGCCTCTGTTCCCTGTTTGCTTGGATGTAAAGCAGGTGCCCACAACTACAAATATTCTACTTACCATTTCCAGGTATCTTTGTTATAGCCATGGCTTGACTTCCTAATACAGGGATTTCCTGTCTCTCTCCTTGACTTCTTTTCTTTGTAACACACACACACACACACGCACGTACTTAGCTGAGAATGGTGTCCTTCCTACTCCTTGTCATGTCTCAGCCTTTTCATTTATGAAAACCTATAGCTGTATTAAATGAAAAGATGCCTTTACAATGGAATATTTCACTCTGAGCTGCACAGCCAGCCTTTGATTTTGGTATTCACTCATAATTCTGCTTTTAGGTGTTGGCTGCAGTAAGATCTTGAAAACAAAGTTAAGATGTGGCCGCTCATCACTTTGTTTTTCACTTCTCTACACATACATATGTATTTTTAAGGAAGCTCCATTGTGGCAGAACTGACCCTAATGTCAAATGAAATGCAAAGCAGGCAGGGCCAGTTTGGAGGGGCAGCCCTTTGCAATGACCTTGAGAGGCAGAGAGCTCCCGTGGGCTGCAGCATCCCACTGCTCCCTATACTGGAAACTCCGAGTGAGAAAAAAGTAGCGCAGGCTCTGCCTAAATTCTGGAGTGGGTGTTTTTATCCTCAGATTGCAGAGCCTGCTATTTACACCTGATCGTAAACCAGGGCTAAGCATGGCTCATTTTTGGAATTACCTTTAATGGAAGGAACCTATCTACTTGATACTTGGTAGATTGCTTCCAGAGCATACCATCAAACCTCAGTGGCAGTAAGGAAAAGGAGGTTAGCAATCTAGAAAGGTTTGAGTGTGAGGCAGGGAAACTGGCTGCCTTTAAAGAGATCTGCTGCTGTGTTTTTTGGCAGGTCATGCAGTGCAGGAGGAGTGGTGCTTTCCTGACCTGTGAAGCTGCTGGCTGTGCCTCCAGCTGCTGCTGAGGGCACTGGGGAAAAAGAGGAACAGGCACTGGCCACCTACTACTAGTCCTTGGGTCTTTTGAGGTCTTTGTCACTTATTAAAATGACCAAGAGCAGTTTGGTGGTGGGATGGGGCAGATGGCCAAGAGCCATCTGTTCTTATAATGCTCCCCTAACTTCTTCTGTTTTGCTTTCTCTTCTTTGGGTCTTGCACATACTTTTAAGTTCTATGATTTGTTTTATAGTGTACTCCAAAATAGAAGGGGAAATTGCTTGTAGATGGTGTGGCTAAAGAACGGGCAGCAGATCTCTTAGAAGTTTTTCCTCAGTTGTATCATAGACACCAATAGATTTCATATTCTGCTGGATGAGCTCGCTACATTATACTGTTGTCAGAGGTTTAAAGTATATATATAAAATGTATAGTAAGATTGCTTACAGCAAGCTTAGGAATACATTTATGTATCACATCCCAGGTCTTCTTCTCACCTTTTAAATTTACTGTGAGCAAACTGAGAAATCAAAATGACAAGGTCACCATTGATCCTCATCTTAGTGGTCCTGAAATAGTGTCCTTTTCTCATTGTGTTCAAGTCTCTGTAGGGCACCCTGAAAAGACAACAAATTTCAGCAAACAGCAGGAGTATGTTGAGTTGCTAAAGTCAGCATCAATTTTGTAGTAATTTGAGATTTATTTTGGGGTGGTAGGATTTTTTTTTTCAATCTTGACAGGAATACTAATTTTTTTTTATTGAGCAAAAGTTCACAAAAACAGGAGTTCATGCTCCTTTCTGAAACAGGAACCAAGCAGGAACATGTCATCCTTTTTTGTTCATTTTTTCAGAAGTCCTAAGTTTGGAAACAAGAAAAAGGATTTATATAGGTGCAAAAAATACTTTGGGGTGTTTGTGCAGTCAGTCTAATGAGGAGTGCTGAAAATATGAGGGGGAAAACCCCACAGTACTTGAATTTAGGCATTTTCCTGTTATCCAGAATATAATCTCTTTAATTGCAAATCCACACAATAAACACACAATAACACTTTGCCTGTGAGATTGTAAAATATAGTTTGAGGGCTTTGTCAAATGCAGTTACTGTTCTGTCTTCTGATATTTGTTACTTGTGCTTGAAGCTATTCCATAGCTGTGAGGGACAGGACTAGTTCTAAAATAGGAAACAAAATGTTAATCTATGCAGGGCTGGATTGTAGTGCAAAATGTCAAAAAAGACTATTAACTACTGTTTAAGATTTGGAACTCTAAAGGGATGACAGTGTAGAGGTCTGATGAAAGAAGGGTATGCAATAATATTTCTGAAGGTTACCTTAATGCAATGAAAGAAAACATCCAGATCTGGGCAAAACCCAGGTCTGTAATACAGGTTGTTGAAAGTGAGCACCCAAATCTTTGTCCCTTGCACTGCCAGCACATCTCCTGTCAAAGCTCCAGAATTAGCCCAGGAGTAGTCCTGACTTTATTTCCCTCCTGTAGCAAGGATTAATACTGACTAGACTTTGTGTGTCAAGCCAAAATTTTCAGAAGGCAAACTAGGAGCAGAGATGAGCGAGCGCTCCAGTTCCCAAGTGTTGAGCACTCAGCAGCTTCACTGAAGAGTGGGAGTTGCTTGTCTGTTCAGCAGTTTTAAAATCAGGCTACTTGTTTGGCCCGACTTAGCCTGTGAGGTTTTTTTAAATGCATTACAGCACACTTCTGTGAATGACTATTAACAATGCCATTATGCAATTCCTTGCCATTCATAATGAGAGGCATACTGCAGGGTGCATGCTGAGATAAACCCCACAAAACTAGGGACAGGTTTATAATTAGATAGGGGGGAAGGGGAGAGAAAAGTTATTTGGAACATATTTTCGCTTTGTCTTTATTTCTGAAAATGTGTGATATGTCCATCTGGAGCTAAGCAATATCTGTGCTCAGTCAGTTGGGAAGAGAATGATGGAATGTTCTGACAAATCCTCTCCTTACAGCAGCTTCCATCATCCCAGGAGTAGCTCTTCCCTTCCTTGGTTGTGGCAGTTATACTCTCATGAACTGAATTTAGGTCTCTGTTGCAGTTCAGAGCTTGTCATGCACAGGATAGAAGCTGAAATAATCAGTCACATTGGCTTGATTTTTCTTCTTCAGAAATTTTAGCAATTTTTTTTTAGTATTTCACCACTGTTACATGAGGTTTTATAAGTGTTTTACAGTTCATCTCGTCACTGGGGTGTGCATTTCAGCAGAAAGGAATAGTGCCTCAGATCTGGATATTTAGTAGACAAAGTGTATTTTAAAAAATCTGCCCCAAGTATTGCATATCTGGACTGGTCCCTCTTTATAATCATGGTGCTGAATGATGAAACTGAAAGACAAAAAACCCCAGCTGGTTCTGTGGGCTAATGAGGGGCCAAGAATGCAAGTGCCCACTTCATTTTAGGACTGTGCAGAAGTGAGAGGCTTTTTGTATTATTTTTGTATGTTTCTTAAGTAAATAACTTCCTGATGCTGCATTAGTGCCAACTGCATATGAGTGTGTGGTTTATCCTGGGGGTGATGAGGGCTGTCAGTGTTCAGGAGAGTGCAAGTTGAGCCTTTAATGCACTTTGGTCTTTACCCCAATATTTAAAGTGGTGGCCCCTTGTGCTGAGTTAGTTACAGCTGTCAAAGTATACAAGTGATGCCATGTCATAATGTTTGAGTTTTTCCATTGCTTTTGAGGCTGAGGTAGTGCAGTAGGATGGACTCTACAGGGCAACCCTGGGCCTTGTGGAGATCCCCTAAGGGCATCATATAGAGAAATCCTGATTTATTTTTTTTTTTCCTGGTCAGAATTCCTGTTTCATTACAGCCAATGTGCAGAATAGCCATGTGAAGTGGTACCAGGCCCTCAACCCTCGTGTCTGAGCTAAATCCATGAGGAGATGAAAACAATTGTTACAGGATTGAGACTGTCTTGAAATTTTATGTAGTCTGATTAATTTTATCCTTGGAAAATGAACACCCTGGTGGGATTTTAAAATAACCTTTGGTTTTTTTCATTAAGTTAATGCATATTAATTCATGTCAGAATTAATCATATCTTGATTCATATTGTGCACTGCTTGGATTTAGTCAGTAAAGCCAAAATTGAAGTGGTCCAAAAAAGAAATGTCATCTTACTCAATATTGTTATTCATTTCTTCTAAGATCAGGTTTCCATATAATGGTAGTATGATGCAAATAAACACATCATTCTTAGTCCTTTATAAAATAATTGAAAGGAAAAATGAGTCTTTATCTCTAACCAGGAACACGTCTGAGCTGCTATTCTGTGACTCAGCAGCATGTATAGGCAATCTGTCCTTGTTTTGCTTTCTTGGGGAAAAAAAAAAAAGTCAAAATCAAGCATAATGCCCCCCCAGAAAAACTCAGGACAAGGATTGGATGAAGTGTGCACCTGGGTTTCAAACTTTGCTTCAGAAGGATATTGTTCATGGAAGTCATGGGATTGTGAGGAAAGTACAGAAGAGCTGAGTCTTTATCTGCACCTGATTGCATTGTTACCCGTATGAAAACATTGCCAAATCCAAACCTCAGGCAGCTGCCATACTCCCATGGCAGGAATGTGACTGCCATTCCAGCAGGGAAATGAATGCAACATCCACAGTTCACAGGATGAGCTTAAATTATTATTATTATCTATATTAGCTTTATGTTTGTGCCACTGAGGCAAAAATTAAATATGCTTTGGGTAATATGTATGAAGTGTAACCTAAAGTAAAGCATTTTGTGTTTTCCAGCTTCAGTGTTTGTTAGTATTTGAGGCTTTTGCAGTTTTGGGGGGTTTGAGGTTTTGTGGGACCTTCATGCTTCACCTAAATTGAACACAAGCTGTTACAAGTCTGTCCTTGCAAAAAATCAATGTTGAGGAGAATGTTGTCAGTGATTTGGGGCGGGAACTGAAGGGAAGGGCAAAAAAGGAGATTTGGGGCATCTGCCTGGAAAGTGGGTTATCATCTATACCAGACATGTCGTTGTCTCTCTGTCATCTATATTTATTGCAGTGAAAAGTGGATACATGCTGCTTCCAAACCCAAATTTGCCATTCATTTCCTTTGTACTCGTTCTGAATGGGTATAAACTGTGACCAAATCTACCAGGCACACAAGGGTTGGCACGTCAGTACTGGTGTTTGCTGCCCTGATGATGGGGCTATCAGGAAAAAAGCAGGGGCAAGGTCCTGAGAGGGTACAGCATTTCAAGGCAAGCCCTAATTGTTTGTAAAGTAAAAATATCTGGAAGTTAAAATATATGTGGAGGGCATAGTCAACAATCACTGTAATTTTGCTTTCATTTCCTTTTTATAGTTGTGTTCACTGGAAATTAATAGGGGCAGTAAAATTCTTTACAACTATTTTGCTGCAGTATTTATGTACCTTCATGTCTGAATTGTCTGTTGAATTTAAAAGGGAAAATTCAGCCATGAAGAGAGAGCAGCCACTCCCTGTGTGCTGAGAAACCTGTGGGGTTTCCCTTGCAGTTCTCTGGTTCTCTAAACCCCCAGAAAATTTGCTTGCTTATAGCCAGGACCTCTTATGACTTGTAAACATGATACGAGGGTGCATAACAGCAGTGAGTTTACTCTCAGCTGGTGGCTCATCCGGGGAGGATTTACATTTTTGACTGATCTCCAGCACTTCCGTTGCCTCCTGGGGACAGGGGTGTGCATCCGAGGCACTGCAGCTCCAGGCAGAGGTGGTATCCAAAGTGCACAGCTCAGTTGCTCTTCCCAGGTGTTATATTTTTAGTATATTTAGTATATTTTTAGTATATTCCTATTTTTAGTATATATAGGAATTGTGGAATTCCTAAGTAGTGTTTAGTGAGTTATGGTAGTTTTGGGGAATTACGTGAGTCGTGTACTTGCACGTCCGTGTTTAGAATTGCTGTGTATTCATTCTGTCTCTTTAGAGTTCTTCATAACTTTTCTTAAATCACTACTTAACTAAGCCCCGAGTGGCTTTTAATTTAAAGTGTTTTGTAACCCTAAGAGGAATTTAAGGACAGGAATCCATTTTGGTTGACTATGACAGCTTTGTGTTGATTATTGCTAGAAAATGTATGCATCTCCTCCCTGCTGAACAAATGATTGGCACTTCACTAATTTTAAGTAATTCAAATAATTACATCAAGCAAATCTATTCAGTAGGGTGATCCATTGCCAGGATAAGCATTAGCACTAATGGCTATCTCAGCAAAATCTTGTGTGGCAGGCAGCACAAAATGGCAGTGCTGGCAGCCTTTTTTGTGATGAATTACGTTGTGAGAAATGAGGTCTGCGTGCTCACAGAGAAGCAAGAAAGGTACATTCTATTTGAGTTTAAATGTAGGAATCAAGCCCTAGGTGTATAAGCGTGTCTCTCTAACTGTGGAATGTGTAGCTGGACCTCAGAAATCCCTTGTGCAAATGTAGGGCCATGGTGTTGGAGGCAGGTGTGGCCAGAGGGGCTTGGCATTGGTCTGAGGCCTCAGCATGGCGTTTGTAGCATGCAGATGTTCTCATCTCCTGGATCAGCCAGGAGGTCTGATGGTGGGTCCCTGGGGTTTGTTTCCTTCCTCTGGCATGACACTGAGAGGATGATCCTGAATGATCTTTTCTGTGCTTTGTCGCAGGGGGTTGTTGTACAGCTATTCTATGTATGTCTGCGTCCTCACGTTGGCTAACTTTAGTACAGCTGAAGAACTGTAAATGAAATATAGAGCAGGGTATTTTTTTTTTTTAGGCATTTGAAGTATATTAGGGGAATGTACAGATGGAAGCCTGGTCGCTTTGACATGGTGGTATCAGCAAAGCAATCCGTGTGAGCTGCCGGAAAGATGCAAGCTGGAGGGTGTGATTGAAGCCTGACCTTCCAGGATGAGCTTAAAGGAGTATGCTCACCACAGAGCATAAACACAGCACTTACCACTCTCATCTACTCCACTTGCTCTATATTGAATGCTTACCACAAAGCTTGAAAAGAATAATTTAAAAAAAAATTGTGTATTCATTGTAATTTATCAGTTTGTTTGTTTTGGCTACTAGCTGTTGATTATTTATGTACATTTCAAGTAGAAGAACTTTGGGGAAATAATATTTCAGTATAGCACCTAAATATAGACAAGTGTTTTTGCTAGAATTGATAGCTACCAAAATAAAGAATCTCATTGCACACAAATACAAAATATCTGTGATGTGTGATGGAATGCAAAATTGATTATGTTCAGAATAGTGTATATATGTTGTTTATTAAGATACCTGTGTAGTGAGAAGGCTTTATTGTGTGAGGAAACCATGTTAGACAACTCAGCTTTTTCTCTCCCTTTTCTCTGTATATATATTTTTAAAAAGAGGACATTTCCTTAAGGTCTTAATTATTATTTTTCAGCTGTTTGAAGTTTTTGCTCAATTACCAATTATGTTACAGAAATGGAGGAAAACATTCTCAGATATAAATGCCTGAGCTACCAGGCACAGACAGTGTGGCTATCCTGGTTACTATGGTGAGGGCTGGGGAAGGATGCCTGTAGCACACCAGCCTCTGTGTTGCTCAGGCAGGCTGTTTTTAATTTCCTGGGATTGCTTACGAGCTGTGATATTAATCCATTTGTATCCTCTTTCAGCACTTCCTTTGCTTTGCAGTGTAAGCCCCTTAATATAGATGGGCTGGAGGAGAGCAGCTTTGCCCTCCGTGCTGCCTGCCCGAGGTGCCCCGTGTGGCTGGGAGCAGGGAGGGATGAGCTCATGTGCTGCAGGCAGGAAGCAGAGCTCATCAGTCTGCGTCAAGAGATGTGCAGGGTGTGCCTGGGCTGCCATAAATCTGCTGAGGAACACTTGCTTCTCTGGGAGAGATGACCACAGAAACGTGCAAAGGACAAAAAAAAAAAGCTGAGCGCATATTCATCGATGTTTGGTTGCCTATTGGTATGAGCACATGATAATTCCTTCCACATTACATGATAGGGGTTCTCCATTCTATTCTGGGTTCCCCAAGTCAAATGTCATCTCACTCCCCAGTCCTTCCCCCCACCATGCTGAAGTGTTTTTCTCAAAACAGAATAATCCTCACAACAGATCTCAAGGGGAACCCACCTCAAGACTGTGTTGAAATTCTGTTCTTAATCCACTATCTGCTGATTCAGGACAGAGGTTTGAATCAGCACACTTTTGGCTGGTGATCTGGGAGATGTGGGGGTTCACATCCCTTCATGGAGAGGAAAATGAGTACTTGTCTTTGTCAAATCCGCATGAGTAGGATGTGGAGCTGTAAGGCCAAAGGCTGACAAGGCAAGAAGAGCATGTCAGTATAGCATGATGATTATTTTTCCAGCTGAATTACTTGTCAAATTTGAAATGCACCTGTGATCAGGCTGAAACAGCCTTTTCAAATAAAGTTGCTGTATATTGGATAAATATTTGCATAAATTATTTCTGATGCCATGGTATATATGTTATTGCCTCTGTGGAAATAAGTATACTTAGTGTTGCTGAATTAATGTTATTGAAATCTGATCTTCTGAATGCTTCCATGGCACTATTTTCTTCATTATATTTTTTTAGCAAATTCACCAAAGGAGCTTTTTATTTTAGTTGCCAAATGCAGTAATGATAGCAAAAGCATCATTGTCGAATAAAAGCTTAAAAACCAGATTTGAATAAGCTAGCTTGCCATCTTGAGTCTCCTAGCACAAATCTGTGTTTGCAAGATTGGACTGTCAGATAGAGGTGATAGGGCACAGAAATGGAAATATGGCAGATTTCCTAGGAGAACAGAGGAAGGAAAAGTGACAACAGAACAGAACACAGGAAATCTAAAGTAGCAGGGCAGAGACAGAGTTTGAGAATCAGGGGAATACAGGAGTGACAGGAGGGCTCTGATCAGCAAGAGGAAGCTTAGAAATGATGTGGCAGCAATAAAAACTGTCCAGTTTGCAGTCAAAACAGAGAGGCAAAGCAGTGGGCAACACAAACCAAGATTTATGAATGATTAACAAATTTTCATCCTATCTGCCTTATTGTGAAATACAGGGTGCCGTTTGCTACCTTACTGAGTAGAACACATCATGCACAGGATTGGTTGGATACCTGAGCCTTGTAAGGGGCTGTTGATAAATGTCTCTGTACTGCTGCAGCAAAGGGTGGATTTCCATGTGTTTGACTTATGAAATAACACAGGAACAAATAGCCAAACTAAAATCAGTTTTTTTCTGTAATTCCAGTGCTCCACAGTTCTGAGCACCTTGCTTTGTCTGTGTCCTCAAAGCCTCGGGTGGTTTGGAGTTGCTGTAGTACTCTTTGTTTCACTGCAAATCACAAATAGGGCTGGGAAGAAACCCAAGAAGGATCAATTTGTAGTCTTGTGCTGTAACTTCTGAACGACTTTCATACACAATATAACCAAGCAGCAGCGATGCTTTGTGATTGGCAGCTTGAGGGGCAGCACACAATATTGTAGGTGATGTATTTCAGAGCTTGTAGTGAAGCTGTTTCCTATACTGGAGGTCTTGGTCCAATGTTTTTAATGCAGTTTACTGACCTGAAGGTAAACTGGTGAAATGTAAAACATTTTTCTAAAGTGGTTAGTCTTTAATAGGGTTGCACTGCTTACTTACTCTGTAGGTAATTGATTGTGTACTTGTACTCCAGCAAGAATACAATTTTAGCAGGAGCAATCCCCTTCTAATTTCAATGCCACAGTTTTGATCCAGTTAAGTCTGCAATAAACAGGCTGAGCTGGGTAAGTGAAAGTGTAACAGAGTGGAAAGAAAGCTGGTCAGGGGGATTTCTGGCTGTTATCTAACTGCAGCAACACAGACTGGGGCCAGCCAGGACGACACTTCAAGCACTGATGTGTTTCATAGCATGAGCTATCAAAAACTGACGCCATCTCAGGATTAGCAGCCAAAAAAAGCTGCTGCTTTTGCTCAGGGTGTATTTAGTTACCTTGCTCTACTCCTGCTATGGCAGTTTGAATTCATGCTGCCTGGTGTTGCCTTTGTTGGCTTCTCTTGTGGGTTCCACCATTGGTAAGACAGTAGCACTGGTGGGATTTAGCCTGGATGTAAGTTATCTCCCCTCACTGGCATCTCAAAAATCAGTCTGGACATGCTACAGGGATGATATTTTCAGAGGGGAAGAAAAATGAAAAATGTGGAACTCATCAATTTCTTCAGCACACTCCTTCCCTTTGCATTTTCTCTTTCACGTTCAATGGAATTTTTAAGGGGAAAAAATAAGATATTTAAACCAACTTCAGGATAATCTGTGCTTACCTCCTCAGATGCATGAGACAATGGGCACATTTTCCTCAGGACCAGGGTTTCTATTTTGCTGCTAAAAAATGGCAGTGGTGGAAAAACTGATTATTGAAGTAGTTACTCTTAGAACTCCTTTATTCATGAGTTCGAATTTATGCAAATAGGGACTTAGGACTGGAAGCTTCTGCATGAAATCACTGATGACAAGTCATCATTGCTTGTTTTGTCCTTTTTAAGAGTCTGCATCGTGTATCTGTCACTGAGTTTTATACTGGGAGTATGGGAGAAGCATAGCTGATGGTAAACACGTTTATCTGATGAGCTGAATCAATGGCATCCACTTCAACTGGCACAGATGTGCTAATAAGCATGGGTTGCTGTTGATTTTGCAGATTTTATGTATGGTTTTGAAGCTTTTTATGTGGCTAATACATATGTATTTTCTTATTTAAAAGAATTGGGTATATTAACACTGGAAACACTTTGGAAACGTGGAGATGTGTAAGTGTGGAAATATGGCAGAGGATGGGAAGTAATTTTGTTCTCTCTGATTGATAATTTGTCATGTGCAAAGGCTTCAAAGAGGACTCTGCTCACTGGAAGGACAATCTGCTGCTCTCTTGATATGAAGAGAAATTAGTGTGAAAACTTTCATGCTACATTGTTCTGTATGCCATGAACTCGATAAAGGGAGAAACACTTGATTAATACTTGGCAGTATTTATGTATTCAGTAACAATTTGCCCATCCTCTCACTCCTCTGCCTCACTTTCTCCATTCATTGCTCTCCAGTATTGCACACAATTTCAACAAAGTCTTAATGTAACACCTCTCTTCCTTCAATGCAAAGGTTGCCTCCATTTTCAGTATAAGGGGATGTCAGGCAGAGAGGGAATGCAGACTTCCAGCTAACACTGGCAAATGTTCCTAATAGAGAGGAGCAATATTTCCATTTTGTGTTCCAGTTAATTTTCAATAATGTCCAGACAAAATGAAGGAAGCTCAGAGAGGGTACAACAGTGAAAAAGCAATTGATGACAATCTAGGAAATTGAAAAATCCAATTCAGTTTTTGTCACCAGCTAAAGCTGAAACTGTTTAATTTGAAAAAAGAAATAAAACATAGCTCTGACTTATCACTCCAATTACTTTTGCATTATTTCAGTTGATTTTAAAGCTGAGTGAAAAGAGAGGAGGCGTGGGGCACTGTCTCTGTTTACTGCACAGAAACTCTTAGTTCTCTTAATGTGTTTAAATAAGCAATTACACTGTTGGGAAGAAATATGATGGCTTAATGCAAGATGTCTTAGAGCTCCTTCAGTCTTTTCCTTTGCCTCTTGTGAGGAGATGAATTGCTGTTTTCTTTGCAGGAGGCATTCAGCCAGCCAAAACCTGCTAATTATTTGTTGTTTTGGTTATCTTTTGCATACATGCCACTCACTGGACAATCATCATGAAATATTGAATGTCAATGCAGGATGGTTGTAGGATGCCTTTGGGAGGAGAGGATGGTGTGCTTTTAGTGAGAAAACAGTCAAGAAAGGAGTGACAGTCTGAAAAATAACAGCCTTGAGTTTCAGTTGCTGTTTTGAGATGCTGAAGAGCCTGAGCTGAGAAATTCCTATATAGTAAAGTTCAATTGAAAGTTGTTTTTTAATAGTAGTAAAGAATTCACAGTTACCCTCAGAGGCCTTTTATGCTGCATTCTGTATAAGGTAAGGACCTGGTCCTTGTCTTCAACCTTTTTACCATCTAAATGATAAGATAATGGGGAAGCAGATTATGTGTTAAAGGAGAACATAACCACAATGGTTCCATTTTGTCTCTAAATGTTATTGTTTAACTATTTGTCTTTGGCACAGAAGGCACCAATTTGGAAGGCCTGCTAGGGTGGAGGCAGTAATAATAGTAACGGAAAGAAAACCTGTGTGTGTGGATCTCCCAGGGGTCAGGAGGAGCAAATGGCCAGCCAGCTGCTGGAGGGGCTTGGAGCTCAGCATAAACTGAGCATGGTAGCACTATCCAGGTACTGTCTTGGTGTTCTGAAAGGCTGAGAGCACTTCTGTTTCCCCCAAAGGGCTCAGGGTCTTTGAAGGGAATCTGGAGGATGAAGAGGCTCACTAGATATTTTTATGTTTCTCCTGATCTGTTATGCAGTTTCTAGGCAAATGTGTGCTCCTGCTTACCCAGCAGACCTTGACCTGATGTCCAGAGCCCCTGGGGAAGCTCTGACCTCCCTGTCAGCAGTGAGGGTGGAAATAAATGGGAGGCAGAAACTTTGCCCATATTGTCATTGCTGTAGCTTTTCATATGAAATCTTACATTGCCTCTAGTTGAATTGCATTCTGGCTGTAAGCTGAAAAGCAAGCTGTTTCACAAGCTGTGATCACTGAACCAGTGGCTATTAGGAGACTGGAAGTAAGTTCTTAAAGCAGTGACACTTTCTTCTTTCCTGTAAATAATCAGGGCTGACTGCTGCAGGGTTATCCTGGTGTTTGTGTTTCTATGCAAGCCTTTTGCCAGGTCTCTCCAGAAGCAGCACAGCCTGGGTTTGACACATACAGCCATACTTCTTGAACATGCTGTGGAGCTCCCCAAATAGTCTTTGCAACTTTCCAAAGAACAGTGTGACATGGGCGACTGAATCTGTGTGGCTTAATGATCTTTCTCAACCTTCGCTATCTTCCTGTTCTTCTACTCTGAAATAACTCATTTTTTGGGGATTCTGTGCGTGTGTGTCTGCACAGAGTGGGGTCGGCAGCTCTGTTCAGTCTGACCTGGTGCTCAAGTTGTGGTTTGGAAGTTCTGCAGCTGTGTTGATGAATTACTGCACCTGGAAACTTTTAACTGCAACTTTCTGTTCCACCACACCTTCTGTCACTGCCTTCAAACCATGCTTTTGGCAAAATTCTTTCTCAAAGCTGCCTGGTAGGTGAAGGTGATGTGCCCTTTCTTCAGGTGGAGATCACTTGATTTGTGCAGAGCTCTTCACTGACTCACTCAAATAAAATATATTTGCCAGTGGCACTGCACTGTCATGTGTAATGTGTCACCTTTTACTAATGGTGCCAATAATATGAATTTCACCTGCCCAGTGTTTGTTTTGCTGAACTTGAATTACTTGCTGCTCTTGTGTGACAAAAAATGTGTAGCAGTCTGAATAACCTGAAGAAATAAACTAGATAACCTATCTGAGAACTGAGAGATGGAAATATGTTAATCTACACAGAACCAATAACAGCAAACCGATACAAAAAAAAAAACACAGTGCCTTTCTCACCTGTGGGAATGTATATCATACTTGAAAATAGGAGCCCTAGATAAGTTGTTTTTCACAGTGGGTTGCAAACTAGTTTATTTTTAAAGGGCTTTTCTGGCAAAGTTATGGTAAAGGTGCTCCAAGTGACAGAAATTAAAATCCTAGTAAATTGCAGAGCTTTTCCAGAATTGCATTTTTCATTGCTGTGTGTTCTGCTTTTATTATTAGTAAAGCAGATAGGTCAGTTCTTTGAAAAACTCTTTAGCAGGCTTTGTTTTGTGTTATTTCCCCACAAATTTTCCCAAAGCAACTTCCAGTGTCCTCATGTAATACTCTTATTAGTCTAGTTCATCAATATTGCATACCACCCTCCTGGGTTTCCTACTGCATCAACATAAATCCTTGCTTTCCTGTAGCTCTGAATCCAGGTAACCATGGCAAAATGCAGTCAATAAATGAGTGGCCCTGCTCTGGGTGTGCTGCACAATTGCCTTTGTGCATCTGACAATAGCAAAAAAGCACAAGTGCTTTATTACTTCATAACATCTCAGCAGGACTGTTGGTGTGAATAAATGTTCAGAGCTGAATTCACCTTTTGGGGAACATTTAGCAGGAGGCTTCTTGCAAAGTCAGGTACAGAGGTGTCCAGGCGTGATTTTGCAGGATTCTTAGATTGCTGTCCGCCTGAATTCAGCCCTCTCTTTGTGTCTGACTCCTTTGTGTTTGAAATTTCTGAGATGGGTACAGCAACTGCCTGGGCTCCAGCTGGTTTCAGATATTAGGGATAATACCTGGCAAACATTTTGGGCTGTTCCAGGGTCTGAAAAGCACGCTTAACTTACCTGAAATTCAGAAAATCCTAGTACACAGAGCTAGGAAGAAACATGGTGATCAAACTCTTCAACAGCATGAGGCAGAGAATTGCACTCTGATTTCTTTAGTCAGCTCCATAATTTGTAGTTCAACTGAAGCATGTTTCTTCTAGAGGGGTGGCTGATTTTGATTTTTAAATTCTGAAAATCTGTCTTATATTTTTTTAATCAGTCTCTTCTACAAAATAATGCCCTTAAGTGTCCATTGGGGGTGGAGTTTTTTTGTGTTCTGCCATTACTGTAGTTCATAATGATGTGCTTATGTTTGCTGTTTAATGAGGTTGACTTGGTATTTGTTGAAATAATTGTGGGATATATAACGCTTGTGAGTGCCAGTTCCATGAGGTGAAATTTGGTACTTGTGGATAAAGTGCCAAGAGTTGACTGGATGCCAAATAAGGTACAGAGAAAACAATGTCTGTGTTGTGATGAAAGGGTATTTCCTTTCATGAAATAAATATTGGAACAAAAGCAATCTCTTTGATTTTTTTTTTCCTTAACTGTGGAATTTGCTGGAACTGTACCAAAAGCAATAGGAATTATTGTAGTGAAGAAAGCATTAAAACTACTCTAGAGCTACTTACTGTTTTTCTGACAAAACAAATAAGAGAGAAAGTGTAGGAGGGAAAACTTTGACAAATGTGCAAAATTTATTCCTTTCATCAAATTTTGGGCTGTGTTTTCTATCAGCCTTCTCAGGTAAGTGTTGCTGTCAGTATGTGCAGCACTTGCCTGTGATATTTGGAGAGCCCTTGATAATCCTTGCACTGTGTTTTCAGTCTTTGTGTTTAAAACTATAGTTAGGAGTTGCACAGTGAAAAGACATCAGGTTTGCTCAGGGACCTTTTGGGATTCAGGACATATGTACAGGAATCATGTGGAAAAATCTGATTCCAGCCACAGCTTTCTCTTCACTCTTTCCATTTGATACAACCCTTGCAACTGGCGCCTTTTAATTTATTTTTTTTTTCAAAATTCTGACCTAAAGATACCCAGTCAAGAGTAAAAGGAAGAGAGAGACTGTGCGTGGGGGATATCTGTGATACGGTCAGATGATGAATTTCTGCTGAAATGCAAATTAATGCTCACTGTGTCAGAGATTTCACTGTGAAATATGTTGGGGTTTTTTCCCAATTTCTCATCATTTCAGCTTGTCACAACCTTGCATAAACTAAAGCTGGAGCCATTTGCAATTGCTGAAAGATTAAAACTCCAGGACATAAGCACTACATTGGTTTTGTTTGTACATCTGTGCCTTCATGGGATTTGGGGCAGAACAAGTATTTCATTTTAGGCAAAGGGTAAGGACAGGCACATTTTACTGCCCTTGCTGCTTACTGTGAATTGGAATGAGAGCATTTTCCTCTAGAAAAGCATTTGCTGACTTTATATTTTTCCCTGCTAATGGAGTTATATATATGGAGTGAGTTTCTGTTTTCAGGAATTATTCAGGGTATTCTCTGGTTCCGTTGGATTTGGGTTCTTTGCTTTCTTATTGTTAGGGGTTTTCTGTTGGGTGTTTTTGAGTTTTATTGCCTTTACCGTGATTACAGCACTCATGATCTACCAGTCCCTCTTCCAGGAGGATAAAGTATCATGTCAGGTTTTGTTAATGGAGCCTTTGAATTTTTTCTTGTCTCTATGTGAACGTGTTCATGTGTGATTGAAAATAATATGTATGGTAGATATGTGGTTTAACTGCAGCTTATCTTAGGTGTTAAACAGCATGAGACCAGTTAACTGTGGATGGAATGTTTTATTAAAACAGCTGCCTTGGGCATTTTCAGTTTAGTTGCTTGTATCTGACTGCAACACAATGGTTCAGAGATTCTTTCTTCCAGCAGTTGTGGTTAGGAGTGACTTACATGACCCCCAAGTTACTTTGATGAGGGGAACAGTGCTCATGTTCTGTAGAAAACCCTGCTCCTTCAAGAATAATGGATTTTTCTTTTCAAGCAAATGCAAGTCTTCCTTTACTGACAGAAATAGTTTCAAAAAATGTCATGGACCATTTTAAACCTTAAAAGTCTGGGGGGGTTGTGTCTTGGAAGTCTTCTGGATATCCCTTTTTTTCTCAGCAGCCTTTGTTAACAGTGAATTGCAGGGCATGGAAAATGGTGCCTGAAAGGTGCAATAGATCCTTTTATAAATTTTGAAATATAAATGGAGCAAAGGGATACTTCACAAAAGTATTCACTTTTGTAGAGACAAAACCTTCCCAGATTTGTTTCTTGACTGACTGCAGACAGTAAAAACTGGAATCATACTGTGTTGATGTCATAAAATCAGAAGGAGTGAACAGAAGGAAACCTAAATTGTGTGGTAGAGGTCAGATCCCAAATCTACTTAATGAATCAACAGTTTTGTTCCTTTTTATTAAAGCCTGTGACAACTTTTATGTGAGAGTCAATGTTCCAAGGTGTTCCTGCAGCTTGTCCTGGCAGAGGAGCCCCAGGCTGCTGTGGGGCAGCAGGAGCTGGAGCACAGGGACACGAGTTCGCTGGTGGGATCAGGACCAGGGGTCTGAGGTGACTGGAGCCTCACTCAGCTGCAGGGCTGATGCCAACCTCTGCCCACACCTTCCCTGCACACCAGAGAAGCTCAAAGTCCTTTTGAGACAATTTAGTTTCAGACACAAGGTGTGGGATTATTGGTTTGAGATGAGATGCTTGCTGTGTGTTTAGTGCTGTGATTCCTTTCACTTTCTTTATTGGATACAAGGGAATTATATTTATTTTTTAAAATAAAGATAACATGTTAGAAACAGAAAGTAACAGTATCACCTGGAAAACAGAACTTAGGACAACAGGGTTACAATATTAGAGCTGAGTAAAACCCATGCAAAATTTGACTGCTCATGTGTGGACTGGGGATGGATGATGTGTTCCCCTAAAGTGTATCAGGTTTTATTTTGCTGTATTGGATGTTTTTTCTTGTTCCAGAGAATATTGCATCTGTCTTAGCCAGCATCTGTTTATCTTGACAAAAGTCCCAATTTTCAGAATCTTGCATACTTTTAGAGAAGGTACCATGCCATTGGCTTAATTTTGACTTTTGGGTGCCAGCCACACGTAAATGGAGCTGGAAGTTGTGCTGGTCCTTCACTGAGCATTGATATGACACTTCGTCACTGGACCAGACTTGTTCATGCTGCCTTTACATTCTATTAAAAATCTTACTCAATTACATCCTTCCTACCCTAGTCTATGAAAATTGTTTACTATAGGTTCAAATCCTGTATTTCATGTGTGTTCATACTTGTCCTAGATTTCCTCCTGTTTCGGTGTTTTTTTTCCCTTACCTGTATTCTGACTGATGCTTTTCTACTTTTTAAATAACTGTGCTTTCCTTATACAGGTGTAGCTCTTCTCGCCTTCTTAATATTGCCTCCCTATAAAATAGAGGGTTGCACTTAAGTGGAGGGGAAAAGAATAATGCCTTCCTACTTCACACTGATCCTCTGCTAACCTTGAGTCTCTTGGCTTGGCTTCTCATACTGCAGAGCTCTAAAATCTGTCGCTCTCTGTTCACTTCCCCTGATGTAAAGTTGGCTTCTGCCATGGTTTTCTCTTGGCTAGGTTTGTTCAGAGCTCATCCCTCTTCTGTCAGCTCTGACTACCTTATTTCCCTCAGACTTGTGTGTGTTTGGCATGTGTTTTTGTCATGCTGCTCTTTTAATCTCTGTCTTTCCATATGAACTTAATATTCTGTGTTGTGATTTCTAAGACTTTTGACCAGCTCAGGTGCTGCTTCCATCCCATTCTCTGTCTTTTCAGATGAGGCAGTATCTTTTATTCTGCTTTTCACATCTTCAGCGATTTTAGCATAGATCTCCTGCATAATTTTTTAGCTGATTTGGTTTTGCTTCTTTTCCTCTTAATCTTGCCTGGCTGTGGTTCAGAACAGGGGCCAGCTCTTCTGGTGGTTCTCTCATCTCCTTTACAGAACACATTCAGGCTGGTGGAAGCATATGACAAGCTTGGAGGGATTTTTCACTGTCTTCTTGCTAAGGAAAACTGGGCATTGAAAAGGAAATAAAAATTCTTGGGTTGTTTCTTGTGGCAAGTCTGCTCACTTATCCCGTGGTAACTTGTTTGCAGCCGAAGCAAATAACCTGAGCCCTTGGTTTTTATAATTCCCTTCAAGAAATGAAGCCTTGGAATTGCAACAGTTGTAAATAACTTAATTACTAGTCCCTTTAATGAGAAATGTCTGTTCATAAATTTCTCCTTGAAACAATGAGTACATTTTATTCTGTCATTTAGAACATCTTTTGACAATGGTCTGTATCTCTGCATGTTTGGTTTTTTTTAGGTAAATAATGATCTGGTTTCTTCAGTTAGCAGAAATTTGGTAGCAAAGAACAACTTCCCATTCCTAACCATTTGTGGGCTTGTCACTGACATTTGGTCTTAAACATTGGAGAAATGTTGTGCTGTGATTTCTTTGGGTAGCTGGTCTTCTCTCCAGTCCAATAACACATTGCAAAGACTTTGCTCCTTGCTGGCATTCCTCCTCAAAGTGGTATAGGGAATATATGTACACCTTTCCTTTTCTCAGTGATTGCTCTTGATTGTAAGGGCTTGCATCAAATCTGTTACTCTTCTACAGAAATACCTGTAAAATTGCTATAAACCACTTTGTGCACCTGAGGCCAAGCTTTTAAATCCTTTAGTCATTGCTTTTGTCAAGCTGAGACCTTTGGTGTGATCTCTTCAAAGTCAGTGGGCACTCCCTGCTCCCATTCCTTTCAACCTGCCCAGGTCCTTCATGTGATCAGTGCCTGAGGAAGCTTTCAGATGAGATGTTAAACAGAAATTACCTGTCGGGTGTTGACCCCTAGACTACAAACAGAAGGGAATTTTCATGGAAAGGAAGGAAATTGCCTCATGAGATGATGGTTCACTAAGGATACGTAACTCATTTGCTCACACAAAGATGATCTTCTAAATGCTCAACATTTCCATCTGAGGAGCAGTCAAAAGACAGAGTAAACAGTCAAAATACAGAGTATGCCTACTCAGACTGGATCCCCAGTTGGCAGTTGAGCATTACAAAGCATTTCAATTCCAAATGCACTGCCTCTCTTCAGGCTGCACACCCTGTGTTAGTAGAGGCTGGAAGAGAGAATCCCATGGATCACGTTGGCTGTGATCACTTTTCCTGTGTGACACAGCACAACATTATGCACACATATCAGAAAGATCTCTGCAAGTAATCTCAGAAGCATTGCTGCTGAAAAGTAGATTGGATTGAGCTTGGGTTTGAGTGATGTCCTAGGCTGTGCCTGATACTTCGGCCAGCTCATGTACCCCTTTATTTCTATTTTCATCATATCAACTGCAAATAATCCCTTTTGAACCACACATCTTTGTTTAATTCTAATTAAAAAGATAAATAGTAAGTTCCAAGTTCTGCCATAACTGTACTTAGCTTAAACAAGACGCTGTGTTTTTTTATATCATGAAATCTTTACAGACTTGAGAAGCTGCTTCAGATTTTCAAATTGAACTATGTATTTATTCGAGTAAAACTATTTAACTATTTAAATCTATTCTTCAATAGATTTGAAGAATATCAAGTTGGAAGGGATCCTCAAGGGTGATAACCTATCTTGAACACAGCATGTACTTTGTGTCACTTTATAAAGGTGTCTATATGTCTGATGTGTTTACTTGTGCATTTCTTTGGTATTTTCTCTGTTAAAAGATTGCAAGCGGCTTTAAAATTAATTTTGACCTTGGTTATGACATTGATATTAGTTAGTGGCATGCAATTTTCTTATGTTTTGGTTGTGCTTACTTTGTTGGGGAATCTATGCATGGTGTTATCTAACACATGCACTCTGTGTTTGTGTAATTCAGGGAATATCTTTCCCTGAAAGCATCCACATTTTATATTAAAAGATGTTTTAAAATCCATTTGATTTGTCAGGATTAATCCTAATTATTTTCTAGAAATCCTTCCTAGAAGATGATTAGCTTTATCTGTAAAATATTATGAGGTTACAGCTTAGTTTCCAATGTATTTGTATAAATAAACCTGCTATGTAGATAAAAGATAATAATTCTTTTGTAATACTCATACTTTTTTATTAAAGAAAAAGTCCCTTTTTATTTTTTTTACCAATGAGGAACAATAAAAAGGCAGAAGAAATTAAAACTTATATTTAACGAGCATGAATGATGAATTGCTATTCTTGGAGTGATGCAGTTAAATAATATATGAAGTGGTTATTCAGAACAGCTGACAGCAAATTACTCTTTCTAGGTTTTTGTTTGCTGTTTATTGTCTATGTAAAATACACGGGTGACCTGCATTTAATAAATTTATGCTTGTATTGTAGGCTAAGCAGAAATAAGTAATCATATTAAGTCACTATAATAAATCTTTAAAATAGATGAGAATAAATTCTCATTTTCTCTGATGCTTGAGGAGCCCAAATGAGTACCTTGAATTAGTGAGAAATCTGTGTGAACACTGCGCTGTTGTTAATTAAGATTTTCCTTGTAAAATGGATCATACTGGAAATCTTTTAAAAATAATTTATTCTGTTATTTTGTCATAACTGGTGCACAAATCAGGTTGCTGTTCCCCCATCTCTGGCTGTAGTATGCTAAGGGAGGGGATGCATGCTCTTTTGAGCACCCTGCCTCTGTAGGATGTAGATTTTCTTGCTCGGTGAGCGTTAGAAGTGCAAACTGCTCTGAGCCTGAAATCGGGAGTGGGGTTTACTGCTTCTATTTGTGGCTCCTTTGAGCAGCCAGTTGCCAAGGAGATCACTGGCAAAACCCCAGCAACTCCCTGCACCACGTTAGCCTATAAAGCCAGCGCTGCAACAGATCCAGTGACAATCATTAGACACTTCCTGAGAAAACACCCTGCAGGCTTTAGGAGGGTTTATATTTCCACCACCTGTTCCATTGTCACATCTGCTCTTCAGCAAACAGAAAGGGAAATGTTTATGATCTCTGGATGAATATATTATTTGTTTCTTTTCCCAATATAAACAATCAATGTCCATTAAAAACATTTCTATATCTATTAAAAAAACCCCTATTTCTCTGCCTGCCTCGTGTAATCCTTCTTTGTGTCAGAGATAATTAGCAGCCATCTAATAAGATTAGCCAAGTAGTGTGATTAGTGAGCTCAAACCCTGTCCTTTTCCTTTTGCAGGTAAGTGAATGTGGCATTCAGCATCCCTATCTACATTATTATCACTTTCTTTGGCTCTTATTTCTGATGCCAATTTATGGAGTGAAAACAATAAAGGCAGTTGGAGAATACTGACATGCAGGTACTGTGGATGCTGTCGGAGTGTATATTCTGAGAGAGATGGTAAGTGGGATGTTTTCCATCTTCACCTACATCCTGATAGCATTTTTGATTATTTGCTGCTGACATGTAGCAGCAGCCTGTTGTGCTCTTGGAAACCAGCTCTCTGTGGCGTTGCTGGAAGGAGGAGAAAAACAGGAGATGTTCTGTTGGATTGGTGGGATACCAGTTTTCTGTGGATTTGTTTTTTTCCTTGATCGCAGGGGGTTTGGATGTACTGTCTCTGAAAGGTTATTAGCATTTTCCTTTGGGTTTGGATGTTTCAGCTTGGAAACCAGAAACCATTTGAGGAGATGTGCCAGAGTGGTGTAATTAACCAGACGTGATCAAACTGGAAGGGGAAAGACACAACCAGAAATGGACATTGTGTTCCCTGCTGAAAATTATGGCAGTTTTCAACTGAGCGTGTATCAAAAAATATTCTTACACTGCTCAGAGGCTTTGTAATTAAATCTAATTTGGACAAGATAATTGCATTACTTTTTATAAATTGGAAATTAGTCAGGTTTTACGGGTGTACTTTAACTGTGCTTGAGGAGATGCAAAACACCAGGGAGATTTTTGGATGGAATGGAAAATGCACCAATGTCAACTGGTATTTAAAGGAAAAATAAAAGAATGAGCTGTTCATCTCAGAGTTAGGGCAGATGGAGTTCCAAGTGAGCTCAGTATTTTGCTGCATTTCAGAGAAGGCAATCATGTATTTTGCTCTCTAGAGCAGCACCTATTCATAGCCTGACATGTGAATGCCTTTGAGCAGGTCTGCTTAAATCCTTATAAACGAGGGCTGTTACCAGGATGGTTTTTTAAATGCCGTGTTTTACATTGAATATCTCTGGAAGCAGTAATATTGAGTGAATGCCTTTAAAAGCTATGTCCCCTTTAAAGGTCCCTGTTTTGCTCAGAGGGATTCTAAGGAGTTTATGCTTTCAGAGGGACAAATTACTCCTCCTGCTCCTCTAGGGATAAAAATTCCTAGCTCCTCTTTGCCTTTCACACTTGCAGAGGCCAGTCTGCCCACTGCTGTGATGCTTCCTCCACAGTCTAGTGGCAGTGGTAAATGGGGAGTTTTCCTGGGATCTTGAGGAGGTTAAAAGGAACTCCTGCAATGCTGATACATCCGTGTCTGTCACAATATTGCGTAGCCTCAGCAGTCCCAACTGCACAAACCCTTATTTCTACCAATTAACTGCGAAGAGATTTATCTCTTGAATGAAAATTTTGATGATGGGAAGAGTCAGTGAGTTGTGCTGCAAGGAGCTGCTAGTTAATTCAGTGCAACTGTTTTCTGATTAAACAGTTCATTCTGGGAGACAGCCAAAATGATTTCCTTCCCTTAGAGCATAAAACCCTATGAATTCTTTGTGAATGAATTTCATCACTTGTTGTAACATCTTCTGTCATCTTTAACATATGGTGAAATAGTTGAAAACCTGTTTACAACATTAGTTAAAGCTACTTACATAACCATTTTCCAGAGCCATTATGGGACATAAAATACCAGAGTATCAAATACAATATGAAATAGATCTGTAAAGGGAAAAGTAGAAGAAATAAATACCTGGGTTCATTGTACCTGAATGCCTTATTGCAATTATTATGGGGTAATAATTCTTACTGCAATTTTTATGGTTCATGAGCCCTTTTTTTTACAGAATGTTTTTTCTATTGTCAATACACATATATAAAATGTGTGAATGTATTTGCATAATATAGTATTTTCTGTACTAATGTGGATTTTAATCAATCCTCTGGGATATAAAGGAAATAATATTTATAGTTTTGGAATATTTAATCATATCTGCATCTGTTGAATAAGTGGTTTACATTATGTGAAAGGCTTTGCTACTAGCTATTATAATGTCTCCTGGTTTAAAACTTGTATGAGTCACAAAATGCTATAAAATGTTTAGGCTTTGTTTTTAGCATGTGCACAAGTCATGCCTGTGGCAGGATTATGAGAACAGTTAAGATTTAGAAATTGATTGTAAAGGTTAATTTTGTCACTTATGTAGAGCTACCTTGATTTTTTTTTTCCTGGAGCTTGGATTGTTCTCACTTATTTAATATTTTGAGGGTGAGTGAAAGGAACAAGAAGCCCCAGATATAGCTGGGGGCGATTACTCTCCTGCCCTCTCCTGTAGTATGTCAGGAAGTTGTGAGGTTGTCCTGTGACGTTCACATCTTGCCAAGGGAAGGGTTTGTAATGAAACATGGGCTGTGTGAGGCTGACAAGTGTGGCATCCAGCTGGAAACACTTGATGGAGTAAAACAATTTGAGGGTGTGTGGGGGAAGAAAACTAGCTGGCTTCATCCACAGGAACGACTGAGGAGGTACAGAAAAAAGGGACACAGGAGCAAGTGGGGGGATTGTGGAGGCTGTGGTGAGTGTGACAGGGCACTTTTGGTTTTGGGCTCCACCAGCAGTGTCTGTCTGGCCCAGCTGATGTGGCTGTTTCACACAGATTTGTACTTTGGTATTTGTGTTTCAGAAACTTGCACTGGTGAGCATCTCTGGCTCACCTGCCCAGCTGTCACCTTAGAAATTCAGGTTGTCACCAGTCTGAACTGCTCCCTGCTTTTCTTATGAGGACATGGCAAAGTGCAAATCCCTGGAAGTAAAATTGATAAACATCTTGAGTATTTTCTGGATATATTCATTGGTTACCTCTAGAACAGTGTTCACAATTCTGGGAATAAGTATTCTGAGCTGCTCTGGTCATGGTCATTTGGCATACAGCTTTGCTTTATGACTATATATGTAAATGTGCTTGAAACACATCTCTTTAGTATTAAATATATAATCAAGCAGACTGTTTAGCTTGGAAATTAGCCTATATTCATCCTCTTTGGCTTGTTTTGTGCTTGGAAAAAGTATTAATTTATTGGCTTAGCATTAATTTTTACTAAGTAGCATGAGTTTAGTAGAAACAACTATTTGCATTAAGAATTGTAAATGAGCACTTATTTTTGAGACTCTGCCTGCTCTTAATCTCTGTCCATTTTCTGTTCCTATGTGTGCAGAGTTCTATTTGTGAATGACTGATAACTGTGTACTGGATACCCATTAAGTGCATTGGAAGTGACTGACAGATTTCTTTGGGAATCTCTTTTTTAAGGATACTTATCTGGTAACATGCACATACACACAGACTTTGCAGTTGTTGGTAGAATAAAACCCTGAGAAGCTGTCATCAATAAAAGCGTAAAAATTGTAGTTATATTATCTTGATTTGTGGTTGGGATTTTTAGTTGGTTGTTCCCACCCTGTGGAAAAAAAAGTCAAATTTGGCCATTTATATTATGTGTTCTATAAACTCCATAGCCAATTGCCAGTGAAAATGGAAAGATTGTTTTGATGGTGAAGTGTTCTTTCGATTGTTGTTGAATGCCAACCTTGTGTGCCCTGGGAGTGGAAACTTCACTAAGGTCACCTGTTTCCTAACTGAGATTTTTGGTGGTGTAGCTTGTGAATTACTGTGGTTGTGTGGTCATGCATGCCCTTTAAGGCTAGGCTGAGATTTTATGTGACTCATTATTTTTCTCTTTTGCTATTTTCAATTTGGAGCTCCAGAACAAAATTTTCAGACTGAGAACCAGACCCCACAGATGCTGATCTTTCAAGGATAAATGAATAAATCAGTAGTTAAATTTCATTCTAGAAAAATAACACCCAGCTCTCTCTAGGTGTAAATGGCTGGTTAGGTAATTTGCAAGTGTTCCATTTAGCTGAATTTCACTCTAATCTTATTTTTGAAAGTGTCTCTGCAGTTGGTTACTTCATGGTTCTTTTCCACTATGTGAATGGTATTTGCATACACAAAATCACCATTATTTATGATCACATCATAGCTATCAGTTTATATCCTTGCTATTTCATTAGAGGGATGCCCATACTAAAAATGGACCCCCTATCCTCTTGTTTTCTGTGGGGTAAAAGCAGGAGGTAGCCAATTCAGGAGCTTTTCCAGTAAACTTCTAGCCTTCAGTAAAAATACTGGCAAATCCTTGTTTCAGAATCCTGTGGGTGTTTGCTAAAGTTGTTGAGGTGGGAAAATCTCAGCTATAAACTTAACATAATGATTATATGACTTGTATATTCTCAGCAACTTGTGTGTGTGTGTTCCGCTTATTTGGGCGATAATTATAAAAATAGAAAAGTAGATCTAAAAAAAAATTACATTATTTTTTAGAGATAGGGCTACCTTTATCCACCCAAGTGGTGAAACCCTTCCAGCCTTACTCTTTAACCCTGTGAGATTGGGGGTGGATAAGGTGAGCACTTCACTGTGTAGGTTGGGGACTGGGTGATGTTCAGGGCAAGGCTTGGAAGATGCATTAATCTGATTTTCACCCCTGAGACTCTGTCTGATTTAAGTTTTACCCCTCATTCCCGAGGCACAGTGTTAATGGCTTCCTTGCTCTAAGGACAAGTGGGGCTGAAAATGCTTTTCAGGGCAGGAGAATTAACACTCAATCCTTGCTTTTAGCAGGAAGGGCAGTGCATTATCTGTGCTTGTGCTCTGTCATGCTCGCTGCTCTGGGCTGCAGCTCTGTCCCCAGGTGTGCCCTGCTGATCCCCACAGAGGAGGGGATCCCTCTCAGAGCTTTAGAAAATCAGTTTTCAATTCATGTTGAATGTGTGAAGAGCCTTCAGCTCCAGTACTGGAGACAGTCGTGGCTCTCACCCTGTTTTTGTGGAATTTTGCCTCATCTTTAACTTTTTGATTAATGCAGTTCTTGCCTCGCTACCGTATCACACCATCTTAACTTTCAGATTTAACTTGGTGTAAGACACTGGCAATGGACTGATTTTTAATTAGCATGACTACAGGCTGCAACTGGTTTTGCCTTTTCTTCCATCATTTCTAGCTGTGAGAAGAATTTAATTTTATAATGATGGCATAGCGTTTTCCATGATGGTGACATAAAACCACAATGATTTTAAAATGAAATGTGCATTTGCATTTAGGTAATGTTGGTAGAAAACAGCCTCTGCGGCTAACACTATTTTATATTGATCATACACTGTCTAATCTTGTTTGCAATTAGGTGGAGGAGGCATATCCTTACAGGTGTTTTATTTTTAGTATTGCAGTGGTTTGTATGTTATTGTTATTCCAGTAATATGCTTTAGCTTAGCTAGGAAAATGTAAGTTCAAGGAATTGTTCCTTTAAGGAACTGTTTTCATGACAGCGCTAATTCGTAATTTTTGCTAGAAAGTAAGAACAGCAAAAAATGGGAATCAATAGCCATGGAAGAGGCATAACTGGCTTTACTGACCTCTTGCCAAGAGGAAGTCCTTTACAAGAAGATGCTGAAATATTCTTGTTGTTGGCTATGCTTTTGGGCTACTAAAATGAATCTCCTGGTCAGACATGGGGAATACTCTAGAGAAAGAAGCTATGCAGTGTTCAGATGTGACAGTGTTGGTGCTGCTACTGAAGTAGTGATGGATAAGATGTGCAGTGAGGCTTGGAGGGCTGTCATACAGGACAGAAGGTTTATGCAAAGCTAGAAGGAACATTGAGTTTTCTGAAATTTCCTCAGCTTTGGGAATGGGTTATAAATACTTGAAAAGGTTCATTCTCAAAGAGGTGCAAATGCAGTGGATGTCAAAATAGCCCTTTTGCCAAGAAGGTGCAGTGCAATGAATCTTTACTGAAGGGATCAATGTTTGTGAATGCTGAGGCTTAAATCCTCCCACAAGAATACTGCTGGGCTTCCCAGGGTGTGGAGAAGTTGATTTGTGCTTTTCCTCTTAAGTTGTGCAGCTTTCCTGTGATGAGGGGAAGGCCACTGAACTCTTAAACCTGCCATGGAAAGATGTCTGAGGTTAAAAACCAGGTGGGCAGTGGTTCACAGCAGAAAGTGAGAAGGAAGGCAAAAGTAAAATGGCCATCTGTTATCGTTGCAAAATCTGTATTTTGGCACCTCATGTTGGAAAATAGGTGCACCATTTTTACATAAGATGAAGAAAACCAGTCAAAGATGGTTGCATTAAACCTGTCTTGATTTCTCTACAAAGTAGAAAGTAACAGTTGTACATAAGGCTGGTTAAATGGCAACACAATTGTTATAAAATCTTAACTTCCATTTGAAGTTTCAAGTGACAGAGTTCACTTCATGGTTTGGGAAACCATTTTGTCAAAGAAATACCCTTGCTGTTATAGTTTTGCCAGGTATGTATGATCTGAATTGAGACATGAACAAGGTGTATCATTAATAGAAATTATCCAAAGGCTTTTGACTATCTTCTGTGCTTCATTAGTCTGGAAACAAAAGGGATGTGTCTTTGTTGGAAAGGTTGCTCTTCAGGGAAAAAAGAACAAGGGAATTTTTAATGTTCACCACCTCAGAGGTATTGTCTTACTCAAATATCTGCTTTTGCTTTAAATATTCAGCTAATTCCTTCCCTGTTTTTATCATGCTGAAGAAGGTGTGTTTATTGGCAGGATTTGACTTTATTATTTTCATTCTCTAGAGCTTCAGGTCTCCTCTGCGAGCGTGAATTCACAAAGAGCTTTTCTCACTCTTAAAAACAGTCTTCTATTTCAGAAAGCAGAATTCCTCCCTCAGAGATGCCATTGTGCTCCATTTGTGCTCAGAAAAGATGTGAAAATTCTGAGGTACAAATGGCATATGCTGCTTGCCTTTGAGAAAGCGTGGATTCAGAATGGATAGAGGCAGAAATTACTCTCATCCATCTGCAATGGATGCCCAGCAGTACCTGAATGGCAGGAGTGGGTGGGCAATGCCCCTTTTCCCCACCTTGGCCTCCCTCCTTTGTTCTCTGCTGCTGCTGGGCTTTTCTCTCCTCTGCCTCTGCTCCCCTGAGTCACCTCCCATGTTGCTGTCAGGGTTTTGGGGAGGCTGAGGGGTTGGGATCTTGCAGAAGCTGCTGGAATCACCTGGGATATCCATGCCCACCTGAGGCAGCGCTTGCCTCTCCTCACAGAGGCTGTGCTGCCAGCTCTGGGTGCAGCTCTGTCTGTCTGGAAGAGGAGTCAGACCCTTCACAAGAGCCCCTCCAGCCCTTCCTAAAGTGAGGTTGATGAGATCTGTGGCTCTGGGGCTGCAGTGTGGGCGAGGGCAGCCCAGCCACTGCTGTTGGGCTCACAGTGAGCATGGGGTGGGGGCAGCACAAACCTGAGCTCTGGTTTCTGCTATGTAACACCAAGGTGCTGCTACCCCCTGCTCCCTTCCAGGTCTGATGGGTGTCACTGAGCATCACAGATCCCTGGCTACTGTGCTGCTGTCCTGGGTGAGCAGCACCCCGAGCTGTGCTGCTGGCTGCACATGGTCCCTGTGGCAGCATCTCCCACAGGAGTTATCCCTGCAACAGCAGAGATGCTTAACATCAGTACTAGCCTGGTGCAGGCAGTGGATCAAAGATAACTCTACAGCAGTTGAGAAGCTGTCCTAGGATTTTATTCTTCCCTTTGGTATTGCATGAGGTTATGTTTTAAGCCCATTCAACTGCACTTGTCATGATGCTTCTCTTGTTCACACTCTCACAGTTTAGGCTGAAAAGTATCTGTAGGAGAAAACTCTTGTCAACCAAATTTTGACAACATACAACAGATCCCTCTTTCATAGGCACACATGGGGTAAGAAGACCCCAGGGCTGCTTTCATGCCAGTCAGTACTAAGTTCCAGGCATATGTATATTTCAAATATCTCCACTATATATGTATGTAATCCTGTGTACATGTTTCAGCTGTAACTTCAGGGTGCTGTGCTGCACACCATAGGCTGTGTAGCTGCCTCCCTTTGTCACATCTATCTCTGCTCTCTATCTCACAAATCTACTGTGTGTGACTCACCCACTTGTTATTGGCAGAAAGAAGATGGACAAGCTCATTTGCTGTGGAGCTGCAAAACTAAATACAGCCTGGGCTTTGCCTATTGTAATTTCTGCCTTTTAGGTGGCTGAGTGGGGCATTGCCTTCATGACTTTAAGGGACATATAGAATACACAAAGATTTCTGCATTTCTTCTTAGTCCTTGCTGCTAAGGGTGCCAGCACATGTTGCTTTGTGCAGCCTGGCCTTAAGCTATTCTTGTCTGCATCTCTCAGCAAAAACAATCAGTCTAACACGACAAGTTAATTGGGTCAGGATGATCCACTCTTAAAATTTGCCAGCAGATCAGAGGCAATGTCCTTTATTTAGCCTATAGAACATAACTCCATGTAATTCCTGGGCTGAGTGGCTTAGACAAAGCACCTTAATTATTGCAGATAAATAAACTGAAAAGAATCAACAAAGCAATATTTGTTAGAGCATGTGAATGTGGCCTGTCTGGGTTATTTAATCGAGGCAGTGAAACAACATTTCACTGATTACCTCCCTTTGAAAGTACAAATTGTTTGGCTGTAAATTTAATGTAGGCAATTAGGTGCAAACATTTTGGGCTATACATTCAGTTTAGTGTTCTTTTTCCCCACAGTGTCCTGGAGTTGTGAGATGGGCTGAATCATATTCTTCATTTAAGGCAGGGCACTTTAATGCACAGAGATCTGTGCTTTATTTGTAGGTTGATGTGAAAGCAGATATTTCTGTATGTATATTTGATTTGTGTTTTGCTATGATCTGATTTAGAATTTTTGCTTTCATTGTAATTTCCCACTACTCTCAATGCAGTCTGGCAATTTATAAATGCTGAACTCTGATGTGTTTGTGCCAACTGGAACTGGGTGACTCCAGTTCTTTGCCAGCAAGGCTTGGTCTGAGTGGCTTCGAGGTGTTCTTGCTCTTGATCTATAAAACCTTTGGCAACCTTTCAGCTTTCTCTTTTGTCTTGTAACCCTGTGTATTTCTGAGCCCTGAGACATTTATCACCTCTTGATGCAGCAGAAAAACACCGTGGTTCTTAGAAAAAAAAAAAGTGGATTTCTGTGTTTCTAGTTGCTCCCTGTAAGTTTATTGTGGAGAGTTCTGTATGTAATTGCTACGCTGCATTTCTAACTTTTTAATTCTCTCCAAACTGTCATATAGTTCATTACTTCTGCATGGTGTTGAGAGAGAGGGTGGCTTCTGACATTTTATTTGTAGGTGTCCAGTTTTTAAAAAATGTCCTAGAAAAATGTCAGCAGACATCTGTAAATCTGAATAATGTAATTATAGAATGATTCTGCTGTGACGAATAGAGTCAGGAAGAAAATCGCTAAATCATTGTCGTGCCAGTTTCCTGTGGCACTCCTCTGAAAATGGAATTATTGTAACACCTTGTACTTGTATTATCCTGGGGCTGGGTGCTGTGCATCCTGATTGAGAGCTATGTATAGCAGTGACCTCACTCACCACAAAAATGTGACAACTGCTGTTACTTTGTGTGGCACTGAACATGTTAACCTCACCAAGGAGGGGAGAAGATTATTATGCTTTAATGAAACTTCGGTGAAGCTGTGTAAAAAAATAAGTTGGATTTTCCCAAGCTGGAATTTATCTTGGCTGCTGAAACTGGCATTCAGGTGCTGTGGGATCACAGGTGGTCAGGGCCTTGTGGTGTGTTTAATTTACAGCTGCAGCAGGGTGGCTGTGCTGACATTGCACTGAGGAATTGCTTCAGCACCGACCTGCTCTGTGTCCCTCAGTGTCCAGGTGTTCCTCCAGGCCACTCCCAAGAACCAGCCCAGCAAACCCTGCAGGGGGAACAGCATCACAGCACTGTGCTGCTAAGCTTGTTTGAACAATTGTTATTTTTGCCATTCAGGTACTGCTGTCTTAAATCTTCAGCCATTCCATTCCCAATTCAGCCATTCTGGATGCTATTTCTGAATGAACAAATTATTCTGAAATAATTTTTTGTTATAAAAACCAGACTCTCACCATATGTATGACCTGTTGAAGAGAAAAAAAAACCTGAGGTCACTCTCTGACATTATCATGACTCATTCCTGCTTAACATTTTGCTTGTGCTGTGGCCATTGTATTTGCAGATCCTGACAAATAGAGTTTGACAAGCTGTAAACCCTGATGTATAGCAATGAGTCACAGTTGAAGCACCTGATGCTTTCAATACATGTCTGAAAACTGCAGGCTTGGGGACACTGATTTAAAGAAACTCCTGTGAGTTGTATTTTTGGAGGCCAGTGTTACTATAATAACTATAATTATTACTGAATGTGTTTTGATAAAGGCTCCTGAAGATCTGTTTTCAGGGCTGTAATGTTGGCTAATCTGCTTTGTAGCAGGGACAGTAGCTTCAGACTACTTCAGTTATAGAGCTGTTTTGCTCAAACTTTCTCCAGGACAAAACTAAAGGAAGTATGTTCATTATAGTGGGGTTTCAGAAGTTCTTCCTCTCCTCCTCCAGTCAGCAGGAATTGCTTGTGGAGCAGCCAGTTCTGGTATTTTTGCTGCTCTCCAGTTGCTGTACACTACTGCCTTACAGAAGTTGCTTGTTCAGCTCACTCAATGTACTTTTGGGGAGGATCATTTTAAGGTGTTGTTCTAGATTTAGAAATTGTACTCTGCAGTGTGTTGTGTCAAAGCCTCTGGCAGCTGTTCCAGCCCTCCTTGTTGTGTGTGTACACCACTGAGATTTGGGCAGCAGCTTCTAAGGGGAGTCAGTAAAAAGAGCCTTTTGTTCTCCAAAAAGCAGACCAGGTAATTATTTGACTCATCCCTTAGAGAGCTACATCTTAAAGAATAGTAACATTTGTTTTACCATTGTTTCACTTTGCAGACCCTTTGTTAGATTTCAGTAGCATAATGCCATTGTTACAATAATAAATACCATTAGTCAGCTTTCAAGAAGTACAAATGGTTTTGGTTTGTTGTCCCTCTGGCATCTTACACAGAAGTGCTTGGGCTTAAAGACTCCTGGTCTGCCACCACCTCAATAAGTGCTGCTTTTCTGTCTCCTACATGATTTCCATACAGGCCTGTCATAGCAATGTACAGAACAGCACAATACAAATAATAATTTTCCTAAATATCCAAAGTGTAAATATATATATAAACAATATTTTTAAAGTCTTATCAGTGGAGGGGGGAAAAAATTCCACAATGCAAATTAAATTAAAGATATCTGATGTCTTTAAGTAGACAGGAGATCTTTGCAGGCATTATGTTGATATTTTAAAAAATGGAGAATGTTCTCTATGAGAGCTAGAGAGAGACTGAGGCAATTGGTAGTGTTTATGAGAAATTATTGTGAACACTTTGTTCCTCCTTCTGACATCATCTTTAACATCAAGCTATTTCATGTAGCAATTGCTACGTAAATTGTTTCCTGTTCTGATTTCTGTTGCACAGAAAATGTATGACTAGCCATTTGAAATAGGTATGTTAAAGCTCATATTTATCCTTCCCAACTTTATCTACATCTCATTTATTGATAGATATGAATGCCACTGTGTCTGAATTTAAGCTTAGACTATTAATATCTTGATTTTTTAAAAAAAAATATTAGAAAGCTTTGTCTCTCACCAAAATCTGCTCAGTTAAAACAAATGCTATAGGATGAGTGAGCTTCACTTTCACAGTTGTGAGATGGAGAATGAACGTTGTGCAGGAACTGTTACTAGTCCAATGGATTTCTCTACCAGCAATGGTGACTCCAGTTTAAAACTAAAGTAGGTATCCTTAAAACACACACTTTTCTTGCAGCACGTGTAAAATATGGAAATTATTTCTATTGTGATATTCTTTATTTTGACTTCTTAAAAAAAATCTTTTTCTTTAATAGGCCTAATAAAACAATATATACTTGGATGTTAGTGTAGGAAGAATTCAGGATCTTATGCCAACATAAAGCCACACAAAAGTATGTAGAAATTAATATTTTGTGAAAATATCACCACATCTGGGGGAGTAGCATTGTGCTACAGCCATCACTCCTTTTCTGGAGGTAAAACTCTGAAGTGAAATCTTATCCCAGCCAGCATTTCAGTCTCTGGCTTCCAGAACATCCACAGCTTGCATCTTCAGCCCTACACAAGTGAGAACAACACTCTTTTCCTTTGTAAACTGTGGCAGTAGGATGTCCTTTGAGGCACCCTTGAGTGCTGGGCTCCCAGCAGTGTGGGGGCACCTCACTGAGACATTTTGCTGCTCCTATGGGTCTCTTTTTCTTTGGCAAATAATACTGGCTGTAGGCTTTTTCTCTTCATTTGCACCCTGCTGCCCTGGGCCAAACCAGCTTCTGATTTATGTCCATGTGTCTCACTGAAACAGCTTTGTTTTAATTGTATGGGATTTCTTTCCTTCTAAACCCCACCAATGCTGATAATCATTTAGCCAAGTTTAGATAAGATATGAAATCAGCTGCTTTTTCACTCCTTAGGATTCTCCATTCAGGCAAGGGCTGGCTTTGCTTCTCTGCTGTTGCTGTCTGATCTGGACATGGGATCCTGTGCATATAATAAGGATCCCCTTGAAGTTGAATTGTTTGAATTTAAATAACCAAGTCTTTCAAATACCTTTAACTTGTTCAGCTGCTTGTTACTACACTGCTTAATGCATTATGTTCATTGTCACCAGGGATCCTGTGACAGTACACAGCCAACCTGAAATGGGGAGCAGGGGATTCTTCCCCCTGGAATGGGGAGCAGGGGATTCTTCCCCCTGAAATGGGGAGCAGGGGGTTCTTCCCCCTGAAATGGGGAGCAGGGGATTCTTCCTGTTATTGGCAGAGAAGTTTATTCTGTGTTTTGTACCCCTCTCATGGCCAGCTGTGTATGTGTCCCTGGCACATCAATGCCCATGGGGGTAGGATTGCCAGTATCTTTCAGATGGCCACTGAGTACTGGACTGCCTCATTTTGTTTTTTTGGTTTTTTTTTAATCCTGAGAATCCTGTTTTCATGAGAGACCCTTAGAAATGCCAAGAGCTTAATTTGAAGGTGGTGATCTCAGTAACTTAACTGGAGAGCTGGTTGGGGTGAGCTGGTAGCGGATGTCCCTGACAGGTGAGGTTTTTAACCTTTTACAAAGTCTTATTTAACATTTCTTTGGTACAAACTCTCCAGCCTGTGTGTCCTTAGAATGGTAATTGCAGCTTGTCCATGTCTGCAGGATGTTTCTGCTTTTGGTGAATTAGATTATTTTGTTTTAAAGGGAAGAGACCTACAGAACGAATGCATGAGAAGAATATGACCTCTGTCCCAGGTTTGCAAATGGCACCCAAAATTAAGGCAGCACTGCTTGGAATAGATAATCACACTTTTTGTTTTTGTAAAATTTGCAGCAGGCTAATCTGGTTTTAATCTCTCACTTTTTTTTTTTTTGGTTTATTTTACTTTTATGGAGAGCTAGGCCATGAAACAATGTGGAACTTTACTAAATAGCATGAAACAGAACATGATAGAAGAAATAAGTTAATGTCTTTTATTAGCGCTATTTGTGGGATTGAGGTTTTTTTTTTTAGGTGTGTTTTTTTTTTTGGTTTTTTAAAAATCATGTGAAGACAAGAGAAAGCAGTGTTATACCAGTTGATAAGGTGACAGTAGACTTTTTTTCAGCAAATAGCTGGCTCCATTTAACATTTGACACTTACTATCAGCATGGTAATTGTTTTAAAAGGTTTTCTGTAAGCCTTAGATTCTGATTTTCAGAATAGATTTGAATTAATTTGTGCTTTAGGGGTAAATGAAAACTGCTTTTTAGATTAAGGAGAGCAGAAAAGAACTCTTCCTTGAAACACCCAGAATGCTAGTATGTCAAAGGATATATACAGGCAGCATAAAATAAATGTGCAGATGGGGAGGCCTGAAAAACATCAAGTGCAGATCCTGAATTTATGCACATTTCTGACATTGTTGGATGAAAAACGCTGCTCTTATCTTCCATGGGTAACCATGGCTACCGTGTGATGTGATTTTATTTTTTTCAACGTGAAATTATACACAAGTGCAGAAGAGTGGTCTTGTCTCAGCTCGCACCATATGTATTTGGGTGATAAGGATTATAGTCAGTGAATGTGCTTATCAGTGTGGCACATTTGCTTCTTTAAAATAGGTCCTGATTTATGTCTTCATGTCTCCATTAGTCTGTAGAGGGTAAATGGTGTGGGATTTTCTCAAGTACTGCTACATGGGGTTTAGGCCATCTCCTTTTGTGTTAAGATGTGTCTGTTACCTCCTTGAATCTGAGTCACAGGCTAATATAATTTGGGGAGGGGGAATTGAAAAGGCACCACAAACAGTATTATAGCTCAAATTTTGTGCTGGCTCACTGCCATAGTCTTAATTATCAAATGCTTATTCCCTGAAGACTTATGTACATTTTAGATTAATCCTCCTCCCTGCTTGATGTGTTCCTGCTTTCATTCACGTTTCCAGCATCCTGGTGAACTTTGAGGGGTGCAGAGACGAGGCGGGGATTCCTAACCCCTGAAATCTCTGCAGCGTTGGGCTGGTTTGTGTGGAGCTAAGAATACATTTCTGTTTATCTCAGTGAGTGCCTGGGCTGTGCTGCAGGGATGGTGAGTGTGAATGAGAGGCTTGCCTGGCGTGGGTGGTGAGGGATCCTGCTGGATCCCAGCGCTGTCCCTGCGGTGGCTGCTCGAGCAGAGGTGACACAGGGGTGACACATGGCTCACAGGGTGCCTGCCCACTGCAGGGAGAGCTCTCACTTGGACAAACTCCCCCAAATTGCAGCTTGTCATCTTTAAACCTTTACAAATAATTAGTTCAGCAGCGGCAATTGTTTGCTTAGAAATATTATCATGTGGGTCAGGGGTGCAACTGCTCAAATTTACTGTAATGTTGCTTTGGCTGTGATTTGAAAAGTCTGAATTTATATTTGTGTGCTAATACTCTTGCAGTTGTTGCCACTTTGGGGGGATTTTATAACAAAAAGCAGAAGGAAGGCAAAACATTCTTTGAAATATTGCTGAAACCTTTCTTGTAACAAACTTTCTGCTACAGCACAGCAAATGCTCTTTTTAGCTGGGATTTGGCTCCCAAAAGAGGCCTGTGAAATTAAAAATTATAATTTGGCTAAACTTATCAATTAAATTGTTATGGGCAGCATTTTGTGGGTCACACCCAGACAGCTACAAACCTCAAGAAGTATGAAGTGCTGGTGGATTGGGAGAAGCAGAAGGAATAAGAACAGTTAGTAGAGGTGGATTAAAGTCAGCACGCAATTCACAAGCAGTAAGCTGGGAAAAGCTTTGCAATATTAAGGAAGCTTTCTGCAAATGTCTTAATATTAGAAAGATATTATGTTCAAAAAGGCTCATAGTAGAAAAATTGGAACAAAATATGCACTCCTATGTAAATGTATCCAAGAGGCACCTTTTGAACTGTTGTAATCCACAAATAAGAAATAGAGTACTGCTGCCTACTCCGAGTAGAGTAGCTGCTTTAGGCAATTATATCTTCATAGAAAGTTGTAACAAGGATGAAAAATTCACAAACATAGCTGAGAAAGCAAGCAAAATTCATACTAAAGATCCTGAGAAACTCCAGAGGAAAGCTGTGACCAAAGACAATGGGGACAGCAAGCATGAATATCTGTGACAGACAGGAATTTCACAAGATGCTGCAGGATGAGGATGAAAATGCTGCTACAGGACTTATTTTCTTTGTAAAAGTACAAGTATAGGGCAAAACAGACAAAGAATGCATTAAAGTTGAAACCTGGGTCCAGAAAAGAAAAAAACAACATAATTGAAGACAGCTCTCAGAGTAGCAGAGTAATTGTAGAAGAAATCATTACGCTGAGAAGTGCATTATTTTCAGGAGGCAGGCAGTGGTGACTCATGAGGATGAGATAGCATATATGTGACATGAAAGCAGTTCAAAACAGCGAAATTAAATTACTTGTCAAGTTCAGATTAGCATCAGATGCAGTGACAAGTCAGTGACACACAAGCAAACAGGAAACTGAATGCCAAAGATGTGGAAGGGCATCCGTGACTGTGCTGTGTTACAAAAGTCTCCTTCAGCAGTGGGCTAGGAAAGAAGGCAAAGTTGCAAGCAAAATCAGACCAATTAAAGATGTGATGGCTTCCTTCTGCTGAGGCAGTGGCTAGGAGCAGTGCTAAGTGTCCTGGCACAGGACAGGGACGCCTCTGAGCTGAAAGTGGTGCCTGGCCTGGAGATCAAGGACAGAGATTCTGCCAGAGAGGAGGAGAGAAAAGCTGAATTGGGGCTGCTGTTTGTGCCCCCGAATGCTGAGGTGGCCAAGTGCTTCTCTTCACATGGCCTGAGCTGAGCCTTTGGGAGCACAGTGACTCACAGGCACTTCTGGGAAGCATTGTCAGACAGTGACACTGAGCGCCAAAAATTGGGCAGGAAGCTGGCCTGTGAATTTGGGCATGTTGCAACATCAGCTTGCCATGACCAAACAGCTATCAATATCAATGTTGTTCCTTGGTCTTCCTCAAGAGAAACTACATTGGAACCAGTTCATCAAACACTGCCTTGGGAGTTTTTGTGAGTAAAGCTTCATGGGAATAGCAGCTGATGGTGACTGATTGCCAAACATGAAAAACTGCTGTTGGCTACCTGCAGGAAACTTTTATCTTTCCAAGTGACACCCAAAAGACACTGTTTAGATCACACTGTTAATTCCAAATCTTCTAGATTATTATTATATGTTAAACAAGTGAATCTTAGTTAATTTTAGACAACTTCAGATAGCTGCAGTTACTAAATCTGCAAATGAAAGATGAAATATGTGGAAGAGTGGTGAAATATTCTGGCTCTGTGGAAATTCTTCTCTGCTGAATGTGGTAATCAGAAAACCAGAGCATGTCTGGTGAAAATAAACTTACAGGACTCAGTGGAAGATCTAAAAACACCCACCCCACACAAAATTTGCATACCCTGAACCACTGGCATGTAGCGTGTCCTTTTCACAAGAAAACATTTGCTTTTGAAGTAAACCAAAAATAAACCAAAGTGCATGCAAGTTATTTAGTGCAACAGAAAGGCAGGACAAATCAGATGTCTCCAACTAAAAGGAAAAGATTCAAGTTCTCATTATAGAATTTGTAACTTTTATTTATATATGTATAGTGATGATTGATACTTTAAGATTGTATAACACAATATAAAATATGTAAGAAGATTATGCTTTTCATGATTAATTTGGCAAAGTGAATTAAATATGAGTGAAGGGACAATATAATGGATAGCTTCATAATGGAGGACACAGCAGGGATATATATGGGGAGATTAATATGTGGAATCTTGAAATATGTGGTGTGTTCAGTAAGAAAAGATTATATCCCTAAAGCAAGAAGTATTACCTGGGTGCCCATTTCTTGTCTCATGCTTCAGTACTGACCACTTGCCTTGCCCGTCTCCCTTTGATCCTAATTTGTCTTCAGTTTTGGAAAATCCCCCCATATCATATGCTTAGGGTTCTCTTCTTTCCTGTGTCCTGTAAAATCCAGGTCTGCTTTGGAAGGCATGGTGGATCTTTTTCCCCCTCCCTTTCTTCTTAAATGGAATTATCGTCTCTTCCTGGCTGTGGTTTAGGCAAGCCCCCCCACCCTGCTTTCTCTCTGTTTTGCAATAGCCTCAGGCTTCTCTCTTGTGCTCCTTTCTAGATGCAAATCCCTCAGCTCTTCTTTCTCCTTCTTTGCAGTGTTTGTCTTTCCTCTTTGTCCCCTTCTTTATCAAGGTTTATTTCCCAGATGTCCAGTGTTCTACATCAGAGTTGTTTTCAGAAATGCACATCATGTGTTTTATGCCTTCTGTTTGCCTTTTTCTAGTTCTTTTATCTGGGGGGTTCTGAGCCTCTGCTTGTAATAGAAGTACTTTCTCTTCTGCAGTGATTGAGTTGGAAAAATGATTTTCAGGGGCTGGTAAATGTTTTTCTTCTTTGAAAATGATTCAAGGCTTAGGAATCTTTGTGCATCTGCACTCTGAGTGATTGGGCAAATCAAATAGAAGGGTTTTGATCTTAATTTGGGTGAGAATTTGTTAAAATTTCCTGAGAAAGGGAAAGATAAGTCAAAAATTCAAATAATACGAAGATAGGTTGTCATATTGGAAATGATTTTGTGTTCTTTAGTAGTAGGTAACCCACCTTCACCTTCCTCATGATGGTTCTGACAGCTCATAAAATCATATATTCTGTTTATCTGGCCCAGTCCAGTAACTTTAAGGAAACAGTTTGTTTTATAATGAGCATGTTTTTGGGAGAGTTGAGTTTGTGCTAGCAAGCACTTGGAACATCTTAAATGGTAAAGAATACTTGACTGAAACAATATTGTCAAGTGAAGACTTAAATTGATCTTTGCCTAATAATTTGGCTGTGGAGAAGGTCAGAAAATGAAGTTTCTCAGTCAATGATTAAGCAGTTTCTGGGTGTTGTGTGTGTTGAAGCCTACTTGGTAATAGGCTTTAGAGTGTAGAGGAGCTGATGTATGTGGGATATTGTGGGAGGTACTGTTTGACATCTGCCAAGGGAATATTATGCTTTGCCTCTAGGTTTTGTGAATGACACTCAGCTTCTGGAGGCGGGACTGTGAGATACACTCAGTGATTGCCACTGTTAATCCTGAAGGCTCAGGGAAGGGGGAAGAGGCCATAGCTGAGATTGGCACATCCCCACAGAGGAGAAGTGTCTCCTGTAGCTCCCTGTGACTGTGCATTCCTTCCTTGCAGCTGTCCCAGGTACAGAGCCTTGTTCTGCCTTCAGATGTGCTCAGGTTGGAGTTTCAGCACCATTTTTATGAGATTTTGCTACTGTTGGAAACAGCAGTTCTGCCCTTACTCTTCCACTCTCTGGTCCCTCACTCCTGCCTTCCTTGTGCTGTTATCACCGTTTGTGTTGTTTGGCTTATTAGGACGGAAATGATCAGGCAGAAAGATTCTCTCTGCTTAATTTTGATCAGTTTATTGTTCTAATCATTATAATGGCCAAAGTGCCTCCCCACCCCTGGGGAAGAGACTGACTAACACACACTGTTCTTTCTTCTTTCCTGATGGTGAAACCATGTGGGTTTCTTTTGGGGTTTTTCCTTTAGAGCTTCCTAAGTGGCAGCTTAATAGCACAGACCACTGCAGGCAGTTTGATATGGTTGGTGATATGTGCAATGTATTAGACCCAGAATTGTTTGCTTCAAAAAGCTTGTTAGAGATGATAGAGGATTCTGGGTCTACCCCAGTCGAAGGCAATAGAATCATCCTGGTGCTCTTCTTTCTCCTGCAAAAAGGATAGCTGTTATCACTGTCTCAAGTAATCCAGTAATTTAGTAGCACCCAACCCAATATAAAATAGCATTAATAATAAAAAAATGTCTGAAGCTCATAGATTGTTTTTTGTACCCTTCACATTTGTATATTCTGAATAATAAGATAAGCCACAACATTATAAAAGAAGTACTGCAGGCCAGTAACTATCAAAGGCGTCAGCTATGATGCAGTATATACCATTATCTGTGAGTTAAGGTTAGTAAATTTACTGTCATATGTGATGTGTGGCTTCCATTATGTATCTATTTAGTAAATGCCCCCTGTCTCCAAGAGCTACTTGTGTATGTAAAAGAGATAGTGACTGTAAAATGGACACATTTTTTTAATGTATTCTTTTAGAGAGGCTGCTGAAAATGCTTTTATATTTTTCTAATACAGGGAAGTTCATTTCTGCCTTTTAAATTTCTAATTTTTATTTTTGCTCGTAGCTTCACTTAATAAATTGCACAGAAGCAGTATTTGTTAACGTACCTAGCCTAAATCTGTTTAATCATATTTGAATAATCTGCTTCAAAATGGCTAATGTACAAATTGTTTTTAAGTATTTCTGAACTGTGTTTACATTAGAAAAGACTAAAGCAAAAATACATTTAATGATCCCCTTCTGCCAGTTTGTGATTATTACAAAATGTGAATTTGAAGCAGTTAAGGCATTTATTTTTGTGAGCAGGTTTTGAGCATTACTGTTCAGTGTTTTGTTTTTCTTTTTAAATGTTGGCTTTCCACTGAGCAGGTGTATTCACAGCAAGGCTTCACATGTGAGGTGGCCATACTATGGAAAATGGTTTGATAAAGTCATAGTTTAGTCAGCAACTTGGAGAGAGCTCAACTTGAAATCTCATCAGTGCTGGTGGTCCCCTCTGTCCAGCATCCAGCTGATTGAGCCCAGCACCTGTGCTGTGTGTTCTCCATCCTGCTGCTGAGATAAACCCTCTGCACCCCTCCTTCCATCCCTGGTACATGGCACTGAAAGCTCATTTGTGTGGCCAAGCCAAACCCAGCTTCCTTTACCACTACAAACACAGGTGTTTCATCTTGCCCCCATTCATTTCTTCTGTGCAAACTTCAGGAGAAATGTAAATGTCACCTGGAAAATGATGCTGGCAAAATTAATGGCTACTGGGAAAAGATTGGAGCTTGAACCTGCTTGGTCTTCACGCCTGGTGTTTTCCGTGACACATCCCACGGTGCCTTTAAATGAAAGACCCAGTGGGCACCAAGTTGGATGGGAATCTGGACATCTGCAGAATGTACAGGTGTTTGGATGCCCTTTCTGTAATTTAATGCTTTAATTTGCTCTCTCCAAGTGGTAAAATGTTCCCCAAATTGATATATTTCAGCATTTGCACAGAGAGTGAAGAAACAAACCCAGTGTACTGTAGTGGCCTCAAGCACAATTTTTCCTCTGTACCAGTGGCCTTTGGTTAAGCAAAGAAATCTCTTTGGGTGAAAGATAACTAATTCATGCTTTGTTTAGGAAAATAGTGATGTATTTTATGGAAGGAAAATAAAACCAGACATTGGTAAGAGGTTCAACAGGGTGCCTTTGTATTGTCTTGCACTTTGTAAGGCTCAGCTTCCTGCTGATTTTTTCTGTATTTGATTTCTTTCTCAAGGAAACCTTCATCTCTCTATATTGCACTTTGTTTTCCAAGACCAGGGATGTTTAGACATGACTGAGCTGCCATTCTGAAACTGGTATGTGATTTGCTAAGGGAAACTCTAACTGTGGAGATCAAACTCCATGCTTCTGTCTTCTCCCTTTATCCAAATACTTTTCTATACCTGTCCTGCTTAGACTGGTAGCACTTCTAGCCCTTGGACTGATAGCTGATATCAGTATGTATAGCCTGTGTTAGATAATTAATCCAAATGGCATAGAAGGTTTTACTCTTTGAGATATTATTCAGTTTTTTAGGTACCATATTAATGTGAAAGATGAGAAGTATTGGCAAAGATTCAGCTGAGGGCCAACTCAAGAATTGTTGTAACTCATGTGTTTTATTGCTATCCAAGATAGACTAGAGAATACCATTTTGAGGAAGGATTAGTCCAAATGCTGTAATGAATATTATGTGGCTTTGCTAGTGCCACAGCTACGCAGTTTAATCAGACTTGAGGATCCAGTTAATTGTGTAATGCTGTGATGCAAACTAAGAGTTAATGGCTTACATGCTAGATGTAGAGTGGAGTTACAAAACAAGAGTAATTCCTTCACTCTTATGAAGTGGGGAATAGATTCTCAACCCTGATTTGCTCAGGAGCAAAAATCAGCAAAGGCAAGCCACTGGAGTGCAGTGTGGTTTTGGTGTACAGTGGTGCCTTAGCTCACTTAGCAGAAGAGCATATAAATGTTTCAGTCACAAATTGTTCTGGGAAAAGAGTACATGTCATACTTTTTAAGAGAACCAAAACCTGAAGACAAGGTTTTTATAGCAAAGTGGAGGAAGCCTGAACAAGTCTGGTGGTGGATCCCTGTGCTTTGGCGGATCTGTTTCTTGGGAAACACGCTTTATATTCCCTGTAGACCTCACTCCTATGAAGATTTAAGAGGATGTGGAAGTCCCACTGATTTCCAAGTGCAGCATTCCACATGAAATGCTTTTTGTGAGTCACTCTTTACAGGACTAGGTTCTGCAGAACAGCTGCTACTCTTCTGTGGCAGAGAATATCTAGACTTGAGATCTGATTGAGACTTGAGATTTGCTCTAGACTTGCAGGCTTAAGTGCTTCTTTTCAGTTGTACTTCAAAATGTCAGTGTTTTTAAGGGAGTTGACAGAACCTGCATCCTTAAGGTGAGCTTAATCTCATCTTGATGTCTCGGTTGTGTTTGCTTTGAGATTCACAGCTGAAGTGTTGTTATTCTGCTAGTGCTAAATCTCCCTAATCAACAATCAAAATGCTGTTGGAGATGTCTCAGCTAAGTGCATTTCTTCTGTGTACAGAGAAATTTGCTGAAAATAGGTATTGAATAATCCAGTAAAATTAATGGTTGCACATCATGCAAAAGTGATCTAGATGCAACTTGATCGGGGAAGTCGCTATGAAGATCAAGCTTTTTTCTTGAAGCAAGTTCAGGGAAAAGATGCCTTGAACAAATACAATGGTTACATAGTACTGGGTCTTCAGGGAAAAAGACTGTTATAACTGATGTGTCTGTTTGTGTGCTTTTTTTGCCTGAAGACTTTTTTGTTAACCAGAAATGTCAGTGAAAATGATGTGAATTGACAAGATGCATCAGTGTACCCTGGTAGTTTACTGAGATGATGATTAGGATAATACATCTTCATGTTTCATTGTGAGCCACAGCACAAGGAAATATTGCTGACTGCATTAATGGTAACTGCAGATATGTTTAAAACTCAGTCTTACAAAAACCACCTCAATTCTTGTTTAGTGTTTCAGTACCACCAAAGAGCACTGTGGTGTCTGTCACCTGGCCTGGCCTGGAGATCTGTATGATGGGCATCCATAGGCTTGGATGGGGGAATTGTTTTGTCTTAGTCCTTGCTGCTGAATTTCTGGTAGCTCCACCAATATCCCAGGAAGTGTTGGTGGTGTCAACCCAGAAGGATTTACTTGTCCAGTTAGTCAGAGGAAGGGCTTTTTGCTTGCAGACAGTTGTTGATGGCACAGGTTGGCTCTGTGTGGGGATAAGGGCTCGTGGCAGGATGGCAATTCAGCTGTTCTGGAGTTTGAATTCCGGCCTTCGTGCTTCCACTGCAGAGCAGTGTCTAATTTTAGGGCCATTGCTCAACTTTTGGGCTGTACACCAGGTTAGCACCTGGTGGAGTGGTCAAGCAGCTGGTGCAGCCTTTAACAAGTGAAAAGGGTTTTGCATGCTGAGGTCACTGTCTTGGGAGAAAGGGGTATTTTCTTTATTCAGATTGATTTTCTGTAATTCTCTAACCAGTCATGAACAGAGCACCTTTAGTCTCCCAGTGTGACAACACCTGCTGTTAAATAGGTCCCAGCTTGCAAACAAGTTCACTTCTGGCTGTCATGTTCCTTTCCTGAACTGAAAAGTACAGTCCTGTGGGAAGAGACTGGAATTATGCTTTTCTCTTTGTCTGAACCTGACTGTTTTCTTTTCAGCTAGTGGCTTTCAGTGCATTGAAATTTTCACCTGTGAATAGGCAAGCTGCTGTTTGTCTAATTAGGATTTTTCTGCCCTTATTTTCACTTTGCAGTGTGCTTCATGCTTTGAGGTGTATGGACAGCATCCTTTGCTGAAGGCCACAGCTTTGTGAACTGTTACCACATTGTACCCAGTGCTGTGTAGTACAGAGTGAGCCTCAGGTATCAGTGTGCAGTGGAAAACATGAGTGTCTTGAAATTCAGCCAACTTTTGCTTCTCTATTTTAGCATCAACAGCAAATTTTTACTCACTTGTCAGGAATGCTTAGTAAATATGTTCTTGAGAAGCTTCTTTCATATCTATGAGTTGAGAGTAATCAGGAAGACCAGTAGATCAGTTCTAACTCCTAGATAGCTAGGAGACAAACTGCTCTCTTTTATGTGCAGCTATACATGCATGATTAAACCTTAAATTAATCTTAAAAAAAATTCTCCTGAAAGTAAACACTTAGGGAAAAGTATTCTAATCTTTAAACTCTGTAAACATAATGTGCAATTTATTGGACTGGATTTCAGGATAAGGTAAGTCCAGTGTATTTCTGTAAGCTATGCCAGAAAATCATGTGTAAGTTTAGATTGTGTTGTACTCTTGCTGGGTAATTAAAGCCTTCCATAAACCGATTTTGTTGTTGAAGCACTTCACAGGCAATTTGAGGAATCCATTTTTGCTCTTTTTCCATGTGCCATTAATTCACAGAACTTACAGAAACAAGCAGAAGGGGAAGATTAGGCATTGTGAGGAATAAAGAAAAGGAACACTTGAATTAAAGTGGCTTGATGAGAATGTGATCAGGTTGTTATATATGTAATATTAAAGACCTAAGGGTAATTTGTGAAATTGGGTAATATATTCTCCTGATTAGAAATAAAGAAACAGAACAAGAGATGACAAACCTGCTTGGCTGGGAAGGGTTTGGCGAGAGTGGCCCCTCTCTGCCCCCCTGTGGACACAAAATGTGGAGCCTGGTTTTCCTTATTTTTCTAAAATCTGGGAGAGGCTGAAATCACTGAAAATGCGAATTATGTCCACCACAGGCTCTGCAGTGTCTTACATACCGTTTGAATTTGCAGTTGGGGGTTTCTGTTGTACACTGCTCTAGCAAACCTCTGAGATGAGGCTTTGCTGTTCTCTCATCAGCCGGTACTGAAGGCAATTCCCTGCCCTGCTCCTTGCAGGTTTCTGGCAGAGCTGTCCCTGGAGGCACAGATTAAGTGCTGGTAAATGTTGTTTCCTCTCTTCCCATTCCTCCTTTCTGCAGCTCTCTTTCAAGCATCCCCGGTGAGGAATCAGCCATGGAGAGCGCAGCGCAGGCGATGGGGAATCGTTCTGCAATGGGGAATTGTTCTGCAGCGCTGCCCCAGATGTTTGCAGCAGCTTCTGCCAGCACCTGCTGCTGCACAGAGGGCTGGGGAGCCCAGAGCTCAGCTGCCTCCTCTGGGGTGGCTGATTACAGCCCCTGCCTGCCTTGTGCACGCTCATTTCCCTGGCTCTGCCCCTGTGGGATGGGTGCAGGCTGTGCCCCAGGCACCCCTCATGCTGCAGTTCATTTGCGTCACAGCAGTACTGGTTTTCCTCTTTCCCATACATCTGCAGGGAGTTCCAGTTGATGTTTGCACATCTGAGGATCTGGCTTTGTGGGCACGATACAAATATGAAGGTGGTGATTAGGTTTGAGGTTCAGAAATCTTAAAGCATTGCACGTTGTAAACATGTTTCTGCATTGACACATTTCTGTCTTCTCTCCAGACCCCTGCCACAGCAACAAAATTTTTATTTATTCGGAATGTTGTCCATTCTTAGCCAATCATTGGATTGCTATCCCTCTCTACAGAGTTGTTTCTCATACTGACAGGGGAGTGTTGTTGCAAATTTTGTCCTGACAGATGTCTGTTTTTTTTCTTATAATCATCACCAAATAGAAGCCCAGTTCTGTGTCTTGCCTCAAAGCAAAGAGAGCTTGGCTAACAAAGCAAAGATGCATCCTGCTTTTGTTTGTTGTTTTTCTGAAGTGTGGAAGAACTATGACAAAAATGAGGGAGAGTGAAGCAGGAGTTCTGGGGAAATGTTGCATTTATTTTCTGGTGTAATTCCCATTTGTTTATAAGGGTGTTGAGAATACTGAAGTATGGGTGGATGCTGTTTGAGATATGTATTCTCTCAGCCCAATCCGAATGGTGAGAAAATCGTGCTTTTATGGTTATTTCATTTATCTGTATTGATCTACTTAAACTTCTCGACTGCATCAGCAGGTTTGAAGGGAAGAGCCCTGTTCAGTTACCAACGAGGTATGTGCAGTTAAAGCTGCATCCAGCTTGTCTCAATTTGTTAAATTTAGTGCTTGCAAGCTTGATGATTATAGTCATTCTGGTAGTTTTGGGTAGGTGTTTAATACTTCACTGTGATAATTATATATATTCCCATAATAAACCAAAGATTGTTCAAGTTCTTTCCATGCACTGTTCAAATTTTGACCTCTGCTGTTGCTGTATCACAACAAGTGTGTCAGTATCTCCTGAAATGGAAGTGCTGCTGGCCATTTTTTTTTTTATTTTACTTTCTGCTTCCCTATTGTGCATGATTCATTCCCATGAAGGTAGAATGAAACATGCTGTGTGAGCGATGGCACTTGTCTTGGGATGGTGACTTATGGCTAGTAGGAAGAGAAGGAAAAACTGTAGCTCTGGGCCAATATAAAGATGAAAACAGAATTAAAATTAAGTGGGAAAATGTGTTGTGCCAGACAGCATCTCCAGTTCAGCTCTTTTGCTTTTTGTCTTTTTAATATTTGCAAGACAAAGAGGGATAGTGGTGAGAATGATATTTTTTTTAACAATCTGAATGATATTTTTTAACAACCAGCAAGAATTTACAATTACAAATGCAACTTCAGTTGTAGTCCTAGCCAGAGCACAAAATGTAGGACTAATGCTCATTTTGCATGGGATGTTTAGATCAGCCCGGATTTCTTTCCCACAAGCAGTTTGGGAACCGGGGGGCTGAGGTGGGGATGAGAAATGCAGCAGAAATTTCAAAATGCAAAAGCAGAGCTCAAAGGGAAATGTCTTTATTCCTCTGGGACCTGGAGCTTAAGCCCTAGCAGGCAGCCCCAGCTGGTGGAACTGGCTTGCAAGCAACTTGAGGAGGGTTAGACTTTGAGGGTGAAAAAAAACCCCAACCAGCCTTCAAAATGGGACCAGCACCAAGTGTTCCAGCTGCATCAAGTCCCCTCCTTGCAGGCAGTCAGAACAGTAAAAGAACAGATGAGGCCATGGGTGTGCTCCTGAGATGCTGGGAATTGTTTAGTTCCACTCAGCTCAGGACTGAAGGCATTCTTGTGCAGTGTCTCACCCAAGAAGCTGCATGAACAGTGCTCAGGAAAGTTCAGAAGCAGCATGATGTGGCAGTAAGATATGTGTGATGTGGCAATAAGATATGTGTGATGTGATCTGCTCAATCCAGAGCAGATTGAGGTGTTCAGATGCTGCCATTTGGTGCTGGTGGTACCCCAAAAGGCTGCACCCAGCTCAGAGTGCCCGCTGAGAGTCTCAGCATGCTCTGGGTTAAAGCAGCCCAGCTGGTGAGCATGGCCACTGCTCTCCTTCCAGTGTCACGCTGTCCCAGAGTGACTGTCAGATGCACTTCACTTGTCAAGCTGTTGTTCAGGCAGTTTTTGTTGCTGTGATGCTTTATTCCTGTCCAGACATCAGCAAGTCTGGCAGTCATTTCAGGTCCTGCAGCTGCTCCTCTCTGGTGAAGACATCAACAGCAGGGCTGGTTGCAGCATGCAGCCTGGTGTCTGTGCAGCAAAGTCATGTTATTTATCAAAGGGATTGTTTTCTAATAGTACTAAAGGAAAGTTCTTTGTTATTACAGAAAGAATACCATGCAGAAAGCTGTTAGCAGTTAAAATATCTGACAGCAGACAGAGGTGAACAGTGATAGCATCATTTTAAGGCAATCTATGCACATCACCTCTGTTCCCCTGTGCCATCTATGTGCTCTGTAACAGGGAGAAACCTTTAGATGTTTTGTCTGGCTACCTGTAGCTGCAGTTAACAGGTAGTTCACAGAAACAAGGAAAAATAATGTGGAAGTTATAAACCATTGCTGAGGGATCAAATCTACTATTTTGTGGAGTTTTTAATTTTTCAAACATACTGACCCTTACTGTTCAAAACCAAACCTTTTGTGTGATCAACATTCAGAACTGGCCTTATGTGCAAAAGTCCATAAAATAAACATACAATCCTTCAGGTAACCAACTCCCTCTGAAAAGTTCAGTTCATTTTTTTTTCAGTATTTCATTCTCATGGATCCTAAGTACAGCAAAGTAATAGGCTTAAAGTGTGCTTATTTTGTTTTGAGGTACTTGCAGAGAAAGTGAGTCCCTCTAGAAATGGATGCAAGTTCTTCATTTATCTGGTTTGTCTTGCATTTTTTCCCTCGTTTCTCACCACTCCAATGCAATGAACAGCCTGCTCTGCAGACAGGGAGAGGGTATAGCAATCTAGATCTTCAGTTTTAAGTGAAAGCCCATGATTGCATTCAGTCATCCATTTTGTAGCTTTTTTCCTTTTCTCAGCTTAGCCTGTGACCTTGCTGTTTGGAAAGGAATGAATAAATTCAGCTGCATCTCTCTGCTGTTTATTAGTTGCCCTTAGGTGTCAAGCTTTGCTCTCTCCCCTTTCTCTTTTATAGGTTCAGAACAGATTTTCTTGTGGATTCTGGCTGTAGGGTTTCAGATGCTTAATCTGTTTAGAATCTCTGAAACTTCTTCTGGTTGCTGTTGTGAGCTTGCAATGCCTTTCTTGAGAGGCAGGAGTGTGAAATGACATTTTTGTTTAAATCCTGCTCAGTATAAAGTTGAACATATTTATGGATATAAATATCAGACAAAATTTGTGAAAATTACCCAAGATGAATGTGAAGGTGGGTTTTCAGCATTTTTCTGTCATTTGTAGTTAAAGGTTCTAAAAATGTGCAACTATTATATTGTTTGTGATTGTAGAAATTGTTCCCTTCACCCTGGATCTTTTTGACCTTTTCTTTGTAATTTCTCATGTTCTGCAAGCTGTCTTATATTTAATGTTGGCACTGATTTATCTACACTCCCCTCTTGTTTTCCCCATGTATTTATTTTTTTTTTATTTTACTTTCAATGTTTGGAGTGATGTACTTTTGAAACAACACATCAAATAGTGCAGTTGGATTTTGGATTTTTTTTTTGTTTTAATAAAGTGATTTATTTTATGAGGGAGATAGTTTAATTTTTAACCTTAAATGTAAATATGTTGTCTTTTGGTTATGCTGGTGGCTTAGGTTTTTATTCATCAACAGTGCAGCTTGGAAGGCAGATAAATAGACTTTGCTCTTGAATGAAGCAAGTGTTAATTCCTCTTGCCACCTGCCCCCGCAAACATTTGGCTCCAACACTACAGCAAAGCCCAGGAGGCCACAGGCCAGCCCTTCTGTCTGTGCTCTGAAGGCACAAACCATGCCACCAACATCTTGTGAACCCGATCATGGCACTCAGCTTCCCCTCTGATGCTTTAATGGAAAAAAGAAAGTTTTCGTTGCAGCCTAGCCAGCCTTTAAAAAGAAAATAAGGCAGTAGAAACTGGCTTTTCACTTTTTTTTGGTAGATGAACATGAATCACTTCTGTCTTGCTTCTTAACGGCCCTTGACAATATTTGTATTTAACTAACAATGTTTTCCATGTTTCAGTCTACTGAGTTTCTTGTTTTGTCAAAATTTCTTTTAGCTGTGCTCATTCAAATGCTGATTATTTCTTATTGATCAACTGCTTTAATCTCCGCTCTTTCGTAGAAAGAATTATTAAATGACTTTGAACATGATAAAAATAGTCAATTTCATCTATGCCAATTTCTAGAACTGGCTTCCAGATTTTTCTCAGTTCACTTCCTTTTCTCCCTGATATGTATTTAAAATACATATGTGGCTTATTAAAAAAATTAAAGTTCTGATAGATTTTACAGACATTTTAGCTAATGACAGTGCCTTCTACAGCTGCCCTTTTAGCATTTTTGAAAAATGTCAGGTATAATTTGCAAGCCTAGATTGCTTCATTCATACAAGATTCAAAAATATATTCACATCCAGGACAAGTTAAAAAATAAAAGTTGATTAGGTTCTCATTTTGCATTGCCACATATTTTTCTCAATAGCTGTTTCAGCAGAAGCCAATGACAGTTCTGTGAAAAAAGCCCACACCAAATGAATGTGCCTTAATACCCAGGTGTTTACAGGTTAATGAAGCTTGTCATGAAATCTCAGTGGATTGCCAGTTTCCTCTGTTAATAACAACCTCTTGTCTGAGGACTTTTATAGATTACATCAAGTATTAAATAATGCTGGTAAAAAATCAGTTTGTTATTTCTGACAACTGTAATAATTCTGTAAATGAATAATTTGCACAGAGCTCAAAAATTAATATTCCTATTAATTATTCTTTATTCATGATGGGTTTTGTGTATATATATATATATATATATATGTATATGTATTGAAACAAAGTGGAGGTTAGTTGTTCTTCCCTCCTTTCTTCCTCTCCAATGTGTTAGATGCTTTTTAATCTAATTTTAATTCTATCTAGAAATAACAGTGCAAGATTATCTCTTTTTTTAATGCAGTTCAAACCAAACACCCTGAGTGTTGCTGTTTATTGTTGCTACCTGATGCATCCCCTTAACAGGTTCTCACGCCTTCAGATTGGGCTCAGATGCTGCAAATGTATCTCAAAACATTTGGCTGAATAAATGGTGGAAAATAACATGGTTGAGTGCAGCAATTTGGTGAGGTAGTAAAGCAAATGTTAACCACGCTTAGGAACAAACAAAAATACCCACTTGCATTTTACCCATCTTCATAACAGAGGGGTGGTTCTTCTCTCAGGGCCCCTCAGCTTTCTGATTTGGGGAGTCTGCTTCAAGTTGAAATGACAAATAAGTTTTTCTGTTTTATTTCTTCCCATTTGCTGCCCCAAAATGACTCAGCATCTTCCTTCTTCTTCCTAATCCCTGCTCCATGGGGTTATGCTGTGCTTTTTTTGGGTACTGCATCCACCAAGGTTGTGTTCTTAGGAGCTCTCCTCACTTTTCAGGACTGTGTTATCATGGAAGAGTTTGGTTTAACACAGGGACCTTTGAAGTCATCCAGTCCAACCCCTTGCAGTGAGCAGGGACATTTGCAGCTAGACCAGGCTGCTCAGAGCCCTGTCCTTGAATGCTTCCAAGGATGGAGCATCCCCCACCTCTCTGGACAGCCTGCTGGTGTTTCACCACCCTCATTGCAAAAACGTCTTCCTTGTATCTAATCTAAATCTGACTTCTTTTAGTTTGAAACTGTCACCTTTTCTCCTACCACTACAGACCCTTCTAAAAAGCCTTGCTTGTAAAGCTGCAGTACAGTCTTACAGTGGATTTTGTTTAGATCTTGTTGAATACAGAGATGATTGTGTGGATTAAACTTCTCTGAAATACTTGCACCTCATGAACTTTGCCACTTCAGATGCCCCACTCTTTGCAGTGCTGTGGGTCTGCTGGAAGCCCCATATGCCAGTTTGCCTTTGCTGCCTGAGTTTGCCAGAACATGCAGCTGGGAGCTCTCCCTTACTGCTGTAGCAGTGGGGTGCTGTTCGGGCTGCTCAGGTATCACTCACCTTCCCAGCAGTGTAAATTTAGCTGAATTTAGCTCCTGTTTCAATAGACCACATGTCCATCCTAACAGCAGGACTGCACCTGAGGGAAATGAGGCTCAGAAGCAAGTAGTTATAATTTGGGGGTGCATACCATGCTGTCCCCACAGTGAAAGCTGCCTTGCCTCTCCCTTTCCCTTGGCCATGTCACATCTGTCGCCTTGTGCAATAATGTCAGTCACAGCCCTTGCTGACATTTGGCTGCTCCTGAGCTCTCCTCACTGTTTTTCTTTCATGATTTGCTCTCAGAAGCCAAACTCTGAACCTAAACCTGACTGGGAATAGTGTGTCAGTTCTCAGAGAAGGTCTGTGTTGGTGAGGAAAATGCCTGTGTTTTGAGGAGCAATTTTGACTTGCCTCTGTGTCATCTATGACATAGCCTGTGTGATCCTCTGTAAGTGCTACTCCTGTATGAAATCTTAGCATAGTTCCACTGAAAATAAGAGTGGGAAGTTTGTAAAGAGCATCTTTAACCTGTTCCTCAGCCTCAGAGGGGATGTAGCTCTGCCTGGAGAGCTCTCTGGAACTGTTATCCGTGTTTACTGCCTGTTCTGATGTTCACTTTGGTTTTCAGATCCTGGGCTAAAGCCAGGCTGCTGTTAAAACATCATGTCTTTTTGAACCAAAAAGAATGGAAATGGTAGAATGTCAGTCATACAACTGCTGTAAAAACAGGCCTGCAAACAGCAACAACCTAATGGTTGGGCCTGGATAACTTGGTAAATCCTGTTATGGAACTTGTACCTTTTGCAAATATTCAGCTGCCACTCCATACAGAGTCAAAAGTATTGAAACCAGCCGGTGTCTAAACCAAGAGAGTCTCCCTTGCTCTAGAGAGTGCACACTGTCTGCCAGTTTAGTTATTCGGAGAGCTTGAAGGGAAATTATCCCCTTGAATGTAAATTAAAAATGCCGTTCATATGTGGCTCAACAGAATCACTGAAATAGTTGAGTCATACAGGAGCGTTTTGTTATTCAGAAGTGTTATCAGTAATTTCGGTTTAAGACACAGAACAACTGCACCCTCTAGTGACAGACGGAGCTGTACCGGGGATCAAAGCAGCCTTGGCACTGCGGCGTGGCATGGGGGAAATAGAGATTTCACCTTGCAGAGCAGACCACCTTTGATGGAAAAAGAGCATTAGTTATTTTTTTTTAAGTGCATTGATGAGCTTCTCAGAGCACTCCTTTTGCTTTTGTGGATGGCTTAGCTTGTCACTGTGTGTCAGACCATGAATTGCTATTTACGTTGAGTACATTTGATTAGAAAGGAGCTGTCACATTACTTGTCAGTGTGTCATGTCATGCTTTTGGTTACTGCTGAAAAGAGCTTACCTCTTGTTAGGAATATCATTAATAACCCCCTGGATGTTTGAGTGGTGTAATGTGACAGTGTGTCAAGCGTGCTGTAAGCAACAGAGGTTTTTCCCGTAGAGAAACAAGCCATGTTTGGGTTATTAGCATGCATTAGAAATGCAGTTTCCTCTCTGAACCTGTGCTCTCTGGGAGCCTGCTGCTATAATGGTGCCACAGTGAAGGTTTCACTGGAATGCTCCCAAGAAGTCAATAATTAGTTAAATGCAATTGCTGGTAAGGGCTTACAGGGGGAAAGTTGAAATTCATGTGTTGATACACAAGAATGTTGTTAAAATATGTAGCTAAAGCCAAAGCAGAGTAATACACTGCTGGTGACTGCATTCAAAGTAGCTTTGAATCTGCCAATATTTTAGCTTTAGGTGTTTAGGTAGAATGTAGGTTTTAGTGGACTCTTCTCTCCTGTAACTCCCCAAGTGAGTTTGATTTTTCTTGGAAGTGCTGCTGATGGTGCACTGAAGCTGCTTTGCTTGTCACCTGCTGATTCAGTGGTGTCACCTCCTGCCATGCCTGATGGGGCCACTGCTTTCCCTCTGGGAACCACCCCGAGAGCTGATCGTGCTGTGTTTTCATCAGGGAGCGAGGGTTTGTGTTGTGCTGGCTCCAGGGACTCTCAGATGTCAGGATGTGTTTGCCATGTGCACTTCTGGGATCCTCCTGCTTGTTGTTGGGCTGGGTTTGGAAGTAGCCCCGTAATTGGCAATGGGACATTTTGTGGTTTTCAAGAGGGAGATAGTATCACCATAAAAAATTATTTTCACATGAAAGTCCTTTTTTTTGTTGTTGTTGTTTTCTACTAACAAGCCCATTTCTTTTGGGGGATATTAAGTTACTGTTGCTTACACTAGTCAAGTGCAAGCAGTTATTTTTCCCTTTCTAAAGACAGATATTACATAGCAATTATGGAACTATATTATTGGATGTCTTAACTAAATATTGATATTGTGATATATTTATGACTGAACCCCTTAAAAGTCCAAGTATTTAAACTCTCACAGGTATGTTTTAAAAATATTTTTAAAAGGAAACCATTACAAATATGCATCAACTCTAAATATAAACTTCAACCATTTTGCTTGGATGTCAGAACACCAAAGGAGCTGAGCTCTTTGAAAACTGTTAAATGTCTTCACATCTATATTTGCCTCCAGTTAATGGTGACAAATGTCTGTGCTCTGGAGCTCATAGTACTGATACCCTCTATTAAGTATGGATACACAAAGGATACATGTGTGAATTTTTATTCTTGAAAATTTTCTTTGCTGTAAATATCATTGGATGATACTTACTGTAAACTCTGGGGTGGAAGATCTCACTGCCAGTGCAATTTCTATTTATTTAAAATAGAGTAAATTTTAAAAAATCTTTAAGAGAACATATTTAATTATGTTATTATTATTTAATTATTAATATTATTCTTAACAAAAAAATCTTATTGTCAAGAAAATTCCAAGGCTCCCTGCTTTATGGGACATGTTGGAATTGCTCTGTCAGTATACAAGGCATTAGATTAGCTGCTGAGATGGATGTATTCCACTTCAGTTACTTGTTTCTGTTGTTCAAGGACATTTCTATTAACAGAGCTCAGTGGAACAGCATCAAAATCTGAAATCAGATCAAGACACTGGTTCAAATCCCAAGCTAAAATTTGCATGTAATTCTCTCATTAGATACAAATATAAATTCTAGTGGCATTTCCCACCATCTCTGCAGCTAAATCACATTTAGTGACTCCAGGCATCTGAAATTAGACTCTTGGGCACTCTCACATTGGTCACTGGCTGTAACACAGTTTGCTAAAGGGCAGGCCATCACTTCCACTGCAGTAACTTGTGTCATGGATAGTTCAGGGTGCCCTTAAGCAACCCTCCTTTTTATAAATTCAGAAACCATTTCACAGAGCAGGCGTGTTGTTAACTCTGCATTAATGACTGAGCTGTGAAGCTGCTTTCCAAGGAGGGTATTTTTTAACCACCCACATCCGTGATAGAAACCCCCATAAGGGTGTGGGTTTATGAAATGCCATGAAATGTTCTCAGTCAGTGGTGCTGTAAATATGGGCAAGAGCAAACCAGGGTTTGGGCTTGGCTTGTCCTGCTGTGCTGATTCATGGAGCTGATGATGATCCTGATCCAGGACATCCAGCAGCACGGAAGGCTCCCATGGGCTGCCCAGCATCTCCCATTTCCTGCTAACACATAGGCCCAAATCCCTCTTCGGATCAGGTGTAAAACTGCCAGCAAGAACTGTAATTTCATTTCAGCTTGGATGAAAACCAGGCTGACCAGATTAGTCAGGCTCTTTCTGTTGTCTTCATGTCTGTGATTTTCAATCTAGGGAGCAGTTTATCTTTTTTGTCCTTTGTCTAAAGTGCTGTTGGCACTCCTTCATTAAGAGGTGGATTTGAGCTCCTCCCACCCCCTCTCCTTTAATATCTTTAGTCAAGTGTTAATGTATGTTGGTTACCATTGTTTTTTCTGGCTTGGGTAAGTTTTCAGAATGAAGCTGTATTTTTCCCCTTAACAATACTGATATCCCAAGTATTTTTAAAGGTTTCCTCTTCCACAAAAATTTAAACAATTGAAGCATCTTCTTACTTGCACCAGAATTTATTCTTCTGGTGGTGGTTGTATTTTGAATTTTTGCTATATTTCCCTGCAAATAAAGTGAAAAGCCAACAGGGCAGTTTAAAGTTTTGATCTGTGATTTCAGTCTGGTCTTTAGCAGTGATTGGTGCCCAGCACATCACTAAAAGCAGAAAGCCACATTTGTGAGTTAATCTTTGTAGCAGAACCTTAATCAGAAATGGTGACTCCCATGAATATCATCTGCAGCAGTACCTTAGTGACAGCTGGTGACCCCTGCAACCATTTGATCAGTGGTTGGACTGGTCAGATGGCTCATTACCCATGCTAATCCTAGAAGAATTTTTGCTTGCTGTGGAAGAGCTGCCAGGTATGGTTTTAATCCCTGGCCTTGAGAAACATTTCTGCAATGTGGTTTAAATATAATTTTGGGAGAAACTGCATTTTCTCTGAAATTAATTTTTTCTGTATTTTTGGTAGATGCATTGTGTTGATGCATCATTATGTTTCTTTGTAAGTGTTTTAACTTCTTTTTTCTGACGACTTCAACTCTGCTTAATGCTCATTTCTTTCTTACTAAACTATGCTATTTATGATTTTTTTTGTTTTTTTTTTTTTTTTTTTTTTAGATAATCTGAAAGGATGCAAGGCTAGGAAAGCTCTTCTCATAGAGAGAGGTGGTGCTACACCTTCCCCTCACACCTTTCTGTTCAGGGACTCCTAATCAGAATTTGTTCTCTTTGAAGTGATTTAGGGGGTTAGATTTAGATTAAGGGGATCTGTCTGAAAGCTGCAGGAAACTGGTGCTACTGCAACAGGTGATGGGGTTTTTGAAGGAGAACATTTTGGGTTGGGATTTGTTTTGTGTTTAGTGTATGCACCGATTCTGGTTATTCCTGGAGCTATAGGTTAAGGTCTGCTCATCACCAGCTTTAGAAAGCTTGCAATGAAAGGTCTGTTGTACTTTATCGATTCATGTAAACCAAGTAGATCACAGTTTGAAGGTTTTGCTTGTTTTCAAGGCCAGTGTGTCCTCCTCCCCTGCTTGGCAGACAGGCAGGGCTGGTTGTGAGTTCCAGGGAACAATGTGATGGGGGCAAGTTGGATGAGGGAGCACTGGCAATTGACTTTTTAGAAATAGAGAGGGAAGCCAGAGTGTTGCTTAAAAATTGACAACACTCTTAACAGAGATACTTGGAATGGTGAGAGAGTTTTGGATTAGGGAATTATCATGCAGGGATAAAGGATTAGGGTATCACCTTTATATTGGGGAAAGAGGTGGTGCTGTCTCTGTTATAGCCCTGCATGTGATACTGGCTGTCAAGGCTGCTGAGTTGGGAGCAGGCTGTTGGTAGTGAATATAACCAGGCAATGAACCAGAAGTCTGATGTGGGTTTTTGTTCTTTATATACTTATTTCATTACACTGAGTTAAGTTCTTAGATCATGTCATTCTTCACAGTTTAAAATTTGTTAGCATATTTCTGGATGCTCACAAGAAATATCTTATGTGAGAGAGAGAGATGCAGAAGAATGAATCATCATGGAGGTTTGACTGTATTGCAGAGAAGTAACACCCACAATAATGAGTTCCAGAAGGCAACTTAGCATATTTTAAGTGTTTACAATATGTTACAATATGTGTGTAAACACACACACAGCATTTGTCTATATACACACACATGTAAATAATGTTTTAAAATGCATTTTCACAAATATAACATGTATACATTCACATGTTTATACACAAGAATGTGTGGTAAAACATTGCTAACTTAACCAGCCTAAGCAAATTCCCAACAGTGGCACTGAGTACCAGGCTGTGCTTTTATTCTTCAGGCCAAAAAAAATGCGGGAGAAACTCCCTCAGCTGGGCAGGCCTGAAATTGTGCAGCAGAGGATTGGGGCCAGCACAGTATTTAACTTTATCTTCTGCTTGCAGTTGTGGTGAGAGCCTTCTCCCAGGAAAGGCTGGTGCCACCACACCTTGGTGCCAAGCTGTCAAAATGAAGTTTGATGCTGTCTGCCAAGCCCTAAGAAATAAAAGAAGCATTCCTCGTTCTGCGTAATATTTACCCCATGCAGTTTTGGGTCTCTTTTCACAAATTATTGTATAGACTTTAGTTGCATATATATAAAACTCCACTTACTGTTTTTCCTAGATAGTCCACAAGATGGTAGTGCACCAAAGTCATGTCTCTGTATATCATGCTGCATAAAAATTTTATCTAAAACTCATACCAGTTCACTTTCAATTCAGCACACAAAAAATGGATTGTAGGTTCAGCTAGGTTAAGTAATATATTTTGAAAGTAGAGATACTGGAATTTATCTGGGTAACTCCTATTAATGCTTGTCATGCAGTTAAATACATCAATTCAAAGGGCTCTGTGATCTCTGAGATGGATTTCTATTCTATGCCTTTGGGAGAAAAGCTTAGAGCTAAGAATTAAGCTTCAGGCACCTGATGGGACTTTGAGTATTTACTGCCAAATTTCACTTTTCTCACTCTTGCACACTCTGTCAGAACTTATATCAGTAAATATTTGGGTTGATAATATTTTTAATTGATTTCTTTTAGTGTTCATCAAAAGTATTAATTTTCAAAATATTGAAAATTCCCCGATACCCATGATGGGTATGAAAAATTTCATAGGGAATAACTTTGCTAATTTCTGTTGACTGCGACTTCCACTTGTTGGGGAAACACTATTGATCACTCTGTGTGCTTAGTTTCCTAGAAATTGTTGTTCTGGGATGGAAGGAATGGATAGATGTAAACCCCTCTGCTTTCTCTTGTTCTTCTACACTTTCATTACTGTGGCTGCTTCAGATGATTGTGGCTTTCTCATGTGATTGCAGTGAAGTCAGCCAAGACTTTTCATTGGTGCTCTGGTTGTCCCATGCCCAGTTCTGGCTGCTGTGATTGTGCTGCCCTGGTTCACTGATCCTTAGTGCATGAATAAATGAATAAAGATCCATGCATGTGACACTGGTTGGTGATTATGCTTTAGGGTGTCACTAGAATAAAGGAGCCAAATTCTTTTCTTCGCAGTCTGTACCTCTTTGGTCTTCAGGAAAACAAGGTTTGATCCTTGAGATTGTTTACAGTTGGAGCAGGAGTCCTGTGGCACCAGGAATATAAGTAGAATCATTCCTGATTAATTAGAAATCCAGGTTACAGGTGCTCTCGGACTTGCAGCACCTCTGTCCCTTTTTTGGCCTCCAGAAGGTCTAAGGGGCATTGAATTGTGTCTGAGCTGGATATGGGGAGAAGGAATCCCATCTTGTCAGGGGCTGGAGTTGCTTTCCCCAGCAGCTCTGATCCAGGGAGCAGCATGGCCGGGGGTGATGTTGATGTGGATGGTCCCTGCTCGCAGCTTCCAGGCTGCTGCCTCTCTTGCTGGGCTGTCAAATCCAGCAGGTCCTGCTGAGCCTTGCAAGAGTTCCCCTCTGGGCTGCTCACAGGCACTGCCTCCCTCTCAGCAGCTTGCATTTATCTCAGCTCCTCCAAGCAGCTGAGCTTGCAGCTGTCCCCTGCAACAAGAGGAGGATTTGTGTGGGTTGGACAGGGATATCTGTGCTCCAGGGAAGTTTTTCCACACCCTTTCTTGGAGCAGCAAGAGGCTGGTGTGCTCACAGGCCATTCAATGGCAGCAAGGCTTTAAGTCTTTGAAGTGCTGGAGTTGTAGGTTTGGGGAGATGAATCTTAGTGATCCCAAAGCCTGTGGACATGGATGTAAGGCTTGTTGTAATGACTGCACATACTACTACATGAAGAAGAATGCTGATTTCTAGACCTGCCAGAATCAGGAAAAATCAGGAGATGGCTGATGGATAACGTGGCTGGTTAATAAATACCAGTTTGTGTCTCTCTAAATAGGTGGATTTAATGTCAACTTTGTGGATCAGGTTAGTGTCAGTTGTCAGTTTCTGTGTAAGCTTCCTTACATTTCTTTTTTTGTTTGTTAGATGTTTTTCACTTTGACAAATCTATTAAACCAAGTCTGGCTACAGCATTTGCCTGCCAAGTTTAGTTTTAGAGTAAAATCATTTTTTTCCAGCAATTGAAGCATAAAATAGTCTTTAATGAAAATAGCAACAGACACTTAACTCTAGCCCTTCCAGCCAGATGTCACAGTAATGTGAACCATCAAAGTGAAAAGTCATTTTTCACAGGTATCTTAAAATCAGTATTGACAGGAGGTAGTTGGTATGATGTGCAACTTCACCAAATCTTTTGTACAGCTTTTTTTGAAGGCTGTGGTAAAACCAGTTTGGTTTTGTTGGGACTTTTTTTTTTTTAAATGAGCTTTGCTCCTAAACTGGGTGGTATTCCTTACTTTTGGTTAATTTACAGTGCCAGCTAGAAGTATTTTGCTCATGTTGTTGTTCAGAGAGCCTGCCCCTGAGGTGCATTTTGACATGCTTGACTCCCTTTGCCTGGCCCTGACTGTTTGCTTGTGGCTTCATCTGTGCCAGGTATGACACAACCCTGTGCAGCTCCCAGTGTGAACAGCATGTCCTAAAGCAGCAGGATCCAAGAGGGGAGCAAATGTTCTGCTTGGGGCCAGGTTGTCAGTGGCTTTGTTGAAATCCAGTCTCTGCTCTCACAGTGGTTTTGCAGAAGCATTCAGTATGTTCTTGACTGAAGACTTCTTTTTCTTTGGAGACTTTTGCCTCGCTTTTATTCATTTACTTATTTCAAGGGGCCCAGTGCTTGCCTTCTGATCCTAGGAGCTGTATTTTCATCTGCATGGTGAACAGGAGACCTGGAAATTCAGATACTCCATAGGACTGGGTGAAGTCAGCTTTTCCCATTATCATATGCATAAAACACAGTGGTGGTCACTGGGCTGCCTGCAGTTATTAATGTGTCTTCTGCTTGTGCTATAACTTTATCCCCTGCCAAAAAGAGGATGGTAAATTATGCTTTGGGTTATTTACAACTTCCTTGAGAAAGATTTAAGATACGAGTAAAACATGAAAAGCTGTTGCTCACCCGAGTTGGGTGAGTTTGTTTTAATAATAAAGCAAAAAACCCAACCAAATATATTGGGTTGAAATTTGTGCTGGAGAGAACTGGATTTATTCACGTATTGCTACAGTGCTCTTTTATGAAAAGAGTTTGAAATCTCAGTCATGAAAAGAACTTTATGTCTTGCTTTGATGAAGCAAATAAATCCTGAGTTGGATTTATTAATTCCAAATACAGAGCTGAGGTTTGCTGTGTCTCGTGATCCACTATGGCTGAAGTTGGGCTTGTGGGAAGGATTCGTACTGGAGCAGGCTCAAGTGAAGCACAAGGGTTTAAACAGATTGGAGTGGAATTGCAGGGTTCTCTTTTGCACCTGAGGGAAGACCTAAGGTGTAATCTCAGCAGTAATCTACTCAGTTATGCTGGTCTGTATTTTTCTAATAATTAGTCTCAGCCCACTTCTGTTTTCACACGTGTTTTTTGTTGATTTGCGTTTTTTATTTGGTGTTGGTTTCAGGTAGCTTTTGCAATTATGAAAGGACAAGTCTCAAACTTCAAGAGAGTGGCTGGTCATTGTTAAAAAGCTGCAGCACCTTACCAGAAGTCTCTGGAAGCAGCTCAGAATGATTTTATGCTCAATCATCCAGAAATCAGATCACTGTGAAGCGAGGAGATTGCTCATGGAATAGGGGCCAAAATTTATGACTTTACCTTTGGAAATGCTTAAATTCCCTTTCTTTTAGACATGTGCCCTGCTGCCTCTTTGAGCAGATCATTGGGAAAGGTTTTTAAACTTTAGGTGACTTTCCATCTGGGTTGTATTTAAGTGATGGTTTTAACAATACAGGCAAGTTTCAGCCCCTTACTGGGATGCTGCCAGACCCCTGGATGAGGGAATATCTTGTTGCTCTTGCCTCTGCCAAGCTCTTACTAGCTCCTGTTACGTCATTTCCAGAAACTCTAACTCAGTTTTGTCCTGAAATAAGTGAGCATTCATTTGTCTGTTGCTCACCCTTTCTTCTGTAATGCCATTTGCAAATGGCTTTCTTGTCTTGGTGGCATTTCTGGGAACTTAGGCTTGCCCTGCCTTATTTGTATCAGTTACTCATCTATTGCTTCATTTGCCTCAGTGGAATGACTCCTGATTTGTGCACCCATGGAATAAGATCTGAATTGTATCTTTTGTCCATAAAAGCATTTGAGGATTTCCAGTGATTTCAAATCCTTTGTGAAGTTTGACTGCTACTGAGAAATACATTGTACTCTTGGGAAAAGATGAAAATCAGTCAGTTAAATCAGAATTGGATAAAGCAGATGAAGTGTAAACATATTTAACTCTTCTTTCCTGAAAGGCAAACTGGGAAAGATTAACACCTGTCTTACTTCATCTGGTGCATTTCAGTATTTGAACAGAGCCTTGGTCTTCTGGATTTCTTTACTTCTTTGTTTAGTAACAATAGTTTAGAACATGCAGGTATTTTCTTAATCTGTCTGCTCACAGCCCAGTAGTATGACAAGAAAGGTGAGTAAATAACACTGGGAATAGTTTGGAAGAAGACAAAACAAAGTTTTATTCCTTTGTTGACTCTTGAATTGAGAAGAGCTTCTGTGTCTCCACTACCCCATGTCTTACTTATCAAAAGAATGTAAAATGAGAATGGGTCTAAAGAGTAGCAAAAGAATCACTTCTTGTGTGAGGAGAGATTAAATAGAGTAGATCTGTACAGCTTGAAGAGGAATGAAGAAATGGGAGTAGATAAAGGTGAATAAAATTGTGCCTGACGTGGAAAAAATGAGCAGGAATGAATCACTGGTGGTTTTATACAGCTTAAAGGAAACAGCATTTCCATGTGCAAGGTACAGTTGGATTGTGGAGTTTCTGCTGTTTGGGTGTGAATGCAGAAGGTGTCTGTGCTCACAGCCTTATCACCTGCTTATCTCTGTATAGCCACATCTGTCACTTTGGGGCCACCAGCTGTCGGTTCACTCAACCCTTCACAAACACAGACCTTGCAAGTGCTTCTCAGCCACCTGAGCCACAGCCCTGCCTCAGCATCAGGCTGCCTTTCCCTGCACAGTGATGGGGGCTGCCATCCCTTCTAGACAAATGGAGAGTAAAAAAGGACTACCTCCTTTCTCATGCCCATGGCGGTCCTTCTCAATTTTTCCTGCAGTGGGATCCTAGAGAAGTTTTCATTACCTCTGGTCCTAATCTCAGACCTGCCAGGTGGCAGCAGGTTTGTCTTCTCTGACTTCCTGGTCTTCAACCCTGGTCTTGCTGGATTCTCTCCAGTAAAGCCAAAATTGCACCCCATTTTTGGTTTTTTTGGGGTTTTTTTTTGCCTTTATTGTACCTCATACACTTCAGGTTAAGTACAAGTGGCAATTTCCACTTCAAAGGTAATTTTCAGAGAGGCAGAATTCTATTTCAAATCCCTGAACATGGTGTGGTCTCCTGGCCAGGCCTTTCTGAAGGCCTGCACGCACTAGGTACAGGCATGTAAATGGAATTTAAACCATGTGAACATGGCTCCTATTTCCTTTCTTGGAAAGGAATTTTGGACAAAAGTGCTATCTGGTTATTTCTTGCTCTCCCTTGATTTAAGGATCTAGTTTATGCACTAAGAGATAGCCCAGGCCTCAAAATTTGCTGCTCATTAAAACCATTTGTTGTAAAAAGGATATAATTCAGCTAATGTCTTTTTTGTTTGTGATGTTGATAATGTTAATTGTCCAAGTTTTTAAATTGGTCTCTGAAAGCCCAATTCTTTTGGTCCCCATATTTTTGCATAAGGTTATAAGAACTGTCCAGACGAGCATGGCTTTGGGAAATATGTTTTTCCTTAGCAAATTATTTTCAATGCTAAGAAATATGAAAGAAACAGAAATATTTTGGTGCTTTGGAAACCAAAGCTCTGGAGAATTTTAGCCTTATGCTGCTGGGTCAGACTATTGTAGTATTAAACTCTGTCCTCATCTATAATTTTAAAAGCAGCTAAATTCAATAATCTGATCAATACACTTGGGTGCCTACTCACCACGTCTGGGTCCATGAGTCTGATCTTTTCCTCAGCAGATTTGATAACAAAGGTGAAGAACATCTCTGATTTATGCTTGGAGCTTAAAAAAGGAAAAAAAAAAAAATTTATTCAGTACCCCACTGTGCAGCTTTAAAGATTCTTTACATAGGATATCTTTTCAGAAAGGGGTCTCTGTATATAATTTTTCTTTCATTCTTTCTTGTCAAAACATCACATAAAAAGCATCACAATAAGGAATGTAAAAATCTATTATTATTTTCCTCTTGTGGGCCGGATGGGCAGAGATGTCTTGCAGGTTCTGGTTGATAAATCCTTGCTTCATTTGACTTCATTTGTTGCACTTTTTGCTGATGCACTTTAGGCAGTAATTATCTCTGTCTCCACTACTTCCATTTGGAGAGCAGTAGAACATGGAGGGAGTGCCCTTTGTAGGTAGACTTAATTTTTCCTATCAGGTTTTTTGTATTATCAGGTAATATTGACTGTATCAGTAAATTGGGTTTTTCCTGTACAAGACAGATTGCATTATGCTGAATCTCCATAGGTTTTGACTTCAAAATCCCCTTTGAGCCTTTGCAGTTCTGTCATCATGTAAGTTTTTTGATTTTTAAAAGCCTCAAGTACCAGAAGTTGTCCCACTGAGAGAATAAAGATCTGTCCAAAAATCTGCCAACTGAAGGAGAACATTGAGGGCTTCAGCCTTACTCACTGGGATCTTTTCTAGATGCCTTGAAGATTACCCAAGCACGAAATTGAAAATTCATCTTCCTGTTTACCTATGACTGGGCTAATTAATTTTAAGTAAAATTTAAAAAGTGCAGGGAGCCGTTATTCCACAAACTCTCTCTGATTTGCTGCCATTGTGCTTTGTGGTGGGGAGATATTGAAGTACAGAGAAAAGCCTGTTCTTCCTACCTTCTGTAACAAAATACCTGCAGTTTTCCACAGTGGTTCTGCCCTTCAGTTGGTGTGTGTGCAATTTAACTCTGGTTTCCTGAGGAAGTGCAAGGCTGTGCAATGATAAAGGGCATTCTGAGAGCCATGGGGGTTGTGTCAGGGGACAGGGTGCTGTGGTGGTTCAGGGATGTGGGCAGGGACCAGGGAAGGGGGCAGGAGCCTGAAAGGAGCAGTGGGCACCTAAAGCTGGTGTGCAGTGAGTGCTGTGGGGACACCTCACCCACAGGGATGTGGAAAATCAGACTTCATCAGCTCTGATCTCAGGGAGCAGCTTGGTTAAATTGGAGACTTTGTGTGGGATTTCAGACAGTTTACCTGTGTACAGATGGAATAAATTCATGTGCACATCAGACTGAGTGTGCCACTCATGGCGCAAGGATTTATTTTTTCTTAGGAATAAAAGTGTGTCCTTCAGGGAGATTTCTGTTCCTATCTTTATTGTCCTGGCAGGACAAGCCCTACTCCAGGCAGCATGACAACAAACTGCCAGAGAGCTTTTCTCCTCTCCCATGTACAGCAGTGGCCAGGCTGGGCTGTCCTGGAGCTGGTTCCAGCAGCATTCCAGGAACTGGCACACGCTGGTGCTGTGCCAGCTGTTCTCTTCTGCACTGAGGCTGGGCTGCTGAGACCTCATGTGCTGTGAGAGCTAAAAAGGATGGACACACTTTGGTGACATTCTGGAGGGTGACACTGTGTCTGGAAGTGAGACTGGAGGAGTCTGTAGGGTGGAAATCCAGCTGGAAGCAGTCCACAGCCATCCCTGACACCACTTTGTACTGATGATAAATCTTGGCTGGCACTTCTGAGTTGTTGCAAGGGCTTCTCTTTCCCTTGACCTATCCTTGTGTGTGTCACTCCACCACAAAATGCATTAATATCTTACCAAGGCAGACAGAAAGATGCTGCAGGTCTGTGGGTGGGCTGCTTGTAGTGCCCATGTCATGGGGCAGAAGTTTCTGCCCTTTCCAGAAGAGGCAGTGACAGCTCAGAACACCCTGCAGTGAGGGTGCTCCTCCTGCCTGTCCATCAGGAATGGAAATCTCTCATCTGATGCTCTGGTTTGTACCTCAGGTTTCTCCATGGGTGTTGTTGGTGGAAGGCTGATCAATGTTTTCCTTTTTACCAGAGCTGACAAGCTTAACCAGACCTGTGGCTGGTGCTAATTTCCACTGCTTTGTTAACTCAGAGAAAACAATATAACTGGTTAAAAATAGATGGCACCAGGCTTCCAGTAAGAGAGGAGAGAAGGGGAAGTGGTGGCAAAAGGCATGTTTTATGCCCTGGTCTCAGTGCAAAATAGGCTGTAACCTGCTGCCTTTGTAAAGCAGAGATTAAATGGAGAAAGTTAGCTATAGAACAAAAAATTACATCTCAATTTTTAATTTATTTATCAGGTGCATACTGCTAGTTTTTATTACTGCTGAATACTCAACTATTTGTTTTGCATTAATGGCAGAATAGGAGATGTCTTCATAACAATGGAAATGCCTGTCTGTATTGGTCTGTCTGCAGAGGAAATCCATAGGTTTAGTGGCCTGAAGGCAAAGGCATAGAAAATAACAAGATCACACTGTGCCTGCATTAACAGCCCAGGGCTGGGGCTGCAGAGTAGGATTTTCTTCAGGTGCAAGGAGCAAGTGTGCCTGTTGTGGGTGTGAGAGAACCAGCAGCACTTTGGATCTCTGAGTGCCCTGGTGAGATCATGGTTATCAAAAAGGCTGTTATCATGATGAGAGAATTATTCAGCCTACACACTGGGAGCCTGTGAGAACTGGCTGATTCTGATTAGTGCTTCTCTTTTTTTCTTTTCTTTTTTTTTTTTTTCCCCTGGATAGTGTGTAAGTTTTTCATTTGCTATTCACAAACACAGTTCTTGTGATGCAGTCCGAAATTTGATTTTCATTATCGCTGTGTCTTGATTTTGTGTGTGCTGTAAAACAGAGCATCTTAATGAGTAAAGAAAAAATGTTGCCTACGATTCCATGTGGTTATAAAATGCTTTGGATGGGGCTGGAATGGACCTTAAAGATCATCTAGCTCTGACCCTTCTTCTTGGCAGGCACTGATACGAGGCTGATGGGTTCTTTGTAGTTCCCTGGGTTTTCCTTTCAAAAAATGGGGGTTATGCTTCCCTTTTTCCAGTCAGTGGGGATGTCACTTGAAATCTAAAAAACAGTTTTGTTCTGTCTCAGTAAGTTTGAATTAAGAATGGACTTTTGGAAGCTGGGATAGCTCTTGGTACAGTGCTCATAGGATGCTCACAGGCAGCACAGATGTAAGAATGACCAAGTGGATCCTAATAAATGTTTTAAAAAGGAGAGTTACAAAGGTTCCATTCTGGTCCCTTGCATGCTGTTGCAGAGTTCCCTTAGTGTTAAAAATTCTCATAGCATCTCACCCAAATCTGGTTGCTGCAATTGAAACTTTCTACTCCTACTATTATCCATAGTAATGGTGGAGAACAGACAATTTTCTTCTGTTTTGTCAGGTTTTGATGGGCTTGAGGACTGTTGCCATGTTCCATCAACCATCTTCAGGAAAAAAGAGGATGTGTTTTACAGGCTTCTGATTGCTCTTGTTGTTTCCCAGATATCCAGATTTTCCTGGCAGCAGGATAGCAGAAGTCAGCCACAGTATACCTGTGGCTTTGCAGATAGTAAATGGAGGAGAAAGGTGATTTCACTGTGCAGCCTGTCTCTTCTGCACTCTGCTGCTTGTCTGTTGTCCTGTGTTGAACCTGCAAGGTTTTATACCCTGAAGACAATGCTGAAGAACAGTCCTTACTTGTCTAGCCTGTGGAAAAAAAAATTCTCCTTATTTTCACTGAAATCCGTCTGGTTTGGTTGGATTTTTTCCCCCACACCATTCCTGTTGTCTTACTATCATTTTGGTCTAAAGTTTCACTCTTTAACATGCACGTGCTTCTTCACATTTGCATCGGTAATAAACTTTTCTTATTGCACAAATCATTAATAAAACATTGGAAGGAAGCAAATCCAGGACAGACTTTCGCAGAACATCCATCCTTTTTGACAATGAATGTTAATGTCTTGTTCCTGAGTTCAGTTACCAGATCCCTCTTGGATTAATCCAACAATCCTTTCATCAACACCATGTTCCTTACCTTGCTTATGAGAATGCCAGGTATGAGTATTGCTCTTCTCCAGCCTCCAATGCCTGTCACCTTTACATGAAATAAAATAAAATTCATTGTATACAGTTTCCTCTTGACAAATCCAGACTGATTGCAGTTCCTCCCAGTAACTTCCAGATGGTGACAGATTCAGACACAGGAGATCTCTAGAACTGGAAGTTTGACCAGACCAGTGTACCATTTTATAATCTCCTGGTTTTTTGAGTTTTCTTTCCCCACTCTGTTCTTTCAAGTTTAGTACTAATTTGGTCTTCAACAGTGTTTTGCTATCCTGCCTGTTTTCCAGGAAGTCTCAAAATAAAAACCCCAAACAAACCCAGAACATCACAAAACTGTAGTGGCTGGTATTTTATCTTAAGCCTATATAATTCCTATGTCCTAGCATGACCTGCCTGGAGTTGGTGTTGTTGTGTACCCTTGTTGTAGCATCCTTAGAGCTGTTCTGGGCAACAGTTCTTTTTATGTTTTCTTCTGTTCTGCTGTGTGAAGTATTGATTATTTTAAGTTTAAGTTCATTAAACATTTTAGCCAGAATTTATTCTATCTTTAAAAGGGGAAGAGTGACTTTATCCCTGAACAGAATTTCCATGCAACATTCCTCCTTCTCAGCCCCTCCACAAACTGATTTAAAATAAATCACAGAAACAGAAATTTTAAGAATTCTGAAAAATTGAAAAAGAGTAATCTTTAGTTTTTGTGTTGGTTTGCCTCCAATCATCTGGGTTTGCCTAATTTGGGGGGAAAAAGGAAAAGCTGAGACGGCTGTGAGGGGAGAGAAGCAGAGGAGCAAGGTTCAGTGCTGGCTGCTATTTGTCTTTGCTTAAAGTGTATGGATATGCAACTCCAGAGCTATTTATTACTAACCACAGACTCAGGGTTGTTTTCTGAAGAAGAGCAATTTCAGAGTTAAAGCAATAAATTCTTCTCATCTCCAGCTGACAACTTTTTCCTAGAAATTTAGTGCCCGAAATAGGACAGAGCGTTCCAGATGAGACCCAAGCCAGAGCTGAGGAAAGGAGAGGGAGATTTCCTTCCTGTGTCTTCTAGGCTGTTACTTTTGTGTCTACATCCCCAGAGCATAAACTTGTGTTGATGTACATTGTTTGCCATGCTATACAAGCAAAACAGCTCCCCTCCAACCTCATCCTCTGCTGTTTGCTGTCAGATAATTATAATTTTTAATGTATTATTATAATTTTTATACAGGTAAGTGGGTTTTTTCTTATGCCCACTTGCTCTTGCTAGGCCAAGAAAGAACTTAGCCTCCTATTAATATTAATAGCTTATGTGAAATTTATGAAGAAACAAAACATTTCTGGCTTTTTTAATGGCAGTGATTTTTATTTTTATTACTGAATCTTTTGTAGTTACCTTTCTTGCTCCAATGGTTTCTTCCAACAGGATTTTAGTATCAAAGTACTAATGACTGGACTTTGTTGTTTGGTTTGGGGTTTTTTAGGTTTTGGTTGGGTTTTTTTTTTAGGTAAATATACATTTCTGTTTCTAAAATTACTCTGAGGGGGGTTTTGTAATACTGGCTGGTTTTTTTAAGGAAACTGAGAATTTTCACATACAACTGCTTCAAGCGTAGCCTTGTAGATTTTATGACTGGTATATGAATTTACTTAAGAGAAAGTGAGAAAAATGTCACGTGAAAAGCATGCATTTGATGCCTTTCTGCCTCTTGCTACTGATTGCTAATGATTCTACTTTTTTGCATTTTTTTCCCCTATAAAATTCAACTTACTGCTGCATGGAGCGTGCAGAACACTTAAAGCACTAAAATCTCACTCGGGCAGCATGTTGAGATTTTAATGATTCCATGACTTAATTATGGAGACAATCCTTTGGGAATGAGGCAAAGATGGTCATTTCAACATAGGAAAAGGAATAATGAATAATTAAAGAATCTAATTAAATGAGTTTCTTATGCTGGAGTGGGTGGGAGGTTTCTTTTTTGCTTTTATATTTTCCTTTCAAATGTTTCCTTAAAGATTAAGATATTGTGTGTATGCTGGGCAGGGACTAGTGTCTTCACTGGAAATTCTGCACTTAGTTTGGCTAAAGTGGGAGGTCTGCAGTGAAAGTCAGAGTGAGTAAAAATGTCCTGTGTGCTTGCTGAGGGAGCCTTGGTCCAACACAAAATGTGGCAGTGATCAGGGAGAAACTGCAGCTCTCCTCCTTGGCTCACATGTACCTGTTTTCCTTGTCTTGGGAATACTGCATGTTAGTAGTAGAT
>JAHXMQ010000566.1:27356852-27376374 GCA_020466415.1 Ammodramus savannarum pratensis | reverse complement strand
TGCCTTTGTCCAAAGTTAAAAGTAGTTTTCCTTTTGGGGCTGTGTTGTGGTAGGGAAGGTTAAAGGATATTTTCTCAGTATCTTGCTAAGGCAGAGAGGCCCCTACCCTGGATACACATTATGCAATCATTTATGGAAAGGCTCACTTGGTCAAAATGCCTTCTCGCCTAAAGTATATAAATCTGGCTCAAACATAACAGAAATCAAAGAATATTAATTAATGAGTACTGGAAAATCATCTACTAACTACAGCAAAGGTGTTGCATCTGTTTGTGACTGATGCCATCCCACTCTGTTTGGGAGCTTCATTTGCCAAAGCACATTCACTTCCTGGCACCTTTGCAGGTTCTGCAGTGGTTTTTAATAAAAGCTTTTTGTGTAGCTTTTATTATCATGAGACTGCTACTGCTCCAGAAAAGAGACAGCAGGCGGGGGGACTTGATGCTGAGAAACTTGAAATACCACAAAGACATTTTCTGCTGCTGTTTTGGGTTATTTTTAAACCACTCTGAGACAGGGAGTTTTCCATCTGAGATGAGCAGGGAATAACTCATCTTGTGTGTGTTTGGGGACTGGATGACCTGGCAGAGGAGCTTCTGAGAGCCACCTCCTTGATACCTGCTCTCCTTACATTGGGGGAACCCCAACTCTCAGGCTCAGTGTTCACTGGATGTGTGAGCAGATTGCCTTCATGTATTGGAGCACAAGTGAACAGATGCAGCAGTGATTAATTGACCACTCAGGGTGAAGTTTGTAGCTGAATCATAAAATCCTGATGAATGGCATTTTGTGTTTCTTTTTTTGAAGCTCTCCAGGATGGGATTGATCCTCCTATCATATCACAGACAGCGTTCAAATTCTGCGTGTGGGAGTGCAAAACTGATAGCAAACCTGCTTTTGCACTTATTCCTGCATATACAGGGGTAGCTTTTCCCGTCTCTGTTGGTGTCATTTTCAGACACATCTAACTAAATTTCCAGATCAAAACTCAGTTTGGTTCCACTGACCTCCTGGTCACCCTGCTGTGGCTTGCAGTAGCTAGGAGATCATGGTGAACTAGGCAGAGAGAAATGATGAAAGTTGGAGTTAATATTCTGGAGTTAATATTCTGAAGATACAGTTTCAGAACACTGTTGAGTAGTGCCAGGTGAGGGTTGAAAACTATGTCACTGTGATCTAGTGTGAGTTTGGGATATAAGTTCTTCCCCTTATGATGTGTGAAACCAGTTTAATGCCATTTCCTAATGATCTTTATCAGCATCCCTAAAACACTGACATTCTACATGAGAGTTTCAGGCCAGGCTGTAGTGTGGTGTTTGAATTGCAGGGGAAAAAGGTAGAGAAATGATTTTTAAAAGTGAATGCTTGTTGCACTTTCAGTGGTTCCCAAAAAATATAGGGGTTTAGCAATATTATTCTTGGCAGAGGGCGAATGGGAAGAAAGTTTTTGGTTGGATAAATTTCCTGGGCTGCTCGGCAGTTCCATCCACAAACCCCCACAAAATCTATCGTGCAATTAGTGTGCCTCTATCTATAAATAAGATACATCAGTACCTTTTCCTTAGTTGGTCATGAGTCAGAGATGAAACTCTTTACACCATCTTCTCAGAAGAGTTAATATTTGTCACTGTGAGCTCCCTTTCTCTGTGTAGGCCTCAAACAAAATCACCCTGTTTTGAAAGTCAGGGTTGGTGATCTCCAGTCCTGGGTGCTCTTCAGTCGTCTCAAGTCCTTTCTCCTCTGCTGCTGCACGAGCACCTTGTTTCCCTCTCCCAGTTTGTTTGCAGGAGGATTTACCATGCTTGTGTGGTAGCCTGGGACAGCCGAGGATTTATTTTCCCATTTCCCCTGCCCCTGAACCCATGGGCTGAGTGAGCCTTGAGTCAGCTTTTGAACTGTCCAGATTTACCAGATGTGCAAGTCTTCGGGGCACACAAGAGCCTGTAGTGGTTTTCTTTAAAAGTCATGCCTCCAGCCTGGAGTTAAAATTCACAAACGTGTCAGCCATCCTCATTCTCTGAGTAAGCTGGACCACAGGAGGTGTAATTTCATCAGTTATGCCAAAATGTGTCATCCTTGCACAGAGAAATAGTAATTTTGCACTTCGTTCTACGAGCTTAAGAGTGGCTGCTGCTTTGATCTTGTATCAGCTCAGAAGGCAGGTGAAGTGTCTGGGGAGGGCTTAGTGAAAAGATCATATTCCATGATTGTTTTCTCTGTGAGTGTTTTAGGGTGGTTTGGTTAGTTTTGGTTTTTTTGTGGTGGTTTGTTCGGGCGTGGGTTTTTGTTTGTTTGCTTGTTTTTGTTTTTACAATTGTTATAATTTCTACTTAAATTTCCAGTAGGAAATTTAAGAAGGGTCATTTAAGCCTCTGGCCTTTATCACTGCATCCCTGAATTTGTGTCATTTCCAAAGCACTTTTAAGTTCTTGTGCCCCAAAGAAGTCAAATAAGAAACAGAACATAATTCAGTACCATTCCAAATTTAATACTGTAAATTCAAAGGAGGTAAAGGGTTAGCACTGTAAAAGTGGTGTACAAAATGCAGTTTAAGTATTTTCCTGCTTTTTAGTGTAGTGCATACATCCCTTTCTGACTGTCATGTTTTCCCAGGTTTTTTTTGGGACTGTTATTGCCAAAATAGAATTCTGCTAGAAGAAGCAGGTGGTGGGAGAAACTCAATGCAACAACACAAAAGAGCCAAACAAGCCTTAGCCTTCCTTATTTTCCATTCATTTGCTGCTTAGTGATCTTGATCTTCTGCATGTTTGGAGATGGGTCCATCCTATCCTGGACATCAGATGTGTGAAGAGGAGCTAAAAAGTATAACTAGATGCTAAATAGGCTTTTAGTCTTGTTTGGGTTTGTTTGTTTGATTTTGAGACACAAGGCCTGCTAGCCTAACTAAGGAGCAGATGAATCTTAAAAGACTGATGAGAAAGTTTTTTATGGTTAACCCATTTTAAAATATTTTTTTTAACTTCTGCCTAGTCTTCTCCCCAGATGTAATTTTCATTAATTTTTGTCTTATATCTAATAAGTCTTGTTCTTCTTTTTTTTCCCCTCTCATTTCCATTGCTTTACTCAACATAATCCAAAACAGCGCAATAGTGGCATTTGTTCTGTACCAGAAAACTCAGAAATTAAGAATATAAGAGTAGCCTAATAAGAATTGGGTTTACTTCTTTCCATGTGTTTTCCTTTCCTTTGCTCTCTGCTATTTCTAGTCTACCTATAATGTACTTTTCATCTTTGGGAAAATTTAGCATACTTTGTTTACCAGTAAGAGTTTTCAGAGTGACCTTCTAGCACTGTGTGAGATTAGAAGCCTTTCTGGATCCATAGTGATCTGAGAAGTGTAAATGTTGAATGTTTCTGTGGTGTTCTATCTTACCTAAAACATCTCAGATTTTCATTAATCTATTTTTTGGCATTTTCTCAATAAGCTAATATTTTCATGAATGTATCTTTTTTTTTTTCCTAGCGCTGTATAATTTGTTTCGAAAAACTGTAAAAGTGTCAGTGCCGTATTCATTCTATAAGCTGCTGTCCAATTGATGAATCAACACAAGTAATTAGATTGTGAACACCTTTTCCTCCTATAACTTTTCATGGTTTTTTTTCCAAATCCATCTCAATGTTATATGCTAATGTTGTTTTGCAGTCTCTTGAATCTAGTTTTAGCAGTGGGACTAGCATCTTAACCTAAACCAAATGACACACTTTCAAGTTGATAAAATCACTTCCTGACATTATTATTGTGACTTTGTGAGTAGCTGAAGCTAAGTAGACATTATCCTTGTGCTAACAGAAAGTGTAAATTTCCCATTGTTCAAGTAAGATACAGTTTATCATTCTTTATCAGGACCCTATGGATTGTGCTGAAACACTCATTGGCATTTCATTAACTCTGTAATTAAGGGTGAAATCAAATAGCTTAATTATTTTACTGAAGTCTGAAAAGAAGCACTTAATGAAGATTTCCAGTACCCAATTCCCTTGAAGTGAGTTATGACACATCTGGCATGAAAACCTTCACACTTCACCCAGCTTTCATCTGGCAGTGCCCTATCACCTTCCACTTCACCATTTCCCCAAAAGCAGGAGTTGTGCATATACAGTTGCTTTTCCACAAGGGTCTGAATCTTTTACTCACACTTTTCTTGTAACCTCTTTTCTGTTGGGGACCATCTCAGCCTACAAGCTATAAGGGATCTTTCTTTTCTTATGTTGATTTTTTTTTAATCATAGCTAAAAGATAATTTCTGAAAACCATAGCTTGAAAAGGCATTTTTCTCTTTCTGAAATCTAATTCTGGAGGAGTTTGGACTCTAGTTCAAGCAGGGATTGTAATCCACATAATAAAAACATCTGCATGTTATGTCCAATTGATTAATTAGCTGAAAAGATCCTTGGGATGAAGCAGTCTTGGCTGACAGATAAAATCCTCCAATTTATGCATATCTCAAGGGATTGGGTGAGTTCACTTATTATCCTCATTTCTTAGCATTTTTCCTCATTAATAAAAGCTTGGGCTGCTTTCTACCTGTATAGAATACAACCTGTGCATAGGGTGGCACTTGGGCGTTTAATCTGGATATGTGCATGTTATTCCCTGTGCCAGCATTTTTAAAAGTATGCTTCAAGTATTTCAAACACCTACCACTTGATAATGCATTATTTGTATTTTCATTTAATGAGGTTATTTAGGCATAAATTACAGGCTTGTATGGTTAAAAGGCTTATAGGACGGCACAGGATTAGCCGGCAAGCGGTGAATGACAGCAGCATTCACTCTAGCTGTGGCTCAAATAAAGTTGGTTTCCTAAGGCAAAGACTTGTGAGTCTTTCAAATCCAGATGGAAATATGCTGGGAATAAGAGGGATCCAACTCTATTGAATTTTGTTGAATCCACTTTCAGTTCTGGTTCTACTGTATTTTCTATGGTCTTCTGTGTTAATAACTGTGTTCTGTCAGACAGAGGAACTAATGTCAACTTTATTTTATAAAGATCTGAACTTCCAAGAGGATAACTGCCAAGGTCATGCAGGCAGCTTGTAGGCTAGAAAGTAAAGCTTTGGGTGCCTTTTCTTTGCCTTTTTTAATTTTTTTTTTTAATAGACACAATGCAGTTTTCCATTTCCCACAAAAACTTGGGATCACTGTGTTTCTGGAAGTACCTTCTTCAGCCCCCATGAATCAGCAGCCAGGCCAGCTCCTCTCTCTGGTAGGGCTCTGGTGGTGCTAGAGCAGAGTTTCCTCATTGCTGCCCTGGGTTTCCTTGAAGAGCTGGGCCAAAATCCAGGTGCCTGCCTGAGCATGGCCTTTGACAGCTTGCAGTGATGCCCTGCAGTTCAAAGCATGCTTGGGGCATCCTTGGGGTGTACTCCTTGCATCTTTAGAAATGTGTTTATTCAGGTCTCTATGGAACGTAGAGAAGTGGGAGTTGACTGCTTCTGGTTCAAATCTAGGCATTGCCCAAGTGCAGCATTCCTCTTCCCACAGCTTTCCAAAGGCAGTAGAAGCTTTTTCAGAACCTTTCAGTCGTGGAGGGGGAGTGTGGAGAGTCACACGGTGGTGTATGGGTACAGGAGCTTTGCACGCACACAGAAACCAAGAAAAATCCCTAAGGTCACACAACTGTGGCCTCCATCCTTGAGCATTTCTTAAAAACCACTCCAGAATAAACAACTTTTTAAACCTGGTTTGTTAGCTTGTGAGCAGGAGACAAACAGTGCACTGTGTGCTGCCCTTTGGACAACATAGCCTGTGTTCAAAGTAGTTTCTGTTTTGGAGACTTAAAAGATTATTTTTCTTTTAGCCATGTTATGTGAAAACTAAAGCATGTTGCTTGCAGGGCCTCAGTAACCAGAATTCAAAAAATGTCTTTCAAGTTTAGGGGAAGAACATTTATAAACGTGTGAGACATCTGTGGATTTTATGCTGCCCTGAGAAGATTCAGCCTGATTTGGCTAATTGGTCTTCAAATTTAAATTTAACTTAATTTTTACAACATATTCAGGTTTCTTTTTTTTCTGGAAAGAAATGCTAGTGCCATGGCAAATACACTGGTTTTGCTTGGAGAGACTTTTGGGTTTTATCTGAAAGAAATCAGACTCCTTTAAAACACTGATCTTCATTACAGTGAGGCATGCTGCTAGGAATACTGGGAAAGGTTAAAAACAGCAGTCTTGAGGCAAGCTGCTGATTGTTCATATTTGTGCAGAGAAAATATGGTTCCTTATTTACTAGATGCTTGCTCTGTGTTCATCCTAGTAAAAGATCCTCCTGCAGGCCTTAATACTGCTGCTATTTTACCTCCCCTAATGAATATTCAAAAGCTGCAGTCATTGAGGACTCAGGTGGCAAAAATAGTAAGATGATTGAAGCAAGCCTTGACATAAAAGCCTAAAAGTACATTTCCAACTACATGGCAATAATGCCGATTTCCTTTTCTGACCACGTAAATGAACAGTGCCAGAAAATCTCCCATGAATTAAATGCCTGTTTCACACACCAGTGTGATTGCATCTTTCTCTCTGTATGATGTGTTGTAATAAGTATGTTTAAAAAAAAAAAAAAAGGGAAAAAATACAACAGGGCTTTCTGTAATCCTCTGTCACAAAATGCATTGGAATTGAAAAATCGGTATAAAGGACACACTGTTAGGATATGGCAATGCATGCATTGTTTTCTACATAATGCAGTCAGAGTCTCCATGGTAAAAAGAAATTTTTATTTTATTTTTTTTTTGTCACCATCAGCAGTTAACCTAAAGTAGGAGCTGCTCCATTTCATTATAGGTTAAATGGCTTACTACACAAAACTAGCTGAGAGACGTACAGCGCTAACACTGCATTTTTTTAGTAGCTTTTAAACGTGCTTGAAGATCAGTGAAGAAAAAACAATGCAGCATATGTTATTGTTCTGGAATTTTTTTTAATAGAAAGCGCTCCTTTTCAGCATTCCCCCTTCAGTGGAGTCACTTAGACACTTCCAGCTGGTGGCAGGGGATACAGCCATAATACAGCTTTCTCTGTCCCAGCTGTCTTTTTCATTACGTTAAATGCATTACGATGGCTGCACTGCTTTGCAAAGGTTCAGGTGCAGGAAGGTATAGGAAGAAATCTGCAACTATGTGTTTTTGTAGTGACTGCAAGCTCCTGCGAGATCTCTGAATCCTGAATGTGTTCCTGGCTCTGGTCACAGATCTCCTTCCAATCACTGGAACATTTGCTGTAAGGGCTGGCTAAAGGTGCCCGAGGAAATCACCTTTTGCAAGGGAGCATTGTTGTAAAGGATTTTTAATGCATTATGGCTCACGCAGCATCACAGTTAAAGAAAAACAGGGATTTAGAAATAAATGCTGAGGAAGAAACTGAGAAAAAAAGAAAACACAGGAAAAGATCCCGGGATCGGAAGAAAAAGGTATCTAGATCTGTGCCAAATTCTGAACAGGGGTTCTTTTGTTTTAATTTTCTTACCTTGCAATTGAAGTATTAAAAGCTTGTTCTTGCCTGTAACTTGGTAGCTGTGGGAGTAATTTGTTAACATTGTAAGATGTCATTTGTAACCACGGCTGTGGGGTTTGCAAAGCAATTGAATGTTTAATTGGATATTAGTTGATTGCAGTGATGATGCAGAAGGTGTGCATTCGTTTCCCACTTATGTTACTGTGATATGAAAACTGTCTGTAAGTTGAAAATAGTTTGTAACCATCATGTGGGGTTTAATGCTGAACTTTCTCGTAGGTTTTATAGCAAAGCATAGCATAATAGTTTAGTCTTACATGCAGGTTACTTAAAAGGCATGTGTGTAGAGGCAGATTTTTTTTTCTTTGTGTTGGGACTGTGTCACATGTTTGGCTTCTGAAACATCCATTTTTGGGATAATGTGACAGAAATAAGGTGTTTCAGTGTTTCTCTTTTTTCCTTAACAGTGAGCTGTTTAACAGAATTGAGCTGTAACAGTCTGTTACTAGCAACTTTCTTTTGTTAGGAAAATACGTGGCTGAGATTACAGAACCTGGTTTTTCACTGCTGTAGATTTGTCTTAGCTGCAGAAAACCCTTCAGCAAACTAGGATCTGAAAAATTCAGTAGGCACTGCATTGCTCATTGTTCAGGTCAGGAGCCTCTGTGTGATTCCAGGCTTACTGTTTCTCTCTAAGGTATAAAGCAAAATAGTTATGGTTTGTGGCATAATGACAGATAAAGAGGCCAGCTACTTTGGCAGCTCTGAGGCTGTGTCCTTATAAATGACACCTTGTACTCTGCTCCATGGAAATAAGGCCCTGCCACAATTTCTTGTCTTTGGCTGCATTTCATGATAATTTTTTTCAAGAACATATCAAGGAGCCAGCTGCCTTTAGAGGAACCTGGGCATGTAGTATTTCTGTGTGCCTTTGTGAAATCCCCCTAAGGGGGGGATTGGGTAATCTTCATATGCTCAGAGAAGCAGTGCATGTGCTTCCTAAATGACATGTAGATTTCCTCTAACATATGTGCATCTTTTGCTTGGGCGAGAGTCAGCATTTCCCTGCCCTTTTCTCTTTTCCCTCTGCTGTGGCAGTCCCACACCTAATGAAAGGCACTGAGAAACCCACTGCCTTCTGTTCCAGCCTGCACGTTGGGAGACACTTAACATGCTGCAGTACATTTGCTGCAGCCGGCTACACTGGAGGCATTTTCTCTGTGTCGATGTATAGGCTCTCCTGAATCATCTTCCAGGATAAAGGGCAGTATGAAGATAAGTTTCTGTCTTTGAGGTGAATTTTGAGGTGCTGCTGTTTGAAAGCAGCCTGGAATAGTGATATTTTTCTTGGCTGCTGTTTAGGTTATGTGCAGGTTTGTAGTGTTGCTGTCAGGGTGGGTTTGCCCCCAGCTGAAAACGACCACAGCAGTAAGGAATTAATTGTAGGAGCTGTCCCCTCAGCCCATATTTACCTATGGCTTGTGAGCTAAAATGTAAAGTCTCTCAGCTGAATCTACTCATGCTGCAGGGAGCCCACGTTGTTCTTGATGTGCTCAAGTTTAACAATAGCATGCCCAACCAGATCCATGCACTGTCTTTGTGTAAGGGAGCTTCCTCACAGCTCAGAATTAGAACAATATAGAAGGGATATAGCAGTGAGAGGCTCTTGATTCAGTGAGGTGAGACAATTGCTTTGTGGACAAAAATGCTTTATTGTTTATACAACACTGCTGTAGAGAGGAAATCTCTCAGCAGCCAGAGTGGCACATGGATAAATATCTGCCTATTAATCTCAAATATATGGATTTCTCTCAGTGTTTTATTTCTGCATCTTAAGAATAAGAGAAAATAGAGAGCTTTTGCTCCACCAAATGCTTTTTTTTTTTTTGTTCTCCCCCCACTTTGGAATTTGGTCGCTTATTTCAGTTTCTTTCTGAGTTTCCTTAGGACTCTGCAGATTCAGGACAGGTAGAGGCCCTCTCTAGTAGGAGAATGGAACAAAACCCAGCAATTGCTTCACTTAACTCTCATACATTTGGGCATCATTGTCATGTCAAAGCCATGGTTTTGTTACCCAGTACATAGGGCGTAGGAAGTCCAATAATTTGGTTTGCCATTTTGTGCTTTCCTGGCTATTTAAAACATTTTCCCCCCAAATTTTCCACTATGAGTAGTGAGTCACTTCTTGTTCCTCTGCACCACCCACAAGCAGGCAGTACTCGGGGATTTTTTTGTTGATCACATGATACTGCACAAAGCTTACCCTTTGCTTAAGCAGCATGCAGAAATATCCTTTAGAGTCTTCCAATCACTTTGGAACAACAAAGAATGCTAATGTTTCTGGATAATTTATACAGTAAAGAGCCCAAGGCAACCAATTGTTAGAAAGTAAGACTGGTGGGATCAGCCAGTGTCTTATTCCTGTGTGATACTAGCAGCAGTCATGCTGATTTATGTTCCTGTTTAGTTGGAGGATGGCAGTCTGAGGGGAATATTTCACTGCTTTTGACTGGTTAAGCAATTTACAGTGCAGTAACATTCCTGTGAAGGCTTGCTTTGAGACTTGGATGAGAGAAATGACCTTTTAAAAACACACACAGAACAGCAACCTGCGTTTTGTCCCATCCCATTTAATTTCAAGGTGAGATATTTTGAAATTGCCCCTCTTAGCTCTGTGGAGAGGCTGTGCTTCTGTGCCCTATGGCCCTACCACACTCCTGTTTGCTTGCATTCGGGACATTGCAGGCCTTTGCTGAAGGTTCTCAAAGGCTCAGAGCTTACCTGGCTGAACTCAGGCAAGAGAAAGGGAGAGGGCCAGCAAGTGAAGGATCTGCATTGTACAGGTTTCCCATTTATTCTGTTCAGGTTTGTATTACAGCTTCATACAGCTCTGCCTCTGGATGGTTGTGCAGTGTCCTGCACTGAAAACAGTTTGAGTACATCCAAGGGCAGACCAGAGCTTTTAATTGTATCACAGAACAAGGCAAACCACTCTTAAAAATAAGAGATTGATACGATAGCTTGCTTGATACTTGCCAGTGCAGCTCTGTCATGTGTAGTTGTGTTTGTGAAAACTAGAAAATGTTTATCCTATAATAATGTCAGGACAGAAATTGGTTGCTTAGTCAGTGCCTTTCCTAAAATAAAGGTGAAACCTCTGAAGGGTTTTTTGTGTGCTCTGTTGGGTACATATCAGAAGAGAAGGACAGGTCTTGGCACACAGTCAATGATTTATGTTTTATACAATATTTAGTAGGACTGAAGTGATTTCCATTTACGTGTAGTGCTCAGGAGCTCTTGTGTTCTTTGGGAGCACAGAATAATTTGATCATAATGCAAAGCCTGCCTGCTGCTGTCCCTGAGATGTTAAAGGCTGTTGCTGTCACAGCCTCTGCTGCTGCAAACTTGTGGGCAGCAGGGAAAGTAATCCATGTCAATGTCACAAATCCTGCTGATTTCATCATAAGGCTCACGGCATTTGAGGGTTTTACCAAACTCTCAGGTGTGCTGCAAAAATTGCCTTGCAGTTTCCTAATGGAAATGAGTGGAAATGCTGTGTCAGGAATGATCAGCCTGTAGGTGTTGCAGCTGCTTTGAGGAGCTTGTGCATCCTCTGGGCTGGGCTCTGCTGCCAGCTCCAAGGGCCTGGGAGGGATGGCTTGGGCTGCCCAGCCCTGCAGAGCTGGGAGCTCCTCCAGGGGCAGCAGGACATGAGGGAGGGCATCCTCACATCCCACTGGGGGAAATACCACTTTATCCTTTCCCCTCAGCACTCCTGGGGCTGTCAAACGTTTTACAGATCTCAGCCTTGTGAAGGTTTCAATACAAATGGCAATTTTCATATGCAAATAAATCTACCAGTTACCAGGTAAAGCTTTAAACCCAGATAATAAGTGAAAATCCCCATTCTTTTTTATTTCAAGTAATTTCATTATTTTTAAATAAATCTCTGTCAGAGATCTGTTTCCTGGCTTCTGAACAGCTAGACTTGAATGTTGTAGAATCTAGATATGTTGAGTATAAGTGATTGTTCTTTCTCTCATTTGTGTTAAAGCACCAACCAGGCAGATGTTTTTTAACATCTGGGAACGTGAGCTATAGTAAGGGAAAAGATTGTGTAGATTAAGGGTCTGAAAGAAAAATTGCTAAGTCAGTGATCTTTTCTAAGTGTGAGAAAAATTTCAGTCATATCCTTGATTTTGGACATGATGCTCTGTCAGAGGCAAATCTAATGAAATATAAAAGGCATTTCTGATAGATGATTAGGGGCACTGGTGGATAGGATATCTACCAACAATGCTGAATTCTTACAGCATGGACCTTGGTGGTGAAAGAGTCCTTCTATGCAGCTGGATAAACAATTCCCTCTTTGAAGATGACCCCTAAAGGAATGAAACTATTCCATTGTGTTGTGTGGGGAGCACTACAGCATCATTTGGAGTGGGCACTGCTCAGCGTTACTCCGTTGTTTATAAACCCAGGGAAGATTTTGCACTGTTACATTTTTATTTAGCGGTGTTTGGAACATTTACCTTTTCCTTTCCACCTTCCCGGTGCCTCGGGGTTGTGCTGTCACAAGGGATGGCCATTAGTCACTGTGCAAGTGTCAGTTTGGGTTAGAACCTGTGTTGTGCCTAATGCTTCCAGCTTGTGGTGGGAGGGGATGGGCAAGAGCAGGGAGGACCAACCATGGGCGGCCTCACTGTTAGAGGGTGGTGGCTGCACAGCTGGATTTACAGCTGGACTCTCAGGCAGTGTAAATCAATACTGCTTTTGCTGCCTGCTTGGTGTTAACACACAGTCTTTTATCCTTCTGGTTTTTCTGCCCAGGCTGGGTTGGATTTTTGGGTGGGTTTTGTGATTTGGGGTGTTTTTTGTTTTTTGTTTTTTTTAATTGAGAGTTGAGGGAATGGGAAAATGGGATGTTCTTGGAAGCAAAAGGAAGTTCAAAGATGGTTAGTGAACAGTGATTTAAGAAGAAAAAATATTCTTATGTGATTATGAGTGTATGAATATTCACCCCTGTGCCAAAAGTCAAAACTCTGCTAATTTCAAGCTCTTAACTTGCCTGAATTGATGGCTTCAGGATAAATGTTGCATACTTTGATGCTATTCCCTTTGGGCATTCACTAAATATTTGTTACTGTGAGCCAAAGTTCTTGTCAACTAGTGGAACTGACTGATCTACCTGCTAAAATTGAGTGTTAGACTCATTCAGACCTGGTTTGTCTGGAGCAGGGAGCTGGGGGCAGGAGGTGGGTTGAGAGCTGGGCTGTTGGTGGGTGTGATGGAGCATACATGGACAGAGGAGAGAAATAGAGAAAAAAACAATGTGCGAGTTGTAAATTGTATTAAATAGAAAAATTACTTCTCAGACAAGGCCTGATGTGTTCTCACAGTGATTTGCCTGAAGTCCAGACAACAGAAGGCTGGATTTGCTGCTGCTCAGAAGTTTGTGCAGGCCACTGTTAGAGTCGTACCAGGGATTTTGTGGCTGAGGAGTGGGACTGGCACACATCTGCTGCCTTGTGAGGGCAGAGCACGGGGCCTCCAGGCTTTGATGGGCCCCAGTGCTCCTGTTCAGCTGGAAACCTCTGGAGGCCTTTCAGCACTCTGTAAAATGAGCCCTTGATCCCTTCCTGTTGGACTGGGACGTGCTGGGGGGCACTGCAGGTGATGAGCGCAACATCTGGCACAGCTGTCCCACCTTGTTCCTCACTGGGTGTTACCTAACCCAGGCTATACCCCTGTACCTTAAAGCCAAAACTCCAGGTGCCTTCAGAGCATAATTCAGTGTGTGTGGGGCAAGTTAAAGGAATGCCCTTGTTTTCAAGGTATTGAGCATTCCCCAGCCTTGCAGCTTCAGCTTTGGCCATGCTGCATATCAGGCTGTGGTATCTCTGGTGGATTTCTGGGCTCATATACCACTTACAAGTTTTTTTTCTTGTATTTTTCTTGTTGTCTGTTGCCTGGGGTGGTATTTTTGTGGAGTTCTGCTTGGTTAGTGCTCTACAGGGTGGATAATAACTGACCACCATTGACGAGATCAGCTTCTCCTTTTATTTTTTGGAGAGATCACTGTGTGGTGACGTGGAAGGGAAATTCAGAAATTGATATTTCTTTTGTATTTATTCAAGACTAATGTGGAAAGGAGAACTAAATTGAAATAAGAGATTGTCTTGTTAATTGAAAAGAAAATTCACTCTGGGATGTATTTTATTTTTTTATAAATCATAATTTTGCCAATAAGCGGAAAGCTCTGACAATGTAGTAATAGGAATTCGTCGCATAGGATTTATTGTACTGAGATTTACACAAGCAGTTGTCTTTGTATTGTGTACCAGAACTAAAACTTTGTTTTGCTTTTTTAGTTGCAGAAAGATACAGGACATGATCTATTTCATAGCTGCCTTCATCTGAAAACTTTAGACAACTTCATATGATTTTGTTTTAAAAACCTGAATTATGTGTTTTACCCAACATTTTGTTTGTTCAGCAGTGTTCTATTCACAGTTTTGGATTTCACCTTATTGGGCAGCCAAATGCTGTGATATCACAGTTTATTTATCAATTTTAAATCTGTTTGAGAAGTCATTTCAGCATCTTTTATTTTTTTCATTGAAAAAATCATACAGAATTAGAAAGTACAAGGTAGAAGGGTTCCCTTTTGTTTCTGATACTGTAGTCCATATTTATCCAATTGAAATCAATGGGGTTTTATGAAAGAAGTTACATCTTGGTAAAGTTGGTGTATCCATGTCCTGCACACTGATGAGTGCAAGCAGGAAATGAAGGTCTGTACCTAAACAGGAATCCACTGCCCCATCATGGCAAGGTACCCAGACACAGGGTTTCCATTTAATTCATGGGCGCTGTGGGACATTCACAGAGCCTGCTGGAGCTGCCTCAGCAACATCTCCACCAGTGCCATTAGGCTGATGTCTCTGGTCACCCCATCTCCACCAGGAGCCAGTCAGGCTCCCAGGGGTGCCTGGTGCTTCACCTGTTAAATTCATAATTTAAAATATAAAGCAAAACCCGTCTGTGACCTTGTCACTTGCTTCCCTTGTGAAGAAAGAGACACCTGCTCTGGTGGAAGGTGTCCCTGCCCACGTCAGGGTGGTTAGAACTGGCTGATATTTATTATATTTCCGACCCAAGCCATTCTGTGATTCTATGGATTACATTCATGTATTCCACACTCATTTGTAATACCCCTGTAAGTGCAAATGCATAGATGAGATAAAGGTGTGATATGTCAGTTGTTTGTATTTTTGAGATACAATTGATTGTCTTTTTGAAAGCAGTGGAGTATATATGATTGTTCTGTGAAATCCTGCCATTTCAGCTCTGAGCTACAGGCTTGTCCTTAACCCTCCAGCCAAAGCCTCTTGAACTGAGATGCTTTTAAGTACCCATGCTCTGCTGGAGGAAGAGAGGAGAGTCAGAGGAGGAGATAGGTAGTTGGGTTGTGAGTGCCAGGAAAGGATTTCCTGGAGCTACTGAAGAGGCTGTTCTTGCATTATTGTGTTTTCAAAGCAGATCCTTGAACTCTGGTGGACTGTGGGCAGCTGGTAACTGATACAAATCCAAGGACTTGCAGGTTCCCTAATGGTGAGGAGAAACCACAGGGTGCAGCACAAATACCCCTCTGATGATGATGATGGTGATGTGGCCTGTCAGGCTGGGATGGTGCTGTGGTACACAGCTGCTCGTGTGGCATCCTTGTGCTCTCCTCAGTGCTGCTGCCCTCTGCAAGTGCAGGATTTACACCCAGCAAAACACCTTTAATGCACATTTGGCATGGGTTTGTGTGTGTGCTGGGGGGAGCTGGGGGTCAGGGCCTTGCCTGGGCTCCCCCCCTGTGCGTTTTGCACCAGTGCATCCATAGCCCTGAGCTGGGCACCCCCAGTGTGCCCCTGCTTCCCACAGGGAGCCTCCTTCTCTCTTTGGGACCACCTTCCCTGGGAGATGTGGCATGGGGCTGCAGGGGGTTTTATTCCAGAGGAATTAAAGCCACTGTTCCCTTTCCAGTGGCTCCAGGAAAGCCTGGCTCAGCCCAATGCCAGAGCTGCTGGCCAGGCTGGGTCCTTAGGGAGAAGCTGTCCACAGAGCTGTTAACAGTGTTTTCAGAAGTGCTGTGTCTGTGTGAATATTTCGTTTCTTCACTTCTGTAATTTACAGTGATTCTGTTCCATTGCTGTCATTGATTGCAAAATGAATTAAAAATCCTGTTTTTAATGAACGGATAATTTGAAAAGAACAAGCTGTTAAAGCGAAAAGTTTAATGGTCTTTTTAAACTTGTCTCTTTTCTTTTAAAATTCTTCAAATTAAAGTATCATCAGCAATTTCTGCATCACATTCTTAGTTCACAAAGCTCAGAACAATTCACAAGTCAGTGTGGTTGTTGATATCTAACCTTTCAGTTAGAGCACCCTGGTTTGCATACTCTAAAGAGCTTTCCTTAAAGGCAGTATAATAAAGAGAAACCATCTGACACTATCCTGCATGTACCCTCTAATAAATGCTACTTTTACCTGCCCTGTTTCTTGCTGGTAGAAGACACAGTTATGGAACTCTCTTTGTGTTCAGCACATTGGTTCATTTTCTGGTGAATTGTAAATGTCAGGCTGCAGAATAACTCCATCATTGACTTCCCTTAGTTAAACAAGATTTTCACAGTTAGCTGGGCTGTTGTCCTTCCCTGTGTTCTCTCCAGATGGGTGAATTTGAGGATGTGCTCCCTGGCCTTCTCTGGGAACTTGCAGAAAAGCAGAGCTGTGCAATATCCATTGGATAGGTGTTCCTTCAGCTCCCCAGCATGAATTTATGGAGCATTTTGCTAACAAAAGGCAGAGGTGGAACTGAGGCACTGACTGTGGTTAGCTACAGTCACTTTTCCAGCGTTGAATCAGAGAGTCTTATAAATACAGGCATTCAGGGCTTTAGATGAAATTCCTTCATAGGTTGGATAATTTTATTTTCTCCCACACAGATTTTTTTTCTTTCTCCAATAATTGCATTACCACTTTTTCTGGACCCTACTGGGGCATCTCTGAAATTGCAATCATTTCCCTTTCATTAGTCACTGGCTGAATGGTGAGCATTTGCAGCCATCCCCACAGCTGAATGTACCATTGGCCCATGAGGAAAGAGTGCTTTCAGTGACCTGTTCTCCTGCTCCCTTTGGATTTGTATGAATCTGGCAATCACCCCTGGTGCTGAGGCCGGTGTTTTCATGCTCAGACTGTAGGAAGAGTGAATGCAGATATTTTTCACAGATAGATTGCTGGCTAGAGCAGGTGGATGAGCCTCACTGTGCCCAAGGGGATGGATCTCCCAGGGGAGAGAGATGTGCACCAAGCTCCTCGTGGTGCAGCAGGTCAGAAAAGAGGCTGAATCTATGAGTGAGTAAATGCAGCATTTTCCTGAAGGGCTGAGGAGGCCTCTCTCAAAAAAGGCCTTTTTTTTTGGGCAGGCAGTAGCAGGCAGTATGTTCTGGAGGGTGGCTTCTACAAAACAGAACTCTGAAAAGTTAAAGCATTGCATAGTGAAATATTGCTGAGAAGTGGGTGGCAAAGGTTTCCTCTATTACATTTTTACCATCTAAGCAGAAAAAAACATCTTCAAGGAGAATTGGTGAAGGCGCTGGATACCTGCAGTCCTAGTTTTTCTTGCCATTTGATTTAATATGAAACCACCACCACTTTGAAGCTGTTAAACATCAAAATTCTGATAACTGAAGACTGCTGTTTTTCTACCAGCCTGAAAAGATTAAAAAGATGTTGAGAGGAAAACATGTCTTATGACAGTGGGTGCACAATCAAAGTTTCTAAGTAGGGCAGCCTGAGGAGCAGCCAACGCTTTTTAACAGTTATGGGAAAGTGTATGTTTTTTGATGTTCCTATCTGATATCTTTCTACCTTTTTTTTGTACTATCAGACTGTCTGTTTATGCTTAAAGAAGGCTTAATAAATGTTTTGCACACTCAGCACACACTGCCCACATAAAAGAGGAAAAGTATGCCAACTTCCAAGTCATCCAAGCAACAAACAAAGAGTAGGGGGTTCACCACTGACTCTTTCAGTTTCATCTTAAACAGTTTATTTCATTGCTGGGCTTTTTGTCCATAAAATATCTCCATGTTTTTGTGCATTTTAAGGATATATTTTCAAATGTCAGGCGCTGGCTGTTTTTCTGTTCTTGATATAGAATATATTTGTATGTCTTGCATAAGGTTCATGGCTACAAAATGCAAAACCCTGTGCAGGGTTTAGAGTTTTTTCATGACCTTTGAGCTGCTGAGTGCTGTCCTGGTGTGTGACCTATTGGCTGTGTCCACAACTAACAGGAACACTTTTGCTTACCACAATTCCAGAGGAGAAATACATTTTTTTAAAGAATTGTGTGCTTTTTGAAAAGCTTGTGGTGGGGAGGAAGCATGCATGATAACAGTTTTAATTATGGTTCCTGGTATTGAGCATAAATATCCAATTTACTGTTTTTAATTTTACCAAGCCTTTGATTAAAGGCTGTTTTAGAAGGACTGATCATATTAGGTGGGTTGCAGATAGACACCCATATTGTTTACGAAAATTTTGCAAAGCTCTTTAGAATTTTTTCTGTGTCCCACCCCATATACAGCGAAGTTATCAAAATCCTGGTTTTAGAGGTGCATGTGTTTAATCTAAAACAGCCAAATATAGTGTATTTTATAATGCTGGATGTGTCTTCTTGTGTGCCTATGTGCTTGTTCTCCTTGAAGCTAAACTCACTGAATTGTGGTCAAGTCAGAGGTCCAATTAGCAGAACCACTGAACATATGCAGTAAATTCAGCTTGAAAGGCCACATGCACAATCTGCCTTGGGTTGGAAAGCCAAGAGACGCTGTGACCAAACAAGATCCGCAGGGAAGCTGCTCAGAATTGCGGCCCTTTGTTCCCAGCAGCAAGGCTGCCCCCTTCTCCTTGTTTACTACCAAATGCAAATGAGCCAACAGGGCTGGTGCACCTTTAAAACCAGTCAGTTTGAGGGGAGATGGGAAAAAAGGAGTGAAGGGATTAGAAAGACCCTTGATGTTGAGATGGGAGCAGCGTTTGGGTGGGAGCAGCAATGGCAGAGAGGGAAGGAATGACTGAGGCAGCTGACCCAGAAGTTTGGGTTGATTTTGGCTGTAACCAGGTGCTGGAAGATGCACTCCTCATTGTGAGGAGCTCCTTATTAACTCAAAATGTTTTCCCAATGCCAAGTCAGTGGGTGAAACCGGGAGAGAAGGAAGCAGAATAGGAAGGCCAAAGTCAGCACAAATTCACCCTCTGCTAGGCCCTGGGCTGGGCCCTGGGCTGCAGCTCCTCTCAGGACATGGACAGTGCCAGCAGCTCTCTGGGGTGATCCTTGCCTGCCAGGGTGGCCAAGGGGACATCTCTCTTCCATGAGAGCATCCTCTGTACTGCACATGAACATTGCAGGGCTGCTTGTGAGCCCCCCCTGCCTTGGCTAGGGGAGGGAGTCAGCCCTCAAGGTGGGCAAAATGACAAAAACCCTCTAGCTGTGGATAGCAGGGTGAGAGATTTAATTGTTTGGGTGACATCCAAGCAGTTGCATCTGATTAAGTCCTTGAAAAGATAATATCTGTTACCTGGTTGCATGAATTTATACAGGGGTATAGAGCATAGTGCTTTGTCAAGGTCCACATACAAAGAGTTAACCACAAATTAATCAGGGCTTGTCAGGTTTAAGATATTTCTGGTACAGTGTTGAACAGTTAATGTACGCCCACAAAATAGCAATTGTTCCCTAAAATTGTAGTCTGCTAACCAAAATATATTCTTTTTAATTCTTTAAGGGTGAAAATGAAATTCAGCTTAATGTCTTTCTGTGTGTTTCTTTTTCATTTGCAGTAAAATTTTCTCACGTTTTCTTAACAAGTCAAAATCTCTGTCCTAGTTTTTGTAAGAAATGCTCTCTGTGCCTTTCTATTTCCTAGAAAATAGTTGTCCAAATGAGTTGTCTCAGAAAGGAGCAAAGGTCATGCCCCAAAAAGGAAAA
>JAHXMQ010000566.1:27299170-27356752 GCA_020466415.1 Ammodramus savannarum pratensis | reverse complement strand
GATTCAATAAATGCCATTGTCTGTAGTTCTTATATTTGGTAATTACAGATTAGGGCTGCATAGCTATAGGGAGCATTTTCTAGCAGTAAAATTTAGGTTTCACATGTAGTGACCTTATTTTGAGTACGTCCTGCTGTTTGGTGAGGAGACCTTGGTGGCTGCTCAGGGGAAGGGTGGTGGCAGGAGAGGACAAGGTCAGAGGGAACTGGGGGGGTTTGCAATAACCAGCCTCAGGATGACAAGATACACGTGTTGGAAAGGGCACACCCACAATGTTTAGTAGCTGAAAAATAATTATGCAGGATTTTGGACTCCCCTCTGTGCTGAGAAAAGGATGAGTTGTTTTCAGGGAGACTCTGCTGTTACTGGATACCAGCAGTGCAGTCAGGGGAGCAAGCCTGCTCCTTCAGCCTTGCGCTGTTCATGTACTGCTGATATGTTAGAGAGAGATCTTCTTCACTTCTGATTATATTAAAAACATCAGGGTTTCACTTTAAAAGGTGCTGCAGGTCTCCTTAGTCTGGTTTCATTGCACTTGGAATTTTCAAAGACCTTAGAGCCATGAGCCAGGGTATTGTTGCCCTTCCTGGGTGATGCTGGCAGAGGCACTGGGAGGGCACATGGGAGTCCACACTGGCAGCACAGCCTGCAAAATGAGGGGAATTCTCTTCAGAAAGGGAGGACTTAAATCTTTCCCTCTAGAAAACCTTGTGTTAGAGCAAGGAAAACTTCTCTTTGCTTTTAAAACCCTCTAGCTGCTGAAGATGTTCATGCCATTGCAGTTGAAATGCATGGGAGAAAATGATGCTGTGTGCGAGGCATAGATTTTGTCTTTCAGAAAACAAGTATTTTGCAGCTAGATAGATTGATCAGTTTTATGTGTTTAGTTGATAGCAAAGAAAAGCTTTGGGCAGCTTCTGGTTTTGAAATATTTTGTTTTTACTTCTACTTTCAGACTGAAAAGCATCTGGTGGAAAGGTGCACTGTTGTTTCTCAGAGCTCACAAATGACTAAGCAAAGTGCATTCTATCTTTGCTTTTGTTGTCATGGGTCTGGTTAGTCAAAAGTGCCAAATATTCTGACTCTAATCCAGCCAAGTTCCTAAGCCTGCACTCAAGCCTGTTTGTAATTGGGGTGAGTACAAAGGGAGCACTGAGTGCTTAAAGCTGAGACCAGTCTGGAGTGATGTTTCATTACATTATCAGAAGGGGGAGTTGTCAGGAAGAAAGGTCCGTCCTGAAATGCTCTGGGTATCCCAGCTCTGAAGGATGTGTGTGAGCACCCAAGAGCTGGAGTTGGCATCATTTACCTTGACTAGTAGATGGAAATCTGATAAATTCAAACACTTGTTATTTCAAAGACATTATTTTCTTCATCGACACGTTTTGAAAATCGGTGTTACCAATATTTGTACGTTGGTGGTCAAACACTGTGAGAAAACCCTGAAGACAAGAACATTGATAAGTCCATTATATATGGCATGGAAGACCACCTAGTTCTGAGTCACAGTTGAAAATTTCATTCTTATTATTGATTTAATCATGCTTATTAAGCAGCTGATTAACTCATTATATGGATAGTGGTACAGAGATATTAATCCTATTCATAAAGTGTTAAGTATATAACTTCTCCTTTGGGTAGTTAAGTATGTAGTTAGTAGTAGTTTAGTAGTTGTTTGTATGCTGCAAACAGCTGTAAATTTGGAAGATACTGGCCAATGCTTAGCAGCTAATTCAGGTGAATTTTTTCAGCTAAGAGATTCTTAATTTGAAAAATATGGAGTTTAATATGCTCAAAGTCACAAATTTAGGCTCAACAAAGCATTTAAGTCAATAATAAGATGAACATATTCTGGAAAAGTATGAAGAAACAAACACCAAACTAAACAATCCATAGAATGTTGATTAAGTTCTGAAAATTAAAAGTTCCATCATTTGAAAGCTTTGTTTTGACATGTTGAACCAAAGGATTTTTTGTTTGTTTGTTAATTTTTTTGTGTTTTGAAATTTCTTTGCAAGTGTTTTTGGAAGGTGAAAATTTTGATTACAGCATGTCATTTAAATTCATAGAGGGATTGCTGAAATAATTTCTGTGTAATCTGGTGGAGTTTTTTCCCAGATTTTCTTTTTATTGCTGTGAGCAAAGGGAGCCTTTTCAATCACTCATGCTGCTCTCTTTGTGACAGACCTTCAAATACATCATGACCTGATAGCAAAATCAGCCTTGTGCAAAGTATTAAGGATCAACTTACCCTAAGTCTGCAAGTGAAATGAAACCTGAGCCCAAGGTGATTGCATTAAGCATGTGCTGTCATTCTTGTCACATCTGTGTTCTGGAGACTCAAAAAGCAGTAAAATGGTTAAGTATCAGTGATATTTAGAAGACTGTGTTCTTGGTGACATTGCACAAGTAGAGCTCATCTTGTAAAGCAAATTAATTTTCTAAAGTGTTTTCCCAAACCCAGGGGTGAACCATGAACATCTCCATTATCATTAATACAGGCATTTCACGCTATGTGCTCCTCCAGCCACTGTTCCATTCAGCACTCACTAATTACAAGCCACTAAAATCTGGGCTGCCTGCTCAACTGGGGTGAATTATGCATCTGCAGGTTCAAGGGCCTTCACCTTCCCAGCCCCTAAGGGGAAGGCTTTGTACAGAGGGTGGATGTCAAGGGGAGGCCAAGGGCTGCAGAAAAACACATCAGTTCTGCAGGCATGTTGATTTACCTTTGTGTGTTTCCCTTTTTTTCAAGATAATAGACAAATTTTTTTTGTGCTTTGAAACCTTTTAGACACTGATTGAGGTCAATGGAATCAAACTTAAGATGGTGAAGAAGACTGTTTAAAATCACGGCTATTATCTATTTTAATTTTCTCTGCTGGAGTGTACCCCAAAACATTCATTATGTGGAGGGTATAATCTCTGAACAAATGACATGGTGGAATTAATGAACAATTAACTATGATCATACGTTATAAACAGAGCTGATTAGAATCCACACATGCCTGGGCTTTAGAAAGACTCTTTTTTGACTCTGCTTTGTGTTGCTGAGATAGGACCACACAGCTCTCATTTCTTATTCATTGTGTGAGCATAACATCATTTCCTCTGAGGTAAGGCTACATCTCTTAGTTTTCATGGCAACCAGACAAAGAATTAATCTCATCTTCAACTTACTATGTGTGGGGAGGGTAGGGGAGAGGAAAATAATGTGTTTTCCTCATATCCATTTGTCTAATATGCTTAAGTTATTGACTTCCTCCTATAACCTGGAGACCATTCTCCAATGTCCCACATGTGATAAATCAGAGTATTTGATAAATCAGAGTATTTTCATGTGATAAATCAGAGTATTATCTTCAAAGCTGGAAGAAAGGGAGTATCTGTCCCCAGTAGCTGCAGCTGCATAGTGGTGAGTGCAGCATGGACTGCAGTAACTGCACTGTGCAATTTATTGTCTTCATTAAGTCAGACAAGAGTCAGGTGAACTGTATAAACTCCCTCTGAATTCACAGCGGGCTCCTTGCATGCTATTTACACTTCTTCCCTCTCTCTTTATTTGACTTCCACATGGAGGTGCTTAATAAGTGAATACCATTAGAAACTAGGATGCTTTCAAAACCATCATGTCAGATACTGTGATTGTGAGTATTTTTAACCTTAAAGAGAAGGTGCTTCTGGCATTTTAAAATAGCAGCAGGCCCTGGGCTTTCCTAATGTCATTGGGGACAGGCGAGGATTTGTTTCAGGAGCTGCAGTGCAGCAGCAGGCAATGACTGGACACACAGCTTGATGATTTTGCATCACACAAAGGCACTGGCTTCCCTCTTATCGCCTTGCTGCTCTGATCACCCTGAAAAGTGAGACAAAAGAAGTGGCCCACTGTATTCTGACCTTCACTGTAAGAGCAGAAACCCTTTGTTATTCCATCACAATACTCGATACCCTCAAGGGCAATGCATTTGAAACTAGGAAATTTCACTTGCAGGAAGCAGGCATGCAAAGTTTCCATTACATAAGGAGAGGTGGAGTTTTGCACGTGTACTCTGTGTGTATCTGTGCTTCTCAAAATACGTATACTTGGGTAATGCTTAGACAGTAAATTAATGAAGAGTTCTTTAGTCGGATCCCATTTTATCTGAATCATTTGTTTTCAAGGGATAAAAAGTTGTTTCTGAAGTAGGACCATGTCAGTCAGGTACAGCACTGTAAGTGGGGGAATGGTTGATTTGAATTAAACAAAGATATGTTCAAACGGTACTTTTCATATGCCTAACATGCTTTTTGTGTGTTCTCCACCAGTAGCATTCTGTGCTGATGGGGGCTACCTGCCAAACAGTAAATAACTGGTCTGGAGGGCTTTTAGCAAAACCCTCAGAATTCTGAGGCCATTCATGTTCGTGACATTGACTGTTGTGCTGCAGGCTTTGGTCTCTGTCTCCTTTGCAAAGGTGAATGGGAGGGGTGTGAAATCTCTGTGCACTTTGTGCAGGCTCTCAGCAGTTCTGGGGCTGGAGATGCAGTGCCTTCAACCAGAGACTGGCAGTGAGTGTGCACTGGCCCCAGCACCCTTGGGGGACTGTGGTCCTGTTTTGAGGGTCACAGTCCCTCAGAAGTGTAATAGGTTTGAGTGGAGGTCCAGAGGAGAGCAAGAGTTTATGTATAGAAGGTAGCAAGTTGTCCTTCTTGGCTTTTGCGCAGGCTTTGTCCTTCTTGGCTCTTTCAGCTTTCACAGACTGGAGAAGAGCAGCTCCCTGGGCCTGGAATATCCCCTCCCACCTGCTCACTTTTAGAGCTGCTTGGCTGTTGGCTGCCCTGCCTTGAGCAGATTTACAGTTTCTGACAGTGGTTGTCGATGTCAGAAGTTGCCATTAGAAAGGATTTTTTTTTTACCTTCAGTAGGAGTGACAGTGAGATTTTGTTCTCCCATCTCACAGTATCAGGGAGTTCCAAGGCAGTGAGATTTGAGAGTTTAACACTCAGGGATGGAAGGCTTATCCTGGTTGGTGTCTGGAGTCCCAGAGCTTAATGGCTTGACAGTGATTTGCTTTAGAGTTCACTACTGTTCTCTTGTTTCTGTGGTGGATCATGCAGGCATCAGAACTTTAAAGCTCAGTCATCTTTTTTTCTACAAACTTGATTGCAATTTTGGCCCCAAATGTAATTGTGAAAGAGAACTGTGAGTTTCAAAATCTGACCCTAAAAGTCATGTTGCTGTCAAGTCTCTGAGCTTTAGCATTAAAATATTTTAACTTCTTCTCGAGAAGAAACTGAAGAAGAGCTGGTTGGTGAAGCTTTTGCTGCACACAAATAATGAGTCACAGCATCAGTAACATCCAAGTGTGTGTGCTGAGGTCCAAGTGGAACGCCTGGGAGGGGGCAAAGGCAGGTGTGATCTGCCTATTCCCTGGATGGGGTGGGCTGACTAACCAGGAGGTCTGAGCTCCAGAGAAAGCTGCAGGCCCTGCAGATGCAGCCTGTCCCAGCAGTACTGACAAGTGCAGCAGGGCTGGAGACAGGCATGGAATCTTAGGACTTCATATTTCATGGAGAACAAAGTGAATGCTACCAGAGGCTGACTTTTACTAGTACTCTCCACTTTGCTCCTTCTTTCCTCCATCACACTGAACATATGTTGGGTACCTTTCTGTGTAAGAGTTGGCCATATGCTGAACAAGTCCTCTAGGAATGGCTTTCAGAGTGCCAGAAAATGCTGTGCTGCGGCAAATTGACAGGTACACTAATGCTATTATCCTTTAATGATGTTTTAACATAAGCAGAGATTTGAAGAAGCAGGCCCTGAGGTTTCTTAAAAGTGGTACAAGAAAAGAAACAATCATGAGCAGTGGTTTAAAAGTTCCCCCCTAGCTCAGGTAATTTCTATTAAAGGAGAGGAGAATTTAGGCTTAATTTGTTTTTATGTTGAGTCTTGTGCGTGTGTTGACCTGTTGGATTGAAAGGAGTGCTACAAGATTCACTTCTGATAATGGTTAATCTCTCACCTCTTTTGGTTCAGAAGTAAGTAGTTCCATGTCTAAGAGAAACAGACCCTAGTAAGCAGGTTTATCCCATTTAATGTTTCAAGGAGGAGGAGTTAAGAGCTTTCCATTTAAACCTAGCAGCAAGCATACACATGGACAGGAAGAATCAGAATAGCTGAACACAAAGATTTCTTGTCATTATTTAGAATCAATTGGAATGATTTCTTTGAATACATATATTTTGCTTATAGAGAAAGTATGGTAGTTGCTTGCAGACAGAAGTCTGTGCATGAAAAAGAATCAATACAATTTAATTTCTGTTGCATCCTCTTTTGATAATGCACACTAACATTTCTCCAAGGGAACAAGTGATTCCAGGGTTCCTCAAAGAAGAAAATTGTGTAGGTGGGGTTTTCTTGCAGTATCATAAGAAAGCACCCTTCAAATGGAAGCTTTTGAGTGTATATATAGCATAGCAGTAAAAGCAGACACATTCCTGTGGGTGAGCAAATATAAACTCCAAAAGACTACAGAAACTGAAAATGAAAGCGGCAAATTAATCTAGAAACCTTTCTGCTCCTGAACTGGCCCCAGGTCTTCACAGTAATTAGAGGAAAGAATGATTTCTGGGTTTTGGTTTTTTTTTTTTTGCTTTGGTTTCTTTGTTTGTTTATTCATTTTAGAATGAAAGAGGAGGATTTTGAATTATTGCCTGATGTGCATTGCGTAGATAACATTATTTGTTGCCTGTGGCTTCTCAGGAGACTGAGCAGAAAGTAGGAATAAGTAGCATGTCTTGGGAGACCACTTTGGCTGCAGAACTCTTGTGGAATTCAGCACATTGCCAATGTTGTGGCTGTTCATTGTTTGATTGTTCAGCTTGGGGCTTTTTTTTTCCCTAAACTAAGTTAGTAGAACTTTTCTTTACAGGGTTGAGTCTTACTTTTCTCCTTTATGTTAGCGCAATATTCAGTTCTCAATGTCTCAATAAGCATTGTAAGTCTAAGGCAAACCATAATATTTGTACTCCTTTTGAGGGTTAGCTTTAGCCAGATTTTTTTAAATGGTAAATGTTTTTCATGCACAAGGGTCCATCATACCTTGTCTGAGTTTACATGTACGTGTGTGTACGCACTGAAGTTATTGGGTACCCTCTGTAGTTACTGCAGAATGCCAAAGAAATGACACACCCACCATGACACAGAAAGAGTATTAAATATTTTTCAGCACTAGATTAAATTTCCCAGCATTTCTTCTGCAGTGATTCCTGCCCTGATAAAATGAATAGCTCATCAACACCTCAGTAAACATCAACTGCAGCCTGCAGCTTTATTTGTCCATCATTAAACAATTGACAATGCATTCAGTATTCCAGCCCAGCTGATCATGAGATAAAGTGTGACTAAAAAGCAGATCATCTGGTGGCTGCTGCAGTGTTTGGTGGGACACAAAGGGCTCCTCTCTCCTCCCCAGCTTGCCCGTGCAGCTCCTGCACAGCCCGGGAGCTGTGCGTGCCTGCTTGAGGCACGCTGCTGTGCCTGAAACACTCGCCCCGTTCCATCAGTGACATCAGCTGGGCAATGGGGACATTCAGGCCAAGCACAGCCACTTCTTGGCTGCTTGTACTTTCAGCTGGTTGCAATGTTAGCTTTAGTGATGGCTGAGCCTCTCCTTCCCATTTTTGTGGCGTGGACAGAGTCCTTGCATGGGGTGTCTGTGCACCATTTATGCTTTCCAGGATGCCTGAGGGATGGTATTAGACATATCCATTAACTATCCAAGAAGGATTTCCTTCTTTTCATGGAATGATGGCTTACAGCTGGTGAAGGTGCAACTTGCACTGTTCACACCAAACCTTTGTTGGGAGGACCATCCCTGGGTGGCCAGCAGGTGCTAGAGCTCCCATGCCCAGGTGCTGCTGGAGACACTAGATGTGACCTCAGAACAGAGCTTCATTCTGTTTCTGAATGTCTGTGGGTGCAGGAGAAGGGAGCTGAGCCTATCCAATCTCTTCTGTGCTTCTTTCACGTACAAAATTCCAGAACTGAGATTAATTTGGGCTAATGATAGGGGCTGAGAAACTTCCTTTGGAAGGTTCCTGCTGCCAAATGTTTCATTGTTTTTTCATGGATGGAGATAGTCTATAACAGTAATTATTCAAGCCTTGTGTGCGTTTGAAGTGTGGCTTTTGTGCTTGTCACAGGAGGGGCAGTGGAGATGGCAGTGTTGTCACAGCCTCTGTGCTAGGCAGGGCTGACCCCTGTTGGCCTCTCGGTTTAAATGTTCCTCTGTATCCCAGTGCCTGGGAGCTGGGGAGCTTTGCTTTTTCCTAGTACCCTGCAAGGGACCTGTGGCTCACAGGCCAGACACAGCTGGGAGCTCCTGTGCATGTCGTGTTGAGGTGTCCAGGCTGATGAAGACACTTGGAAATACTCAGCCCTCTGCAAAGAGTCAGCTCCCCATACATGTGTGGGAACTTGTTGCAGCTCTTTTCCCAGCCAACCCTTTAGTAAAAAAATGCATTGGGACTGCATCTGTTGCTGCCTGTGTGTCCAGAACTTGATTTGTCTCCATGGGAATCCTTTACTCAAGCTTTCTGTCTGTATTTTAGACTATATCTCTGTGGACTTTTATCTGGGCGGACTCTGTTTTTCTAAAACAATGGTGGAGTGCCATTCTAGGAGCACAGCAGCACCCAAAGAGTTGAGGTGGCCTTCACAGCAGAGTTTATTCAGGTCCAACCCATCAGAACCAAAGGTGAAGACAGGTTTATTGGCAGAGGACTGCCCACTCTGCCATTGCCAGCTTACTGCAAGTGTGACATGAGCTCAATTCAAAAGAAATCAGGGACAGAGTCCTCAGTTAAAAAACATTTACATCTTTTTCTCTTAGCTGTCATTATTGTACAGATATGCATTCATTGTGGTTTTTGTTCAGCATTATCCTTTTTAGTGCTTATAAAAGCACTAAAAATTACAACTAAAATGTAACTTATAAAAGTTGATCATAACTGGGAAAATTTCTTTCTTATTTAAATATGGGAGCTTCAAACAACCAGCTATACCTTTCATTCCTGGATCAGTTCAGGTATCATCCAGTGGGGTTTTTTGCACTTTCCTCAGTGGATGGTTCTCAGTTCAAGTTGTCAGGGGCTGTCTGTCTGGACCCATAAGAGGCTGTGTGGTGTTTGGCACGTACAGCCTGGAAATGGCTCCTTTGTTATCCAGCACATGGATGTAAGAAATCACTGACAAAATGCAGCTAGAAAGCAAATACCAGGATAATTTCTTTCATATCCCAAGGGACTAAAGAGCACCCACACAGACCCAACCACACAAGGGGTACCAATGGCAGCATGGCAGGCTCAGAAACCTTCAGTTACCAGCTCATGCAAAAATTGTAAATGGTCTTTTTCCACAAAAGCTGGGCTTTGGCACTCATGCACGTGAATTCTAAATCAATCTGATTGATCAACCTCATAAGTGTGATTCCGGTATGTTCTCTCTTCTTATAAAACAACCTCTGATAGCACTGAAGTGAATAATTCTATATTTGGCAATTATTTATTAACTGCAGATCTCATAAATACAGCAGATGCATTTCCTGGATGGCAGCCATTAGTGCATCTGGGAATTTATTTACTAGTTACTGAAAATACTGGACTGGAAGGGAAAAAGAAAAGATGCTGCCTGTTCTTCCTAATTTTCATTTAATTTCTCCACAGCATTCCTTCCCCAGATTTGCCATGTTAGAAACAACCCTTGAAATCTCTCAGAAATCTCTCAGATATTTAGTTGTCTTCCAAAGTAACAACCTTGTAGGATATCCTGCAAGCCCTGCTTCTTGGAGATTTGTATCTGGAACCACTTAGGGCAGCAACCTCTTAATTTATTCAGAGAAAAATAAGAAATCCTTGCAAATGATTCTTAGCTGGTTATTCTTACTGTGCTGAGTGTGAGTTAAAGAGAGTTTTTAGGGTAGTTGAAAAGTGAAATTGAATCTGTCTAATGCCTGGAGATTTTCTGTAACCTACATGAATAAGCCAAGGTTTGTAGTGGAGCCAGACACTATTCCCGTGTGCCCTTGATGCACCTGCTCTCCTGGGCTGGTGCAGGGCCTCAGCTCACCTGCCAGGCACTAACAAATTACAGCTTTCCCTGATATTTTGGGGAGGGTAAAAAAGAAAAAAAAAAAAAATTGCTCTGGGGTATAATGGAACCCTTGCTGATTTTTGCTGTTTTGCAAATGTAAGTTTGCAATTGTTCCTGATTTCAAAACTAAGTAGTAATAAAATGGGGAGAAACACCTGCTTTATGCTCATCTTGAGAATTTTTGACCTTAATGATGTTACTTTATCGAGAATTTCTTTTAGTTTCTTTCATCCAAAACTTGTCCCGATATGGGGACTATTTGATACCTTCTTCGTTCTGCTTATTCTCATTCCTCCTGTCTTCCATTGTTTCTTTTTTTTTTTTCCCCTCCCCTTGATGCCTTTCTTCTGAGAAGGAGATTTCCAGTTGTAATTAGGACAGGCCGAAAGGATGGCATTTGGATTTGTGGTTTTTTTGCCTCCATGCCTGAGGTGAAAAGAGGGATGATTTCAGGCCATTAAACATGCAATAAGGCATGAATGTCTTTGGGCTTAGAATTTCCTCTTGCTGAAATTTATAGAGATTCAATTTTAATATGGACTTAGTCTAGGGAAGAGCATGTTCTTTATGATGTGGAGCATTTTGCTCCATGTGTTAGTATTTCAATTGTGAATCTTTATGGCATTGGAATTGAATCCCTCTGACTTCCTTGGGAGGCAATGTCAGAGACAGGGTTTGCAGTATCCACTTGGGGTAATTTCTTTAGCTGTGCATGATCTTATTCCCTCTACACACTTGCTGTATGTTGTATTTTATATATAAAATACAACAGTTAAAGACACAGAGTAAAATGTGTGCCAAGTCAAATGCTCATAGAAAAACACTTCTAATAGGCTTATGAGAACATACCTGTTTTTGTGCTAGGCTGTCACACTTGATATGTCATTGGCATTTTCCATATTGAGGTGAGGCCAAAATAAAATGCTTAGCAAGGGACTGGAAGCTTAAAAGCACAGATAAAAGCATGCCACTTCTGTACTGATTGCTTCTTATCTTTGTGATAGTTGTGAGCTTTGGTGTCATCACTAGCTGAATATTTTTAAAGATGCTTTTGGCTTAATTTTGTTTTTAACACAATACTATTTAAAAAAAAAACCCAGTAATTTCTCCTCTAAACAGCTTAACTACAAATACTCTACTAGTCATAATAGAGTTTGTCATTTTGAATATGAATTCATTTCCAGTCTTCAAAAATGTCTTGGGGCTTGTTAATCTACAGCGTGGTTGTGAATGTCATTTGTGATAATTTTCCTCTGCTGTTTCTTTCCAAGAAATATCTTAAATTTTCTAAGGGGCCATTAGGGTTTGATGCAAGACAACAGGCATAGCAGTAACATGTAGCTCTCGGGTACACGCTTCTCTGTTACCTTTTGTGCAACAAAACAGCATTGAGATGCAGCCTTTCAAAGTGAGCCACGTTCCTAAAAATGGATTAATTGTTTTTAAAAAAATGTGGGTGGAAGTGGACCCAAAAAAGGACCCCCTTTGTCTGCCAGTAGGTCTTTAGGCATTTCTGGTAACTCTGCTTTTGTATTGGCTTCCACGTGAGCCCCTAAGCTTGAGGGAGGCACTCAGAGAGGACGCTGCAGAACACTTCACAGGGTTTTGAGTAGCAAAGTGTGTGTAGTGTGTGCACCTCAGGGCATTTTGTAAGGTAGGAGTCTGCTGTTGAGAGAGACACATCTTTGTGTGCTGGCTGTGCGTCTGTCACAACCAGGCTTTTCCGTGTCGCATGAGCTCCCTCCTTTCCTTTCTCTTCAGTCTCACAAGTCCAAGTCTCAAGGCCAAGTCTGCAAATAGTCCACAGTGGAAACCTCTACTGATGCCTTCCTGCCATTCACCAGAATTCCCTCTGAGTCTGTAGGTTCATGGGTCTCACTCACTGCTCTGTGACCCATTAGAGGCCCACGGAGTATTTGCTGCTGAGGTGATCTTCCCCTTTTGTTACTGCTTTAAAAGAAAATTCCTGGTGTCTGGGAGTTGCTCTAGGGTGAGCTGGGTCATACACAGGAAGATAATGAATATCTGAGCAATGAAAGGAAAAGAGGATCCACAAGATTGTTTCAAGTAAGGAATTGCTCATGGCGGTGAGCTTGAAAAGGATGGATTGCAGAGGGATGCAGGCCGATTGTGCCCTGTTTTGGAAGCCAGGCCTTGCTGCAAGCTCCATTCAGCCCCAGACACGTGGGCTGTGGAAGTGCAGACCTGGCAGCACGAGTGGTTCCCTTGCCAGGCTCCCAACCTGCTGCTCTGTGCAGCAGCAGCCACTATTGATCCTCCCACCTGTGCTGGGAGCTGCAGGACACAGGTGGGACAGCACGTTGACTGGAATCCCCCACTCCACAGTGGCTCTCTGGAAGTAGCTTGCCTCAGTTGATGCCGGGCCTGAGCAGTCTCCCTCAGGTCAGTAGGTCCTGCCTACAAATGTGGGTCACTTGGCATCCCTCCCTTCCTTCCTTCCTGCTGGTGTCACTGGGGATAATGCTGTGACATCGGTAAAATGGCTGCCATCAGCAGGACGCCAGCACTGTCAGCTGTAATTAAAGTCCTCGGCCTAAATAATCCCTTCTGGATTCAGGCAACAGAGGGACTGTGTGCATTCCCCCCCTGTCCCTGCTGAAGAGAGTGCCAGCCCCCAGAAAAACACAGCTTCATGCCCCCGGCGTGGAAAATGTGTTTGGCTTGCAGCTGGCATGAGCAGGGTGTGTCCTTGCCTCTGGAGGGAGTCAGGTCAGCCTGGTGGGATAATCCTTGGACCTGATGGTTTTATTTAAGGAATACAGAACACGTGGGGACTTTGGAGTGGGTCACCTCCCATCTGAAGAAGTGAGCCAGGTGGGCAGTGTGGACTCACACGATGATGATGGTGATCCTTTCTGCACGGCGCAGTTGCCATCAGATGAAAAGGTCGGGAACAATAGCAGGACAGGGCAGTAGTGCTTGGGCACACATATAACCATCTCAGCCTGGTATCTGTCCTTTTCTGGGCCCTATATAAAGAGCAACTTGGTTTTAAGCTAGGAATTTTTGAGCCTGTTTTGGGTTTTTTTGTGTGTTGGTTGGGTTTTGGGTAGGTTTTTATTTTTTTGGTATGATTTTTGTTTAAAGTCTTGGTATAGACACCTTGGCCTCAAAAATGCTTTGACTGGTTGAACTGAATTTTTCAGAGACACTTGAGATATGGTCATAGCTGTAAATCACAAAAAACCCCCAACCAAATCAACAAAAAAAAAAATTTAAAACCCAAAACCAAAGCAAAAAAATAAGCAAACAAAAACTCCCTAAACCTGCACACATCTTTTCTGTGGGCAGAGGATCCTCTTGGCTACTTTGAGCTCTATTTGGGCAGTATGTATCCCACCTAAATCTCTAATCCTGTTATTTGCTCTGGGCAAATAAAAAAGGGGCAGGGACTTACTGCCTTTTGTGCCTTTTGTGGAATCACCAAGGAGTGACCTCAGTCTGAAGTCATGTTGCTTCTATCCCTTAGAGCATACAAAATGTAGCATGGGAGGAAATGGTATTTACCTTTGTTCTTACCCAGTTGCTCACAATGGAAAGGGAGTTTCAGCCAGCTGGAGGTAAAAGTGCATTTTCCTGGAGGGAAGCATTGTGAGGAGGTGATACCACAGAAATGGGAAACCAGGTCCTGGCAGCTCTCTGGTGTCTGCAGGTGGTGGCTGTGGCAGCTGCTGTGCTGCTCTAGAGAAGGCTCTCTGAATCACACTCTCCAGAGATGCTTTGTGTCAAAACCTGATTTATGCTATTAGCTTAATTCTGAACAGCATATTCCTCTTGCCAAACCTGTGAGAAGATGGAAAGTACTTGGTGAAAAAATGTTTTATAATTGCATGGAGTTTTATGTCTATTGATTGCGTGTTACATGAGTTTGCTGAAAGATCTCCATCAATGAATTCCTGTAAAAGCTAATATCATACTGAAAAGATTGCCAAGCAAAGATAATCCAATTAAGCAGCTGCACATAGCTGTGTTTCTAAATTATTGATATTGTCTTAAAATGGGCTGCCTTATAGTGCAGTAAAAGCTGCAATGTAGGTGATATATTTAGCTGTAGTCACATTGTGATATCGCTGTGCAGTAATTTTTTTTTAAAAGGTACGCAAAAGATATTTTTAAAGAGACATGGATTTTTTTACAGAGCACATACAAAAAAACATGTTTCAAATGAGCATCTGGGAAGGAAATTATAGGAATTGTACATGCATTTGTCTGTTTATCTTCAGAGAGAGACGGCTCCTGTCTTTAAGGCTCAGAATTTGCATGGTGTTATTGGCAAAACTCAGGACAAAATCCATATTGCAGTTGCCCAAAGGGAAGTCCAGCTGCAGCACTGCATTTGCTGGAAGGAAGTTTTTCTACTCTGGCTCTAAAAATAAATAAATAAATAAAATAAGCGCAAAACTCCCGAGCAGCTGAGGAAGTCGAGTGTCAGTGGTTCTTGTCCATGAGCTTGGCTGTAGAGGGCTGCAGCTCTGCTCACTCCCTGTGGTGTGTGGAGTGGCTGCACAAGCCTGTCGAGCAGAATGATCCAAAACTACTCAGAGCTTTGGTTTTTGAAGGCTTTCAAACTTGGCAAGCAGGCAGCAGCTGTGGTACACTGATGTTATGTTTCGAGGGAAGATAAGGAGCAGCTAAAGAAGAGTGCCCTGCACTAATCCAATCTGGAGGCGATATGAAAGCTTGGATCACGGTAACAGAGCCTCTGTCCAAAAGCAAAGGGACAAAACGTCCTCCACAAACAGATTAAAGAAGTGGTATTGATTACTGCCTCTGTTATCAAGCATCTGGGACACTAATCAGCATCTCAGTTATGCATTTTAGTAACGAGGGAGAGCAATGATTCAGTGGTTGGGAAGGCAGCAGGATTAAGTGGAAAGGAAAGAGAATTATTATCCTACGTGCTCAGCTCCTGTCCACAATGGAACATTAAAGCCCATCATTATTGATTTTTGTTTTCTAAAGGGGCTATATAAAATATTACTCCAACAGAATATCCTATTTTAAACTTAACCTGGATGAGTTTACTATTTCCCATATGTTTTTGTTGAAAACAGCTTGCAAAGGCTCACATACTCCCAGAGTGAAAGCTTTGTGCCAAAGTGGGGAATTAACCCATTAGTCATTTAACAGTTAAAAGCTACTGTTAAATGTAATGTGTAAATCCCTATGAGATATTTCAGTTCAGCGCTTGTTATTTGCTGCTGTTAGGGTGATGGTAAAACATAAATGGACAGAGGGCTCAGATCAGATGTCCATGACATGCATATGAAATAAATGAGGAAAGGGGCTGTTTTGAACATCTTTGATGCTGAAAGTGAGAAGATTGTCCCAGCTTTCAGCTGTCTCTGGGATCAGGTTGATGGTACCTGAATGAGGACCCTCATGCCCCTCAAGAGTGCATGGGAAGAGGCAGGGCAGTGCTTTAGAGTGGTTCAGACAACCTCTCTCCATGCCTGTGACCCTGCCTGGACACCCGAGGCCAGCCAGGGCAAGCTTGGCTCTGCCTGCCTGGGCCAGCCCTTGTTCTTTTGTGTTGGTGTTCAGCTTCCCCATGCCCAAGCTGTGCCAGCTCATACCCATGAGGTCAAATCCTGTCTGCAGTGGGTGTTTTATGGCCTTGCTGCCCTAAGAGGGAGCTTATCAGAATGCTGTGATTTATGGCTGTGAGTTTGTTGTTCGTTTGGTGTAACGGAAGTGAGCACCTGTGCTGGAGGGCTCTAAATTCTGCTTGGCAGGGATGCTCTTTAAACTGCTGTCAGCTGACTGTATTTAAACTAACTAAATAAAATATCTACATAAATACAAGCTGGAATTTCCAGTTTGCACTTGCTGCAGAGTATGTCTGAAGAACCTGAATCTCTCTTACTAAGCTGTGTTTCACTCTGCAGTTCTTGAGACCTCTTTAATAAACCTGTCCCAAAAGAAGAACACTATATTTGTATTTAATCCTTGCAAGTTATCCATATTCTCCCTTGGCCTCTATATATTACATAGCTTTAAAGGTGTCTTTCAAAAAATATTGAGTACATTGTTCCCTGTTGCTAGAAATCTAAGCCGTTTAGGGTTAGTATCTAGTTTACTGACTAATTGTTGTAACTGAAATTGCACAGCCATCATTTCTGGGAATACTGGATGTAGTCAAGACAGGCTGAGTGCCTGGTAAGTTGAAAAAGCAGTGGAAAATGTTAGTCAAGCTGGGGCTGTTTGAATTCATTTTGCAGACATACCTGAGGCTGAGTGTTCAGTGGTATTGACCTGTTGCCATTATTTGCATCTCTCCTTTGTGGTTTTTGTCATTATCTATTATATTTTATTTTTAATGAAAAAAACCCGCATTTATTTTAATTTTAAGACTCCTAAATGGCTTTGCAAACTGAATAATTCATAATTTTTTTTATATCTAATCTGTTTCTGTGTGTGAAAAGTAAGAGGGGGAAAAAAAGTAGTGTAAGAAACCTCTCATGCTGGCATTGAAAATGTAGGAAATTCAGCCAGGAGCTGAGGTCAGCAGATAAAGGCTCCTAATGTAGGTAATTGCCACTGCTCTGGGAGCTGGGCTAGGGACAGCTTAATTCCCTGAGCTGAAATTTTGTCATGACATCCATTTACCTCTTAAGTTTGCAGAAGGCACCCTGGGATTTTTGTAGACTACTCTTCAAAGGGGGATTGTGCTTCATCCAAGCTCTGAGTGGTAATAAATAAGTGAATTATAGCAATGTAAAGACGTGGGGGAGCTTTTTGATGTACATTTATGCAGTTGTACAGGTGTGTGAGCACGGGAACAAGCTCCCCAGGGGAGTGGTGGAGTCACCATCCTGGAGGTGTTTAAAGATGTGCAGATGGAGCACCCAAGGGCATGTTTTAGTGGGGGACTTGGCAGTGCTGGGTTGATGGTTGGGCTTGAGGATCTGAGATCCTTTCCAACCCAAACCACTCTATGATAGAGTGAGAGCCATGTGCTTTGTGTATCCCTGCCCAGTGAGTTTTTTTCCAAATAAATATACACTTAACTCACAAATCTTGCTGGTGTTTCATCTTAATGCTCCCCCCTCTTTGTTTTTTCATCATTTTTTCACAGTCCAATGGTATTTTCCAGCAATCACAGTGCTCTCTCACAGCACAGATTTACATGATGGGCTGAATTAAGCAGAAGGACATTGCCAGGAGCAGCACATCCACCATCACTATTGTCACAAGAGGCAAGGCTGCTGCCTTCCTCTTTTGCTTCTTTTGTAAGCTTTTAAATGAATCTTTCAGTTTTATATGCATAGGGTAAGATTAGATCAGAGCACTAATGTAGTCAATAACACAAATACAGGAGACTGGTTATTTATGTTCCACATGGATTTCTGCTAACAATCTTAATCATGAGGACAAGAATAATGAATTTTTACTCGAGTCATACATACTGATGGGGTATTAGATGTATGCATGGTGCTTATTTGAAAGAGCACTGTTTTGCCACTAATTTTTAGGAAATATTATTAATGTCAGTAATGACATGGTTTTCCATCCTGGAGCAGTCTGTCAGGGCTCTCAAGAGGTTTCATGTTAGTTTAATATTCATAGATGAACTAGCCCTTTTAGAAGAGCTTTTCTGCTTTTTTTTTTTTTTTCTATTTGCATTTCAAATAATTCCATGGAATTGTGTGGGAGCAAGAGAATTGTCTGCTGAATGCTGATGGATGCAGTAATATTAATAGTAATAATATCATTATCAGTGGTAAGGAAATAAGTAAATCACAGAAATTTGCATGTGCCTTATTCTATTAGGTCCTGCAGCTGTGTGTTTTTTCTTAATGTAAAAGATGCTTATTGCTGTTTATTCTGAATGGGTAAAGCCCTCCCATCCACCCTGTGCATTGGCATCCTCCAGAGCCCAAACACCAATCATCCCCAGGTAAAAGTCAGCATTGTGCACCCACAGTGCAGGATCATTTTACATGAGTAATGTTTTACTGAGTGTTGGGTTTGAGCTTTTGTGATGAGCACCCTCTTCTAGGGTTTGGTCTGTAAATCAGAAATGACAGTTTGTAACAGGGGAAGGGAAGAGAGGGAAATGGAGCTGAACTCTACATTATGGAGGGGCTGTAGTTGCTCATTACAGCCCCAGGAATTCTCATCTACAATTCTTTGCCAATGAATGTCAGCTCTGCTGCCCACAGGGCTCTGTATGAAGGTGGGGACAAGATTGCCTTAATGCTTTGGGTTGGAGGAGAGCTGCTTTTTGCTTTTATTGTGGGTCTGGAAGAAGTGAGAGAAATATTTTTTTTTCTTGTTTGTTCTTTGTGTCATGTCCAGGTGGCATTCCCAGCCAGTTCATGAGAGGAATTTATAGACCAATAGTTTTACTAATCTGCAGGCTTTGTAGTTCCACAAGATGGTGCTTACAATTCAAATCAAAATGGAAGTATTTCTCCTTCTCTTCTCTGCTGTTAAATCCAAAATGAGATCCATTGTTACTGTAGAGACTACTTGCATACTCCAAGCTGCATCATATTTGCTAGACAGTGTGTAATAAATCCAATTGAATTTGAAGCACAGCTACTAAAGAACATTAATAAAGTACAGTTTCTGATGCATTCATTTACCCTTTTCATGGTGTTTGTCACTTTAATTTCTACAGTCAATTTATGATGCCTAGTAATTAAAAATGAGATTCCTTAATAAATTATGTGGGAGCTGGGTCAAATTTTGAATTCAGATTCAGAAGTGCCATATCCTAACTTTGAGCAGGAGTGGAACATGTGCAAATCTAAGCAGTCTTTCATTATTAATGGGAAAAAAGATGGGTTTTACTGAGTGGTTATGCTGCTTGGAGTCTCTGGAGCGTGTTACTTACATTTTCCTCTTTGCTAAAGTCAGTAAAATCCAGCTGATGAGGTCCATGGCTTCCTTTTGTTTTACAACCAAGATCACACCATTCTCTGTGGTTTTCAGCAGCCATCTGCATGTTCAAATGTGTTGGACTGGGGAATGTTTTTCTGAGTATATAAAAACCACAAATTCTGTGTGTGTGTGTGCAGAGTATCGCTTGTCTAAACATGGAGATGAGTCTTGGAAAAGATCTGTCATATTTCCTGCTGTTACAAAAATGTAGGTGAATTATGGGAGACATTACTTTAGCCAGAGTGGATCAGTGTTACATTTATAATGTGCTTTAAATGTCTTCTAAAAAGCACAATAAAGTCTTGGCTCATCTGACATGGCCTCAGAGTAGAGCTCATTAGCCACTGGTCTAGGGAGAAAAGTTGGGAAAAGTCAAAAAACTTATGGAGTCTGGGATTATTCACAGAAGGTGCAGATGCAGGATTGATGGTTTGTCCTGGCAGTTCATGAGTGATAACTACATTTTCAGTTAGCAAATCCAGCATGCTATTTGGATGCATTAATAATTCTGGAGAAAGCTCTGGGCTGCAATGTGAGATACTGAATATTAAATTTATGTTAAATACCAGTGCCTGCTGGGGGGGGAGAGAATTAGGAAGTGCCTTCTCTGTGTTATTAGTGAACTTTGAATTGTTCATGTCTTGTTCAGAAGTGAAAGGGTTTATGGAAAAGCAGAAAGCTCTTGTCTGTGCAGGGTGCAAGATGCCCTCCTCCCTCTGATGGCTCCTCTTGAATCCGCAGCACAGTGAGCCAGGGATGCTGTTCAGTGAGGCACCAGCTCCTCTGGCTGCTCCTCTATGGAGTTTTTATTTTAGGCTAATAGGTAACTAAGGGAAAATGCCAACTTATTGGGCTGTTAATTGAAGCTAGGATTTATAAATAGGATTTTCATCAATCGAAAAAGGCATAGCTGTAACGGTAAAATATCTGTAAAATAAATAGATTTACAATGGAGGATAGCATTCAGCACCCTAAAAATAGCAGCTGCTGCCTCCTCCATTATGCAGTGTGAACACTAGCTAGTTTGTCCTGCCAAGGGACTGCTTTTTCATGAAGCATCGTGGAGATAATACAGATATAAGAAATACTACTGCTATACAGTAATTTTAGAAGCCCTTTGAAAGCTATTTAACATCAGATTTAAAAAAAAAACAGTTCACAGAGAGAAATGAAACGTGAGAGCTAGCTGCAATAATAGCTACAGGCTTAAAGGTTCTCCCAAGGAAAAGAAATGCAGTGCTAACTAAGCAGGTTAGCAAGAAACAGATTATGGCCATGTGTGCTGTTGTAATTGACTGCATTATTCATGCAGTCATTCCAAGGTGCATTTCTGGATCTGCACAAAATGTTTGATGTGAAATTAAGCGACAAAAGCTTCATGAACCCCTTTCACTGATGTAGCACTGAGAAAAACCCAGTGTTATTCTGACCTCGTGTAGTTTGAAATGCATTTGGGTAAGTGCAGCATGGCTGCCAGGTGTGATGGAGTGTGATGCAGAGAGAGATACAGAGCTCCTTTATGAAGATCTTCAATAGCTGTGGCTCTTGTATTTCTCTATATAGATAGGAAAATCTCTGAATGCTTTATTGTAAACTAAAGGGTTTGTTTTGTAGCTTGAAATACCTGCTGTGTTGCTGGGAAGTGTTGCACTACACCCCAGTGTAATCCAGTGTCAAATTCCCCTGCATCTGGAAAGCTCAGCCAAACTTCAGGATTTACCCATTCTGCAGCTTCCTCTTGCCCTCCCATCCCTAATTCCTGGGGAGCCATATGAGGGCTGATGCAGCCTCTGAAGCTGCCATTTTCTGTTCTTTTGTAGTTGTAATGCAACATCAGAAAGCATCTGTCTTGGCTGTGGCCAGCCTCTCGTGTGTGTGAGACTCACAGAAGCAGCAGCAGCAGCGCTCCAGGGACAGCATTAATATTTAGCCAAGCTGCCAGCACTCCAGTGAGAGCTGAGGGATGTTTTTATACATCTGTGCTGACAAATAGAAGTCCTGTTTGGAATGCAGTTTGCACAGCTGTCCTCATTCCCCAGCAGCGTGTCAGAACTGATCTTGATGAGATAATTTTTTTTTATTCATTTTACTAATTTTCCTCTGTTTTAGGGAAATTCCTACATCACCCCAATGCAGAAGGATGTTTACTCCTTCCTGGTCTAAGACATCTTGAGGTTATTACATCTGAATGCTCCTAGTGTTCTTGGAAAGCTCTGTTCACAGTGTCAGCCCTGTTGCAATCACAAAGCTGAGGCAGTATAAGTCCAGTTTTACTGCCCTGTCTAATATTTGGGAGGCAAAGGTTCTGGAAGTTGCTCCCCAGACATTTCAGTGTGGAATTTTTTGAGAGATATTTCGGTACCAGCTCAGAACACTGAACCTGTAAGAAGCTGAAAATTCAATGAGTTTATATATGTATTGCTCTATAAATTGTCCATGCCTCGATTCTGTGCCATTGGAGTGAAGGTTCAGTAAGGGGAAATAATTTGAGATTTTGCTGTGACTGTGTTTAAGGACAACAGTTCACTTCAGAATGTGTAATTCCTGGAGTTTTCCCCTTGGTTCTTTGAAAATGATTGTGCCTTAGGAAAGGAAGTTGATAGGGAGGAACTGCTGACCGGAGAGCTTAACCTGATTAAGTTAAAATTAGATTTTAGTCGTTCTGCAGAAGAAATACAGGTTAATTTATTAACTGGGAGCAGCACCATGTGACTGTGAGTGGTTACTCTTTGGCAATCTTCTGGCTATTGGGGACCAGTTTGTGTCCTAGCAACTGGGCTGTGTTCATGCTGAGACTGGGGATAACATTTGAGGGATGCTGAAATCAACCATAGTTACAGTCATTTATTTTTCTTTGGTCTCATTGCATTGTAACATCTTGGGGCTGCATCTTTGTAATGATTACGAGAAATGAAAATTTTAAACTTGCATTTTTCCTGGAAAGTCCTTCCAAAATGTAATTTGAGAAAAGTTTGGAGTACTTTGAAATGCTGACTGATAAAGGATGAGAGGTCCCTCAGTGCTGACAGAGTCCTGGCAAACAGCACCGAGGCCCTGTGAGAGCAGCAGGTTCTCCCATGCAGTGTCTGTGGCAGGGCTCAGGTGGATTTTACCTGCCCAGGCACTTGTGTTCTGTGGCATCTCCCACTGTGACTGACCCTGAGTGTGGCTTGCCTGCACAGGGGCTATGATGCCCCAATAAGTCACAGAAATATTGGAAATAGGGGTAGGTGTGGTGTCAAGAACTCACTTTGTCTACCTCCATCCATGGTTGTCTTTGTTATCTTCTGACCAATTTCTTATTTTTATTCTGTTTTTTAAGCTAACTCTGCACATATTAGAAATCCTGGGCAAGCTATTCTCATGTTAGTCTTCTCATGAAAGTTTTACCTTATGTCTGCACATGTTTTTACAGTGTAATAATTTGTCCATAGTCTGTTCATTGGAGTTGCAGCCTAAATGTTGTTCAAAAGCCCTGGTCATAATATTGCTCCACTGAATTGTCTCCTTTGCATTTGGGAATGGACTCATGAGATCAGTTATAGTTAGTTTAGTGTTTCCATTTTTCTTTTTATTGACTACTGCCCTACTCCATCTAGAAATGAAACTTAGACACTCAATGAGAGCTGTGCTCAGTTGTGCTCATTTCCCAGGGCATTGGACACCTTCATGTGCCTGTGCTGAGTGGATACTCTTGTCCGTTCTTACTGTATTTCTCTTTTAACAAAGCCTCCTTCTGTTTTCATTTGAATTGTTCCTTTGAAAGATCCTTGAGGAAGAAACAAAATCAAGGTGCATAGTCAAATGTCTTAGTTGTTGGATTGGGGGTTTTTTGGCCAAGGTCTTGCAGACAGTCAATTTGTCAGTGTCCCAAAAACTGCTCCTTTTGGAACATATTACATGATAGAAATTTCTTTTTCTGTGCAGAACTCATGTCTGAGCATTTTGAAGCCATCTGGCAGTTTGGTGGCTTCATATCATGGTTATATTCTGAATAAGCCTAAAAGATAGACAACAGAGAGAGGGAGTGTTTGGAAGGACTAATTTGGCAGCAGTCACATTTCTGGTGCTTAACTCAACTTCACGATGAAATACTTTGCTGTTGTCACCATGAATCTCAATGATTAATTCTTTGCTTCTGGCAGTCATGGAATATTGAAAATTGCTAGAAATACGATCCAGACAAAGAGTGAGCCTGAGCCAACTTCTTGTCACATGGATGCCATATACAAATGGATGGTATATTTTATATAACATCCCACTAACACTTTCAATTAGGTTTTTTAAAATATATTCTTTAAAAATGAAAAAGTTATTTCTGAGCTGTTCACTATTTTCCTGTGCTGTGGTGAAATAATAAGATTTGTGATTTTTATGTGCCTATGTGTTCACATGCCTATGGAGACTTATCAACAGCCACCAATTTCACAAGTGCAACAGAGTTATATTCTGTTAACAAATAGAAGTTCTATATTTAGTGAAAATGCTGAGATCTGCTGTTCATATTCAAGGAATCTCTACTTTTTGGAATCCTATGCATCAGTGAGGTATCTCAGAGAAGGAGCAAGGCAGCTGCTGCCCTCAGCTTGTACAAAATCCCATTTTTCAGTAGGACTTGGAACAAGATGCATGGCATGCAACAAGCCATCTGATTAATCAGCAGAGAAATTGCAGACATCAGCAATGTTTCAAGATGATATAGGAAGATCTGATGCTGTGTCTCCTTGTGCTTTCCATATATAGATCTTTGCCCTTGCTCTTCCCCTCATCTCCAGGAGAGTTCATGTGAGGTTTGTAGTTTGACTGCACACAGGCCTGCCTGGAGTCTCTGCCTTTTGTTTTCTGCCTTCCTAATTGGCTTTTACTGGTTATTTTTCAAGCATGATGGTGTCAAGTCAATTTGCTCAGGAGTCAATCATGTGACATCACCATGCTTATGTAAACGCTTACTCCAATTTGCAGCTTTATTACCTTGGTATTTTCCAGAGGTGCCTTCCAGAGCAAATCAATGACATGGGTGTCCTCTAGGGTGATCAGTGGGAGGGAAAGAAATCTTAATAAAGCCAAGGGGTTTTGGTTGGCTGCCTTTCCTACAGGATGATACCGTGAAACTCTGCTGCTCTTTTTAGTTCTTTATGATCTGAAGAGTGTAGAGTGATCTTGACAGCAAGAAGTTGGCTTGGTAAGTATTATCTTAGCCTCTATTTTCACACATTTGTGAAAATAGAGGTTAAGATAATACTTACCATGGTAGTTGTGGGATTTCTGTGATACTGTTGCAGTTGTTTTGCAAAATCCCACTTCTCCACAATACAGGTGGAAGATGCTTTTCCATGTTGAGTCAATGCATTGATGGGGGAAGAGAAATTGCTGAAGTGTCAGTGTTGGAAGCTGTGACTGACTTATGGTCCCTTTTTTGTGTTTAGGTAACAGTTTATATTCCAGCTGGTCACAGTTTTTCCTATTCCTAAGGGACAGGGTTATGTTTTAGTCCCAGGGTCACTGGAAGTTAAAGTAGCTTTAGAACTTGGGCATGAAAACTGTAGCTGATGAATGAAAATGGAACAAAAATTGCTCTTTCAGAAAGCTGGAGTTGATGAAGGCCCACTGGAAACATACATTCTACTCTGATATCTTAGGGTAACAATGCAGGGTTAAAAAAAGGAACTTGGAGCGGATTTGTGGATCAGATGCCGTGAGCATACCGCTCATACCTTGCATGTATCATTTATTTTAGTCCCTCATCCCAAGAGCCCTTTGCCTTGCTGTTAAAAACACAGGCACGCTCTGGGTGAGGTGAGGGGAGTGCCAGGGATCCTGGCTCAGTAAACACTGCAGGGCTCCCTATGTCCTTCACGGGCTTCTGTAATACCTGCAAAGGGCTGGATTTCACAGGTCACAGCTTTGGGCTGTGCTCTTTGGGAGGGTTTGGAGACTTCTGAAAAATTACTGCAGGCTGTCCTTTTATAGTGGTTGCATTTCAGTCTTTGAGGTTTGGTCTAACGTGCTGCTAAAGAATAGGATGGGACCACAGGCTTCCTGTTCACTCATTTGGAAAGCCTTTAAAGAGAAGTTTTAGCTGTCTTCTAGCAGAAGTTATGGAATTTGCTGTTCTAAATTTTGTGTGATAGCTGATATCCTTGTCAAAGTAAAGGAAAAAAGTTAACTAAAGGATTTACAGAAATGGTAAATACCTTGTATTCAAGAGCAATAGACTACAGAGGAGCATATGGCAGATTTTTTGGGGAAGAAAGTGTTGGGCTTGGTGACTTCCATTTATTTAATGTTTGGAGTATTGTTTTCCTATCCTCATTTTATGTTTAATTATTTTTTTTTGCATTAATGAAAGAGAACATATGCTTCTGGCTGTAGAATTCTAATTCTGTGGATGTTTTAGCAGATGATCTGATCTGGCATAATTTAAATGGCAATATAGCAAACATAGTATTTACATGATGGATGGTGGTTGAGCAGACATTAAAAAAAATGTCATACGCAATTCGCACAGATCCTTTTGGCATTTTATGACTCTGAATTTTGTTCCTGTGGCTGCACATTCTGTGTGCCCACAATTTCAACAGTTAGCAGTATAAATGAGTAAATGTAATGTAAATGCAAATTTTGTCTTGATAGTAGCCCCTTGTCAAGGCTATTAGATGTCCACAGAGGTGTGCACTTGAACTCCTGTTCAAAAGTCTCATCTGGGGCACACATTTGCCATTATTTTCATGACTAGAAAAGAATTTTTATATAAATAAATATCTCAGATACTACTATTGGTTTCTTTGATATAAAAAGTCATAAAACTAAGGGCCCTTCATAGGTGTAAGCTGCATGAACACACATCTGTACTGATACTGTTTGTCAACCATTTGCTCTCTGAAAAGGGTTTCTGAAATACCACAGAGATAGAACTCCCCTGCACTGGTGGGCTTCAGCTGACTCTTCATCTTTATGAACTGTCTGAAATGTCATCCACTACAGTTCCAGAAAAAAAAAATTCTCCTTGCAAAATCTGGACCAGTAACTCCAGATTATGGTTTAAACTATTTCAGCCTGCCTTTCCCTTTCTTGGAGAGATATTTGTATTGTTTTGCATCTCATGTCAAACCATGTTTTTCTTGCTGCTGAATTCTGCCATGTGTTGCTTTGTTTGCAAGTCTCTTCCAAGCCAGTAATCACAAGCGCTCCATCTGGCTGGGGAGCAGCGTAGTGATAATGTAAAAGGACATTTCCACTATTCTGTTTAAAAGAATTCTCCATCTGTACCAAATCTGCCATTTTAATGAGATTGTAAAGGGGTTTTGTTGCTTTTTTTCTAGAGGGGAGGAGATTGATTGTTGGGATTTTTTTTCTTGTGTATCTACTAATTACATGATTGTATCCAAGGCCCTTTCTTTTTCCTTAGCTAAGAATTACTATAGGAATTTGCAGATCATGTAATTCAGGATGCAAAGGAATAAAGGGATCCTGGAAATTTTATCCAAAATCTATAAGACATTGATTTTGCCATTAGTATTGAGCCTGTGTGTTACTACCCTTTGTTAATAGTATGCATTGAGAAATCATACTGAATGCTCTAAAACGGATTCACAAGGTTAAAAAAGAAAATACAGTGTCACTGTGATTTATGGCAGTCAGTAATCAGAGCTGAATTGATGGATGTGAATGTGCTGAGCTGAATTTTTTTGTGCCGGCAGATTTTAATTTTTCTTTGTGCTTTTCTTTTGTAATTCTGATCGTCGCTCTTTCAAAATTAATGGAAGAGAGAATTGGACAACTGCTCTTGTGGGAGTGTCACGGCCTAGACCAGGCTGGTGTTGTGGAGGTTAATAGGCAGTGGCCTGGGTCAGTCGTGCACTGGTGTCATTGCAGCGATGTGAACTCAGGAAGCCAAGAGCCAGTGACTGGCAAGGCAGAGCAGCCGTGGCAGGAGAATGAGCAGGCCGAGTGTGGGGAGAGCAGGGTCAGGGGGCTCCTGGAGGAGCAGGCTGGCACCCAGGCCCAGCTGGCACTGCCCACGGCCCTGGGCTGCTGAGGGACAGGGGCCGCGGCCCGCCAGCAGAACAGCGGAGACTCTGAGGAATCCTTGTCCCTGAAAATGTTCTTTCTCCTCTGCCAGCTTGGCTTTGGGATTGCCAGAAATTCTGTGTCACCAGCCCGTGCCAGGAGGCTGCAGTCCAGGGGCGTGGGGCACCACCCCACAGTGGCCTTGGTCCTCTGCAGGGACTTGTGACTTTGTGTGAAACTGCCCCATTTAATCCCTTCACCTACAAAAGAGACCTATTTGGCAAGTTTTAAATTTCACGTGATTGCTTTGAATCCTATTAGAGAAATTATCATATTTCCTTTCTCCTTGTTCTCAAGCACCTTTTCAAAGGCAGAAGAAAGCTATTTAGGTACCTGGGCTTTATTCAGAGCTAGCTTTTCTTCAGTTAGAAACAAAAATTCAGACACTGATTAGTAAACCTGTGATCTTGGCTTTCTAGAACTGGTATGTTTGCATTTATTGTTTTGAAATTACAGCTCTCAAAATTACAGTAATGCTAAATCAAAATTCATTTTTATAAATTAAATATTCAGGTTACTTTGTTTTGTGTGGTGGCTTGCAGTGACAGCATTGCTGAGGTAGCTGTGGGGCAGTGATTGAACTCTCTGCTACAGGGAGCTCTGTGCAGGTATGTCAGTGAGGTAAATTCATCTAAACTGGCTTGGCCATCCTTTTGTACTTAAATTGAGGTGGGAAGCTCCTCTACCTGCAGACAGCTATTGGCTTTCCTGTATTTAGTCAGTGGCAGAAGTGGGTCATACTCATGAATCCTGTAATGCCCTCAGCAAAATGTGCAAGAACACAGGGTAGTTGTTAATAGAATGCATCATCAGTGACATTAATGAAGTGTTTTCCAGCCAGGTCCACCTGAGTGCATGGCTGGTGCACCAGGGCCTCAAATTTTGCACCTTCTGAATACAGAGATGTCTGTGTGGAGAACTGCTGTGATAACAATTTGGTGTTTAAACTGAAGAGTGCAAAGCTCCTCCTTGGTGGCTCTGCTCAGTTTGATGCAAACATGGAGATATATTTCTGGAAAATTTAAATTATCCCAGTAGTGTTTTACATCCAACTTATTTCCTTTCATCAACATGCCTGAAATGAGACATTAGGCCTGTCTTGTCTGACCAAAATATTAGGCCATGATTATTTTCCTCCTCTTCCTCTTTGCTGTTCTTCTGTGCCAGTGGATATCTGTTTCCAGCTCATGGGTGTGAGGTGAGATGTGTGACAGGCAAGTGCAGTGCAGGAGCTTGTGGTGAATTGAAGAGATTCCAATATTCCCTTTCTCAGAAGGTGGGCATTCTTTAAAGCCACTCCTCATGTAAGTAACTGTAGGGAAGCACGAAGAAAATTCCTGTTGCTGATGATAGCTTCCATTGAAAAGGGAGAAGTCTGCTTTACTAAAATCAGGAACCTCTCTCTGGGCTTTCCTCTGAAGCAAAATTATTTTGCCCTGTTGTTGCTTTTAATCTCTGTAGTTTAGGAACTTGAAGTACATGGAGAACAGGCTTTTAGTTCAGGAAAATAGCCTCTAGAACCAGCGGCACAAACCTATCATAATTAGTCATCAGAAAATCTGAATAAATATAAAATTACCGTGGAGTGGGAGGCAGGCATATGTGGTATTCAAAACACACAGAGTGTAAAATGATGTTATTGTTGCCTTTAGAAATAGTTCAAAGTAGTCTGCATTAGAAAGAGCTGATAAGCAGAATGACAAAAGCTTGTTTCATGAGTGATTCCAAGCAGCAGTGGTTTTCTGATCAGCTGATGCTGCAGCTATTTTGGGTATTCCACAGATCATGATTACATACACGGGGAATGATTGGAGGCAGCAAATATGGTAAGTGAGCCAGGAATCCTGGGACACGCTCTGTCACTGACTGAACAGTCTTCTGTTCCCTTGTCCTCTGCCATTTCAACCGCCAAGGGAAGTGCAACAAGTGACACCGTGCTAAGTTCCTTTAAAAAAAAAAAAAGAAAAAAAAAAAAAAGAAAAAAAAGAAAAGCACTTCCTGAGGCTTCTATTTTTAGCAATGGTGCAGTGTCCAAAGTGTTAACTAATTGAGTCATCAGGTTTCATATCTGGCCACAGAAAATGGCAGTGGAAGAGGGAGAATGCTTTCCAGAACAAGTAAGCATTTGTGGATTCTGAAATGAGTGAAATCTGCATATCGAGTTTCTTGTGTTGGTGTTTTAAGTCTTTGATTGTGTGAGGCAAAGCTGGATGTAGGAAGAGGTACGTTTTGGATTGTTTGGTGTGTTTTGTTTTTGATGGCTGGGTTATGCTATAGGCTGAGGTGGCAGTCAGAATATTGCAATTATTTGTTCTCTCTGTCTTGCCAGTGGCTACTTTGTGTTCAGAACACTCTGTAGAAGACTGATTAAAATTGCAGAAACATTTTGTAAGAGCGTGTTCTGTGATCAGGGCCTTAAGTAACACAGATATTTGTAACACTTAAAGTCTTTTAGCCAATCTTGCATATTTCGGAAAAAGAAGTTTCAAATCTGTGCTTTAAAGGTGTATTTTTCAAATAGCACAACTCTTCTCCTGACAGTCCACAGGTGAATTAAACTTGCAGAGGAGCCAGCTGTAGTGCTAGTAGTGTGCTGGTAGTGATCTGTAAGGAGGCACCTGTACCACTCTTACTCTGAGAGAGTCCCAGTGACCTTCAAGGTGCTCCCTGTGGGATTTAAAAATTCCTCGAGTGAGGAAGCTGCTGTGGAAGGACACCCCTATACTCCATGACACCAGGTTCAGAGGGTCTTCAGTAGCTTGGGTGATTCACATCAGTTAAAAACCACAAAGCCAAATCAGTTCTCTAGGCTGCTCTACTGCAGAATTAAAAAAATTCAACAGGTTCCCAGGAAAGTGGATTTGTGTTTTTAGTACTGATGACTGCCAAGCTTTGTGGAAATGTCAATTAGTGGCAATATTTTTTTTAGCTAGAGATGCTACTGATGGCAGAACAGAGCTGTTTACTAGCTAATTTCCATGTCAGCAGTAGCTTTGTGCTTTGAAAAAAATACTGCAGTGAGTCCTCTTAAATGTGCATATTGTTGTTTATTTCTGTCAGCACAGGACTGGATGTTGTTTTCTGCTAAAAACCCTCTTTGAAAACTTTGATTGTTTTCTAGCAGAGATGTTTTTCCATAAGCTTATCTCCACCAGTAATTTCAAAACTGTGAAAACATTTACTGGCATTTTTTTTTTTGTGAAGTAATTTTTTGAGAAAGCTCTTATTACTCAGCTATCTTATGGTACTTGATAAAACTCTCTACTGTTCAGTCCTGAGAACTTTATTTGCTCTCTCCTGCCTTTTGTAGCACAATGGTGTCTGTTTTCATGGTGATAAACATCTTTGCTGATGCTCTCATGAGCCCAGCAGCCCAGACCCTGGCAGGCACAGTCCCTGCAGGTCCTGTGTGCAACAGCTGGGCCAGCAGAGCGAGCTGCCCTGGCCCTGGCAATGTGCTGCTCTGCAGGATGCTCTGCCCCTCTCTGCTGCTCCAGGATGGTATTTTCTCTTGCTTTACAGGGGCTTGTTACCAGCTGTATAGAAACTGCTATTTCTATTCATTTGTGTGTTATTTGGGGAAAGTATAGCAGCACTGTTATTTGGAGTTTAGCATTGGAGAAGGTGCAGAGTATATATGTGTTAAGCTTCTCCTTGCTGATAAGTTGGTTTTTTTTTTCCTTGCTGATAAGTTTTGTTTTCATCTCTTATGTAAATCTTACTTAGGCTGCCCTGCATATTTGAGAGGCAAGAGAGAAACAAGCTCTGTTTCACTGTGTGTTTATGCTGTGGATTTGCTGTTCAGGAGTGATACTTCAGCACTGTACAGTAATGGTCCATTCTATCATCAAATGCTGGGGAGATTCACTTTACAGGGCTTGGTTGTAGCTTATTTCTGTAATAAACTGATCTTCACTTAATTGATAGCACTAAAAACAAGTTCTAAATCTGTGTCTTTTAAATATAGTAGGAGTAAAGTCTTTTTGGCCAGTTTAGAAAGTTTGAATTCACTAGTATTATACCATTATATTTCATTAAACTGTTATGTGCTTTTCAAACATACTTCATTCTGATGCTAAGAAGAAGTGACAGTTTTTGGATTAAAATAAATTAGCAAATCTGGTTAAGGTGAGGTAAAATATTAAAATAGTTCTACTGTTTGTATTTTTGTTCAAAAAATTGAAGTCTCTTCTGAGATATTCAATTCCTTGTGGTAGCTCTGCCAAATCCTGTCTTTCTAATGCACAATGGCTTTGAAAAACAGAAAAATATTAGTTCAGCTCTGTAACTGAAAAGTCAGCATGTGAAAATGGCATCAACCAATCTGCAGTGATTTATCTGTACATTTGGTAACTTTCTCTCAGAATGAAACTGAACTTTGTGTTTTCTTTCTCCCTGCATTGATCTCGAAGATCCCATACAGCTAAGGCTGTTCTCACTGTCACTGTTTTCAATCTGTTTGTGTCTGTAAATGCTGGTCCTGCCCTTGCCCAAACAGGAATTTCGATTCTTCATTCTGCTTTAGAACAGATTTTTGTATTTAAAGTTAGGACAGGATTTCAGAGTTTTAAACTAGAGTTTAAAATTTAGGTAACAGATACAGGCCACTGACTTTTGCTCACAGATTTTGGTGCTGGGGCTGGAAAAAGCACTTTTCCTATTGGAATCTGAGCTCATCCTCAAACCCAGAACACGTGGAGTGAGGAACAAAACACTTGTAGACTAATTTATGTTTGCTGTGCATGCCACTGAGTGCATTTCATCCAGACAGCCCCAACAAATGCTATGACAGAGCTTTCCATGCCACTGCACAGATTCCCAGCAGTGAATGCCAGTGTTTAACCATGGCAGGGAGGGGAAAGGGTGACAAGGGAGGGGTGGGGGCTTGTGGCTCTCCTGTGCCCAGCCCCACAGCTCTGTGCAGACCACATTCCATGGCACCACACCTGGGAGAAGGGGTTCTCCTCTGTGTTGCAGCAGTGACAGGCTGCCATGTGTGTAGCACCTGCTCTGGCTTGCTCTGCGTTGCCTTTGTGGTTTACAGAGGTGTGGTGGGTTACAAAATGGGCCTGGAGGGACTGGGTCAGGTCCACAACAGCAGCATCACATGGAAAATTACCTACAGCAGGTTATGGGCAGCAGGGAAATGCATTCCTGTAGAAGTATGTGGCTAATACAGCACAGCCTGAAGTATCCCTGATGGTGTTCCCCAGTAGGCCTCAGGCATCTCCAGGCCGAGATTCAAATTGTTTCCTGGCAGGTTGCTCAGCTCCTGCACTGGGGGACTGCTAACTCTCCTGTGTGAAATTGCCCTCAGGAGTTTTGGAAGTGCTGGGAAGGTATTTTTCCTCCTGAACCCCCAAATTACCTCAGTCAGTCTTTAGCTCCAGGGAGACATTTGAATACTTTAGTTCCTTGGTTTCATTGATTCTCTGCCATTGTTCCAGGGTCTATCTGTTTCACAAGGAGGTGTCAGGACAGCTGGTTCTGTAAATGTTACAAGCTCTCCTGAGGTGAGCTGCTGTGACAGACCTTATGTGACATCTCTCACTGCCCCTGCAAGTTTATGACTGCTTCACAAATCTTGAGTCCTCTTAGTACTCAGAAGCTCTTTAGATAATTTCCACAGGCCCTTTAGGCTCTTTGTCTGTCACATCAGCCATGTGGAGTTCTCCAGAGAGAAACCCTTCCACAAAGTGTCCAGGTGTGTAAAAGGAAGAGGGTTTTGCTCCTGATAGGGGTCAAAATCCCTGCTATGGAAACCCATGCATTGGCACTCACAAACTAATGAATGTTTCTAATTCTTGTAAGAATACTAAACTATATGCCTCCTCTTCCACCCCCCCCAAAAAAAATTAAACCTCTAGTAGATAGCTTTAAAGCTACCTATTCAAATGCATTTAAAACCTAAAAAAGCAAAAATTGTAATTATATGTGGGGTTTGCAAAGCTCTCAGTGTAAATTGGTGTGTGTCTGCATGTATTTTTGCCACCTCTGAAATGGCTTGACCAGTTAGCATCAAAATCTTTCTGTTTAATGATAATTAGAATTTCAAAGTTCCAAGGCAGAATCATTTTGGTTTTAAATCAGAGTTGAATTCAAAAGCAGGCATTAAGTAAAAACTTATAAATTCACTGAAAGCTCTCAATAGATTATGTAGCTTGTCTGTAATTTCTATAGTTTATTTGCTACAGTATTTTTAGGGAAAATTTTGTGCATGACACTTCCCCTGACACGGAGTTTTTTCCATGTTACTACCACTAACTTTGCCACATCTGATTGAAGCATATTTACATGATGTTTTTGTAGTCAATAAAATCTCTCCCCTGAAATCAATGATATTATCTCATTTAGGTTTGTAAACCCTCCACCCACCCTCTGAAATTATAGACAAATAAAAGCAGTGTACAAAATATTTTGACAAGAGTTGCAGAACTCTCTTCCTCTTCTTTTTGGGTCCTGATTCTAAAATGATATTCACAAAGAGAAGAGGAGGTGGACTGACTGATGTTTTTCATGCAGTGATCTGAAGAAAGTGACTTTAGCATGGAAGCAGCTTTAAACTTGGGCCTGAGATGTGCTGAAATTATCTCCTTGCTCTTTGGGTAGTCAGCTCCTGAGAGGAAAACAGCAGGGAAGAGATCAATGGCATCTCATCAAGCTTGACATATAAGACAGTTATTATCTTCAGGTGAATATAAACATGAGAGGAAGCCCTGGAAGCACATCCAGCCCTTCTCTGGCTCTTTGTGACTGTGGTAGCAGCTATGAAACCAGTGATTTATTTTTCACTTGTAAATGTAGGATAGGAAAACTTAAGAGAGGGAGAGATGAGTCATTATGGATTCAGGAGTTTCTTCCCAGAATTTAAAATAAACTTCTAGCTGCTGAGACCTTTCAGCCTGGAGGATGAATCTTGGATTTGAAATGCCAAAATCTTTTTGCCTTTTAATGCATCAGATCCTTTTCATTACTTATAAGTGTGAGTTGGTCACAAAGGGCCCAGTTCTTACACTGGTTTTCACTTTTAATGGAGTACAGTAATTCACTGGTGAAACAAGGGACTATCCCAGTCTTAGGGTCTTGAACAGAGAGTTTCCCAATTTACCTTATCGTTTGTCTTTTCATCCAGTGTAGTCTGATAGCTGAAAAGTCACTATTAAAGACCTTTATGGTCTTTTTATAGTCTTCTTGTTGTTGTTTTCCCATTAAAATTATTCTTGTAATTTGTTGGTCTTGCATATTTGGAAAGATTGTATGTGTTTTGCAGATGCACATTGATTTTTGTAGTCCTCGATCTTGCTTTTGGTGTTACTAATTTAATACATTCATACCAGTAATAGTTTTCATAAATTCTTCAGGTGAAGCTGGCACATCAAACCTGTGCTTCAAAATCTCAAAACTTTGTCTGTGCAAACTGGCAAAGCATATGGAAATAGTGCAGACCTTCACCTCCTGTCTGAACTTTGTTCCTGTGGGGATGTGATCTCGGTTCAGATGGTTTTGGTTGGGTTGTCAGATCATAATTTTGTATAGAATTGCAGTTCAGTTATTCTGTATTTGTTGAGTATCTATGCTGGCAAGTAAATAATGTGGGGATGTCATCTTAAGGGGCATTTTCAACTTGGATGGTATGATCAATATTTTATAGATATTACATGTGGATGTTAGGCAAGAACTTGCTATAACTCTGTGTCTTTTGTGCCTTGGAAATCACAACCCCCTTTGCTATTTGCAGAAAATCAAAGGAATAATGACTGTTGTTCCTATGTTGTGCTTGAGCTTTCTTGGGAAGCAGGCCCTCAGGCATTTAAGGACAGCCAGGTGGGATTGGTGGTGTCACAAGTCACAGGATTGAGTGAAGGAGGCTGCATGCACAAAGCCCAAACAACTTTCACAGTGAGAAAGCTGCATCACAGCTCCACAGCAGGTGTTTGTCACTGCTAGCAAACAATGTGCTCCAGACATCTCTGTGCTGTTCAGGACAGTCACAAACACCTTTCTTACTGATTGGAAGCTGTGAAATGTTCTTGGATGTACCAGCCATGGTATCTCAGGCTCTGGGTCCTTTGGAAGCACCTTCCACTCCAAGTGGTTCATTTTTCATGGGAACAGGGTGCATATTCAGCATTTTGCCAAGACAGACTCTGAGAAAGCTCCAAGGCATCTTGAGAAGGGTTTTTACTAAACCTGAACTTTTTCCTGTCTAGTCAGGAGAGAGGCTTGTTTGCATGAATGTTTTCCTACTTTGGCCAAAGATTCCTAGAAGGAAGGACCTGCATCTAAAGTGCATTTTCCACTTTTGTTTTGAACTCCTTAGATGTGTGATTTTTCAGGAAATGTTTCATTTTTCTCTACAAGCATGATAAGATTGCCCACTGTACAGGGATGGAACCTCAGTTTTTGAAAATCCAGTTGGTTTACTAATTTAATATGCGTTCACATGCATATTTTTCAGAAATAAAATGTACATTAAAAATAAAATACATTAAAAGTTTAGTCCCCAGTAGTGTGACCAAGCAGAAAGTTTTACACAGCCTAATACCAGTGAGGTTTTTAACCTGTGGAAAACATACTGTAGTTACCTAGTTGGAATAGAGCCCTTTATGGGGACATTGCAAATAGCATCACATCTTTAGCTGCTTTATCATGCACAATGCAATAATATGATCAAAGAAAGTTGATGATTAAACTGTGTGATAGGGCAAACAATTACAGGGATTAATTTGGTTTTTTGATTAGTAACTATGTTGTTTCTCTTTTTGCAATCATATTCAAAACAGCTGGCCTTCCCTAGCCAAAAGAAATGTCCTCTGAATTGTCAAGCACTGGGAGTGGAGCTTTTCCTGTTGCCCTGAGGTTGTGTTCAGAGCTGTGATCCCAAAAGCAGTCTCTGGAGGGTAATTAACAGCGCAGCTGCAGATAGCAGTGGGCTCCAGGCTGGTACATCCTTATCAGAAGAAAACACATATGGTAGCATGGTATGTAAAGTGTGAGTACTTGTTTGCACAGAGAGCATCACTCATCCAGTGCAATCAGCCCCCTTTCTAATAAAGAGGATACAATTGAAAATTTTTAATAGTGATATCATTAAAAGGTAGCAGCAGAGAGACACAAGGGATTAGAGCCTCTTGGAGGATGAATGAAGAGGCTGCCCTTGACAGTGATGTCACTGGTTTATTTCATGTGGTTCAGACACTGCTGTAAATTGGCCACTGTAGTTTATTTGGAATAAAAATTCATTGCTTACCCAGTGGGGGTAAGATATTTGCATGGAAGAAAATTCTACAAAATCTAAGAAATGCCAAGGTTCTCTCATTTCTGGTATCATGCTTAGTGCCCATCAGAGTTAAGCCTTTCTGCAAAAAAAATGCCAATGACTGCAATAAGCCCGCTCTTATCAAAATAAGCAAAAATGTTATCATCCATTTCCTCAGGTCACCTCATGCCTGCTGCAAAGACTCTCTTTGTTGATCGCATTTCCAAATGGAAGTATCATAAGTTCATCCCTTAAAATGAGGTCATTGCCTCTCCCCACAACAAATGTTAGGCATGGTTAGCATCTTTTTGTTGGGACTCAAGCCAGAATGCATCCTGCTCTGGCACAATGGGAACCTGCTGGGGGTTTCCCTTCACAACAGCTACTGTTAAAGATGGAGTGAAAAACAAAACCCTGCTCCCAATGTGAAAAAAGACTGGATTTTTAATCTGAAAAAGAGGCCACTGTAAGCAGAACACAAAGCAAAGAGAGATGAGCATAATAAAATACCACCAGTATGGGAGGAGGCCTGTGCACATTAAAAATAATGGCTTTGCACTTTAGAGGGTTCACTCAATAATACAGATTCCCTGTTTTCTTAAGGGACCCTCTCTATTGCCATGGAAAACCAGGCCAGATCCTGGACTCACAGTGAAAATTTGCTAATAGTTTTTTCTCTTTAGCCATGATAAATAATGTCTTACTTTGCTGGAAGCACTTAAAGAAAAAGAGTGAATATGTATTTGCTAGCATGAGTCAGCATCAGCATTTTCTGGAGGCTTAAGGTAATATCCAAGTGGCTTAGGCATTAGTCTTTGCTGTAACAGAAATATTTTTAACTCATGTAGCTTTTCCTGAATATGGGGAAACAGTTCCCAGGTCCCTTCATCTTGTGGTAGGACTAGGGGACCATAAGGTAAAGAAGGGTTGGCAAATGGAGTGCTGCTGCCAGCACAGCTTATTCAGCCTCAGCCCTTTCCTGAGATGTCCCTGGGATGAAAATGAGCTCCAGACTGGAAAACATGTTGTGTGCTACAGGCAGTCTGCAAGCTCATCAGCCTGCTGTACATTAGAGAGGGAGTTTTTATAGCAGTGTACCTTAAAGGGAAATGCACGAATCTAAAAGAAATACACTTTGCATAAAACCTCCCTTCATTAGCCAGTTGAGCACATTTGCACATTTCTGAAAACTAGAAACAGTCCCTTTTTCTTCCAAGAAAGTATGGGGAAAGAGGGGAGAAGTCATACCATCTGTGAAGAAAAAGCTTGGTACTATGCATTCACCAGTACTGCTACTCCCATAAATCCAGTGTTTACTAAATATTCTCTGAATAGCCATTTCAGAGCTCAGTGCTGTGCACAGCACCTGAAGTTTGTCTCTCCAAGAATTAAACCACTTGTAAAAATCTTGATTTTTAATTTTAGTCTGCATGTAGAGTTTGAAAAGGTAGCAGCCACAGGAATCCCAGGAGGGAAGAGCTGCACAGGAAGGGCTGCAATCTCTGTGGCTGACTGCAAGAGCATCTCAGATTCAGGGTGCTTTGATGTATGTCCCTTGCCTGTTGTTCTCATGATATTTGTCCAGACCTTGGAGTATCAAAAGCAAATTTTCATCTTCATTTCATAATGGGATTGATTATGGAAAAAGACAAAGGGATCTGAACTGGCTGCAAGCATTCAGAATGCTTCTCAGGATGCTGAGGTTTAATTAGTGAAGGATAAATCTATTAGGTCTGATGGCAGAATGTCCTGTAGACAGAGTGTCTATGTGTATTCTATCTGTGTGGGACTCTTATTTTCAGATGCCAGCTGGTGTGGAAGGTGGGAATGGGTACGTGGAGAAGAATTGCCCACAGGCAGGAGCACATGGGTGTCCTGGGTGATGGTTGGAAACCCAAGATCCCTTCCCCCCCACTGTGGTTTTAATGCATTTCATGTATCAGTCCTTTATCAATTTATGACATGGGCTTCCAGGAATGATGGCAATCCAGATAAATAATTACTAACATTATTATTGCACTTCTTTGATCTTTAAAATCCTCCGTTGGTTTGAGCCTAGGCTCTGGTGCTGTTTCTGTCTGTAATACTGAGGCAATTTACAGGCTCTAGCAGGGACTCCAAGAGGCTCTTCTTTAAACAAAACAGTGCCAATTGAAGTAACATTTTTATACTCTACTGAGGTACTAAAAAAAGAAAAACAAAAAATTTAGTCTTAAAACACAAATGTAAAGTTTGGAAATTTTGGGTTCAGAAATGTAGAAGTTTAGGATTGATGTTTTTGATCAATTCCTTACATTTTGGATGGAGAGTGTTTATTGGTTCTCGTGATTTTGGAAGTGACATGTCTTAATAAGGATACTCAAGACATTTTGTGAGACAGAAAAAAGCTTGCAAGTCTCTCCTCTGTGTGGGTAGGTCTGAAGTAATGCCTTAGTTATAGGGGAAGTGGAAGCTGGCAATGCTGCTTTTAGGGAGGCTGAAACTGCTTTTGGCTTCCAACAAGGTTGTCTCTGTTTTCTCTCTAATGTTCCTGCATGTTTCTGCTGATGGAAATGGATGGAGGGACTCCCAGAAACCCTGTTGAACTTCTTGCACAATTGTACACCCTCAATCTGTTATACCTCTGTGCAAATCTCAGAGTTCCTGTGCGTGGTGGCCCAGAAAGGGTGAGCTAACCCCATCTGTGGGCTTGGGAGCATCAGCCAAGGCCAGACAAGAAAGGTTTTCCCCTTTCTCAGAGCACAGGGACGTGTTACACCCTGTGTGCTGAGGCAGCCCATGCACGTGCACACATTGGCTCACATTGTGTTCAGGTACCTGGAAACCAGTAACAGTTAACCAGTAACCAGTGCTGGGTTACTGGTGCAGGCTGACAGGTGAGCAGGATGCTGGGCCCAACACCTCACCAGCCCCACTGAGGGATGGCAGCCTGGCTGCTGGTGTGGCTGGACGCTTGTGGCTGCTATGGAGTGAGTTTTGAGGGATGACTGGCCAAGGAGGACGTGCTGTTGGCTTAAGGGATTCCAGGAGTGGATTTGTGCAGCACCTGAGATGGTTTGGTTTGAGACACTTTTATACGGCCTCAGGATGGGACTGTGACCTGAACTTTATCCTTCCTTCTGTTAGTGAGTGCTTCCAAGACTTAACAACTCTTAAGTCTTCAGAACCCCTAAATCCTAAAGTCATGCCCAAGTCTGTAAGAGACACAGGCATTGCTCTCCCCCCACAGTGAAATTGCAGTTAGAGATTAATGTGATTATCAAATATTTATTGCTGCTTCTGCCTCTCCCCCTCCATTTTGTTTGAGCAAACAGGCTGGGACGTGCCTGCAGAGGAGCAGTGCTCCTTGTCTGGCTGTATTCCTGCGCCTGCCTGCTGGAATCTGATTTTCCCCTCCCCACCCAGAGCAGCTGTAAACAGCTGATGTTAATTCTGGTCCCCCTGCTGACTGTGCCAAACAGGGATGCCATTGCCCTCTGACAAAGAGGCTCCCGCTCTATTGAGTCCTCCCTCCTACCTTTGGTAATGCTGATAAAATGCTGACCTGTTTTTTTACCCCAGTGACTGCTGTTGCTAAGCACTGAGAATATGACCTGTCTCCTGCAATAATCTGCATTGCACAACTCTGATGATCTCCCAAATGAAAGCAGCTCTCAAGGCAGCTTTTCTTGCCCGTGGTCTTTACAGTTATGACTGTTTACTTTGCAGGGGCACCTCATTTTTGAGAAAACCTGACTGAACACCAATATTTGGGGGCTGTTCTGTTGGAAGGACATTGCAGAAGCTGGTTTGTAACAATCAGCGTGGCATGCTTGGAAAGGAATGATAAAGAGCAGGGAAGGCTGTAAGCTGGTGACTTATCACTGCAAAGTGGAATGCAAAGTGTGCAAAACTCGGGAGAAAATGAGGAGTTCATAAGTAATGGCTTTCTCCTTAGAAGGGGAGAGCTTTTTTTTATTGGATGTACCAGTAAAATAGTCTTGTAGCTTGTATGGGTACAAGGAGAAAAGTAGATTTCCTATCCCCTCATCATTTTGCTGTTGTCATGCCCAAGACTGCTTCATCCTGCATGTGAAGGAGGCTTCTGATGGGCTTGGAGCAATTCTTGAGCACAACATCCAGCTTGCAGTGGCTGTGTTGACAGGAGAGGAGAAAACTCTATGGCAAATCCAGAAATTTGATATTTAAAAAAAAAGGAAATTATTTGAGCAACAGAAAACATCTCAATGCACTCATAGCTGCACTGATGTAAGCCTGGGATGAAATGGTGCTGAGAAGGAAAGAACCCAGACAACTCCTGCTTTGCCAGCCTAGAAGAGGGCACAAAAAATATGTTGACTGCCCAAGATGCCAGGGAAAGCTGTGGCACAGATAAAATCAAAGGTTGTGTGATTTGTCCCTCTTGAAAGCTAACCCAGTTCGTTGCATTTGCTCCAAGGCAGGATCAGCATTATCTAAACTGTCCTCCCTGGATATTTGCATAACTTGTTAAAACCCTCTGGGGATGGGACTTCCTCTCAGTGATTCTGTCATGACTTAACCAACATTTGTGCTGTCCTTACATTCAAGCTGAAGTCATCATAAAGTAAATTTGTGTAACTCTCTTTAATGCAAGGTCTGAAACAAAGGAAAATGCAGTTTATATAATGGCAATGTACCTAGAAATTTCTGGCTTCTTCACTGAAAGTGGGCAGGTATTGTCAATAAAATGTGCCATAAAATGAAGGTGAATAGAGAAAATAAACCAAAATGTTAGCAGATGTGAAATTTTATAATACATTCATTTGTAGAACCATGGGCTTTTTAATTCTACCAATCCAATCCTTCAAGGTTGAATATTTTGAATATTTTTTTTAATCTCTCAGATTAGTTCTCACAGTACTGGTTGTGTCTGTTGGGTTTGGCCATTAGAAGTGGTGTGGCACCTTGGGGAAGAACAGGATGATTTGTTTCCTTGCAGCCCCTTGCTGAGGTTGGTTCCCCATGGCTGTGTGCCACACGGGGTGCCAGATGTGTCCCTGGCTGCTGGCCTTGCGTGTGAGACTCTGCTCCATAATTCATGGTCATGTGTGGAGCCAAGCCTGCTGCTGCCTGCTCGGGGTTTGACCCACATTTCACAAGGTGGTTTGGGATCCTTTCCTGTCTACTTAAGTGGATGTACAATGTGCTGTGTCATTAATAATTTCTTTGCCACTGAAATGTGTTTTTATACCGTGCCGTGTTTTCTCATGGGACTTCTCCTTTTTTTTTCTTGTAGTCTGACACAAATGCAAGTTACCTGAGAGCAGCTCGAGCTGGCAACTTGGAAAAGGCTCTTGACTACCTAAAAAATGGAGTGGACATCAACATCTCAAATCAGGTTGAAGATTATTTTGGTCAAATTTTCTGGATAAATACCTTTCTTGCTGTTTCTCAGATTTCTCATTATATTTGCACTTCATGTCAAAGATAATTTACGTGTTTTTTGATGAACCATGTTTACATATCTTATCAAATTAATTTTTTTTGTTTTTAAACCCTTTATCCAGACACCATATCACTTGCACTTGGGGAATGTGCTACCTTATCTCTACCTTATCTTTCATTCCATTTGTATTGCATTAGATCATGGAACAGCACACAGAATTTGCGAACCCAGAGCCAGAATATCTTGATTTAATTCTTACTCTGTCTTTATAAACTAATTCTTGTGAAGTTTCCCTTGGTCTTTGTAAGCAGTCCTCTCAGTGGCATGGTAATAACTTGTCTCCTCATATGCTTGGTAAGCTGGAAAACACTTGGTAATCCTTCTAATTGCTTTTCTTTTTCCCAACCAGAATGGGTTGAATGCTCTCCATCTCGCCTCCAAAGAAGGGCATGTAGAGGTTGTCTCTGAGCTGATCCAGCGAGGTGCCAGTGTGGATGCAGCCACAAAGGTCAGTCAAGCCTATCTGGTTGTTCCCTGTTCACACTGCTGGCCTGGGCACGAGGTGTTGGCCATGTGATTGCAGACTGCTGCAGCAGAAATTGCCCATTTTCCACTGCTGGGGGGATCTGGGTCTCAATAATTGCTTAATAGAAACAATTATAGTAGATGATAGTAAATGTCACAGATTGCTGGGGTGGAGATGTACTGAACAAACTGTAGATTCCTGTTTTGGTTTCTGTCCATGCCATGCCTTCTAGAATAACACACCCATTAGAAGTATTCAGCAAGAAATACTGTGTTCTGAAGTGGAAGATGTTCTTGATGGTATTGTTACGTATTCAGGCTCAGGTTTTGTACTCTTTTCAAGTGTCCCTGTCTCTTAATTCCAGAAAGGAAACACAGCACTGCACATAGCATCCCTCGCCGGACAAGCAGAAGTTGTCAAAGTGCTGGTTACAAATCGGGCCAATGTCAACGCACAGTCTCAGGTAAGGCCACACACCCCTGTTTGCTTCTCCCAACAACTCTGCTGACACTAGAGTTGTTCGTCTCTTAGAAACTCTGATTTTAGCAAATATATTTGGTAGATCTTAGTGTGGTAATGTTGGCTCTTGAAAATAGAGTTGATAGTCAGTGAGATCAACCTCAGATGTGCCCTAGGAGCTGCTGCTTGTTAGAGCTGGAGGAGACAAGGCTAGAACAGGAGAGTGGGAGAGAATGTGTTCAGAGGGATCCTGTTTCACATAATACACTGTCTCAGGCTTAGCTGAGCCCATCCCCTTTCTCTGTACAGGGAGGTACTGCAGGCATATGCAGAGTTTGTAAGTCTGGTTCAAGTCCTTTGAATAAATGTTTAGATCAATTACAGAGAATTTGAAATGAGTGGAAACAGCACTGGTGCTACAAGCAAAGCAGCAGAATAAAACAGAAAAACTCTGGCTCAAAAAATGCATAAACGACAGATTGTTGAAAGCCATGTGGCTGTGCCAGCAGTGTCCTGCCTGCCACCCCATTCCTGCTCTCCCTGCTCAGGGGCTGGAGGCAGTGTCAGAGAAGAGACAGTCTTCTCATCTGGCCCAGGATTACCATTTTGCTGTATTATAAAATGTGGGCATGAAAATAAATGTTTGTAAAAATTAAAGGAGGGTGGGGTGTTTTATTGGTCTTTCAAATAATAGGAACAAAGTGCTTAACAGAATCTATTTTGAAAATGTTAGTTACTTGTGGTCTATATTTCATGGTTTTTTTTTCACCTGAAGAAAAGAAATAAATGACTCAGTTCTTCTTTCTTACTCTTTTATACTAGCTCAATGCAGCACTATTTGATTCCAGGAACCATATAACTTAAATTTAAACAAAACAACAACAAAGTATTTTTAGGTAAAATCTCCCATGGCTGTTAAGAAGTAAAACAAAGCAGAAATATTTGCCATAGTTTTCCTGTTAAAGAACTTAAGATGGTATTGACAGGATCTTTTCAGCTTGTGTTTGAGAACTTGTGTATTCAGCCCTGAAACTAAAAATAATCTGAGATTGTAAACATCTTATATAACTGCATTGTCCATACACCCTAAGGTTTTGCCACATGTTACTCTTACTTTGCTAACATGCCAGAATTAAAGGTTTATTTCTCCCTCACCCCACTATGGAGGCCTTTGATGTCTTTACTTGGAACACCCATGTAACACCTCTGTTGGCCATTCCACACCAATACCAGCTGGGATTCAGCTTTTGAGGAGGTCTCTGGTGCTTTCTGTCACCAAACTGCCTTGGGCCAGCTTGGTCTGTGGTGCTGAGCTTTGTTTCTTCTTTCCTTGAAGGTAACAGCTCTCCCATGCTGACAGTTCCAGTGTTAGGCCTTGTCTAACCAAATCTTGCCGTCTGTAAAAAAGCCAAAAAACAAGCCAGAAATGTGTGCTGGGGCTGAATCTTACATCTCTTCTAAGGGCTATTTATTACTATTCAAGACAAAATGGTTTTTTTCAGATTTGTGGCTGTCTGGCAATTCCAGCCCCTTTTTTAAAGAGAGAAACAAGCGTAAAGTGTGGGGTGGAGAGATATTTAAAACCTTACAAAAACTTAACATAGGAGAAAAGGTTCGGCTCTGCCTCCAAATGCCAATAATATCTGGTTTTGAGAATTTTTGCCTATTAATTATTTCATGAAGCTTTTAGGTAGAGTTTCCTGCTTCCTAATTGCAAATGTTTGAAACTAAAAAATTAATCTTTGTTTCCAGCTGAGTTAGTAAATAGATGTAGAATATGCCATGAAATGGTAGAATACCAGACTCAATCCCAGACTGCTGTTCACTGCAATAACTTGTAGTGTGACATAGGAGGTACCTTAGCAAGTGCTTTCTGGCTTCTCTGGTTTTTAATTAAGTAGAATTTTGACTGTATGGTGACTGAACTGTTGAACCTCTGTTCAGGAGAGTGTATTAAACACATTTCTAACTTTGTGCTTGGGCTCTGTGAGCCCTTCAGGGCCAACTGTGTGCTTGTAGCAGTGTCTGCCTGCACAGAGACCAAAATATCAACTCCTGGAGCAGCAGCAGGCCCTGCCACCTGTGCAGGCCTTGTAAACATGTGGCTTCACATCTGCTGGGTGCCTTGCTGCTGCTGAAGTTCCCCTTGGATCCAGCATCCATTTTGTCCCCAGGTGTCCTTTGCTGTGACCTCCTGTGTGTCCCAGCTGCCGCGTGCTTGGCCTCAGGTCCCCTGTGCTGGGTGCTGGACGTGTGCCCTGTCCCTGCTGCTGGGACAATCAGGTGTCCCTCAGCTCAGCTCAGCCCAATCTCACTGCCGTGGGTCTCCCTCTGCAGGGCCCAGGGCCCAGAATGTGGATGTTTTTCCTTTGATGTAAACATGCAGGCAAACTCCTCTCAGCTCATCTGTTTTCAGCCCCATTGGTTTTCTGCAAAATCTAGGTCAGTGTCCTGTGCAACTGTAGCAGAGATTTCAGAATTTCTTAGAACTAAAGGTAAAAAATACATTGCCTTCATATTAATCCCAAAAAATTCAGTTTCTCACAGGCTGTTTATGGTTAAGGCAAAGACAAAAGCATTGACTGTAAGACAAAGGCATTCACCAAAGAACGAGTTAAGCTCTGCAGCCTCTAATACTTGCATTGCATTGATTGAAATCAGTCACTTAAGCATAATTTGAGAGATGCTCTAATGTGTTCAGAAACACTGATAAACCTCTGTCTCAAACTGCTGAGCACCAATGATCCTCACAGCTCCTGGTGCCTGAAATATGAAGTAGTTCAGTGCCCAGAAGCAGAGTGTGCTCAGAAGGCAGGTCTTTGAGAAGATGGAAAGCAGAAGTAGCTGGCACAAGTGAAAGGGAAGTAAAAGCTAATGGAAAGAAGAGAAAAAAAATGACAATTACTCTGAGGAGTCACTGCTCTTGCTTTTGCCACAGACTTGTATTGTATTTCCTTGTCCTGTTTTGAATTTCCAGTGCTGTGGCTGTATTTATCAGGAATTATAACTCATTGCCACCAAATCATATGTCCAGATTGATTTTTAGCTTTGCTTCTCAACAGATGTGAAAGGAATTGTTCTGGCTTAGCTGTAGGAATTGTATCTGGTCAGCTAAAGATTCTTCTGTGTCCTTGTAAATAATATTGCCCTTCTCCCATCTTCACTTAAGCCAGTGTAGATCATGCCATTAACTCATATGGGGGCAAACAGTTTTTTCACTTTTCACCTAATCTTCCCTCATTTGGCAGATCTATTTCATGTATAAAATGTTTGTGGGGTGTTTACACTTTTGTTTTTGTATTTCAGAATGGCTTCACTCCATTGTACATGGCAGCCCAAGAAAACCACCTGGAGGTTGTTAAGTTTCTTCTTGACAATGGTGCCAGTCAAAGTCTTGCCACAGAGGTAAAAGTTTGAATTTGACACTTTATGAACAAAGCAAAATGTGTTTCGGCAGTGATTTCTGCCAGCTTATATCAAACTAGTCTTTTAAATACAAAATTAAAGACGAATAAAAAGCTGTCTCTGTGAAGTGTGCTAATGAATAGAGTTATGGGCTTTTCAGCAATTTAAATTGTCTCTTGCCATTTCTAAAATAAAAAAAAATTTCTTTAACTAGAGACAGTTCTAAATATAAATGTGTTCTTAGTCATAACTGCTAATCTTTCAGGTTAAATGCTCACATAGGGAAGCTGTGTCTATAATATAAAAGTTCTCTGCGCTTTTATTAAAAATAGTGCGCAATGAGAAGGGTGGCAGCCATAAGGCAAGAAGAACTGTTCACCTGTGCTTTGGACCAGCCCTGGAATATCAGAGAAAACCCAGGGTTATCTGGGGCTTGGGCATTTCCTGAAGTGCCTCATTACCATGGTGGTGCCCTCTCTGTGGCACCTAGTCACCCCACCTGGTGCTGCAGGGAGAATTTCAAGCTGACAGAAAGATGCAGGATCCATCCTTGAAGGTGTTCTGTGATCTTTCTAGAAGAACATTTTGTATTTCTTTCTTAAAAAGCAATTATAACTCAAATACAAAATTAATTCTAGCTCAAATAAGACAACTTGTGAAGAAAATAAATAACAAATATATTAATAGTTTTAAATGTATGGTATTTAGAAAGATGTTGAATCTGGTGGATTTTCAGTTGACTTATTACCAAGATTTTGCTACCAAACTGTAGAAAGGTATTTCAGTATGTGCTTTCTTTAATATTTATTGAATTGTAATTGCTCTTCTAGTACTGCTTCCATGAAGAAAATAATGCTTATTTGAAAAATACACAGTTTTTGAAAAAAATGAAATGCACAATTAGTTTATTGCCACCTATACCTGATAGTATCACTGTATAATGGTATAGAAAGGAAATCTTATTCCTTATTCCACTGTGAAAAATGAATTGCTAATGGATCAAAACAGTGTTTCCAAAATCACTAAAGTTAATTATAACTTGAAGTGTGCATCATAACCACTTCCTGGAAATGCTCGAGGATATGAAAGTCAAGAAATACCAAAATAAAATAGATTTCATCTGGAAAATTAATTAAAAATTGTCACTTACCACTATATGGTTTTCTGAAAAGACATTTTAGAAAAAATTTTGAAGGGGTATTTGGGTATTTTTTTGTTTGGTGTTGCTTTTCCTTTGAACACTGTATATCAGTTTAGGTTGAGCTTTTTTCCACCTCAGCTTGATGATAAGGTGTAGTCAAATTTTATCCATGGAGAATTTATTTGAAGATAGCAGACTACAAAACAGTAGCACCTTTATTGCCTTCCTTGTTTGAGATAGTTGCTCTTAGGTGTTCTTTCTTATTTTCTCTTGGTCCAAGTTTTCTTAAAATCTGATTTCTGTGTATCATTTTAAGTGCAAAAACTTTTGTAACTAAAGGATTGCCACTTAGCTAAATATTCTTTAGAAGTAACTATTTAATCATGGTGGTTTAATCAAATTAAAGGAAATAATTGGTTCTGTTTCCCTACAAGAAAAGATGTTGTGGGTGTCTACACCACTTTTATGTGCAGTGGCTGAATTTTGAGTTGTGTAAATAGAGCAGGGAGTCAAGGCCTCCAGGGTTTCTGCAGGTTGGGTAATATAGGTTTTGGATATATTCACTGGTAGACAAACTGAATAAATAAATATCCAAAGCAGTTTGCCTTTGTGATTTTTTGAGTGATTTATGGGTATTATCTTGGGCAAAGCTGGATGTGCTCCTGTGTTGCAATGACTGATGTTTGGGATGGAGCAGAATGTAAATGACAACTCATTCATTCTTTAGTTTTCTAAGAATCCATAACATAAAATTAATGTATAAAACTGTAAATCTGTAGACTATAAAGCTATAAAACTATAGATGGTACTTCTAATGTGTTTGAGGAATCTGCTCTAAAATCTGTTTAATAAAAACCTTCTGTTTTTCAGGTTTTTTATTCTACACTATTCTGGTTATTAGCAAATCTGAAAAGAAATAACTTATTTTGTAACAGGATTGTCTGTCAAATTTTATAAATTTTCATAAAGGGAAATTGTAGTAGAACATCACTACATTCAGAGAATGTGGTATTCTTGATCAATTATTATATTTTAAATGTACATATAAATTATGTTGGAGAATAGAGCTCATTTTGTTTGTTTTTGTTTAGTTGTTTGGCTTTTTTTTAAATAATCATAAAAATGTAGATTATAATCTGTCAGGAATTGATTATAATTTACTACTGAGACATCATTACAAATTGCAATGTTAATATTCCAGCTTTTTATACCTTTTTATAAATTAAGCACTTACATAAATAAGTATCTGTATTTGTGAGTCATTTCACGCTTTTTATCCTCGAGTCTCAGTCATTTGTGTCTTACAATTTTATGTTGTGTCTGGAGTGCCAGAAGGGTGTTTTGAGTATTTGGAACCTTGTTCACCAACACTTTGCTCCAATTTCAGGGTCATGGCAGGGTAATTTAACTTGCACCATGTTACTTTGGGTTGAATTTGGGCCAGCTGTGTTCGTAAGGCCGAGGTCTCTTGGCTCCCCCTTCCCGCCCCATGGAGGGTTTGGAGCACACCTTGACGGTGCCCGTTGTGTGTTGCAGGATGGTTTCACACCTCTGGCAGTAGCTCTGCAGCAAGGCCATGACCAGGTGGTTTCCCTGCTGCTGGAGAATGACACCAAGGGGAAGGTCCGCCTGCCCGCCCTCCACATCGCGGCGCGCAAGGACGACACCAAGGCGGCGGCTCTGCTTCTGCAGAACGACCACAACGCTGACGTGGAGTCAAAGGTCAGTTGGGAGAAGCAAGGAGCTTTGGTGCTCTCAGGGGCTGGCCACAGCCAGGGGAGATCTCTCTCGGTGTCATCTGTTCGGCTGCAGCTACACAGAACTTTCTCCTCCAACACCCGATAAAGAATAACGTTTGATTTACCTCCTTTGCCTCTTTCTCCCCCGTTCCCGTTCTGTTTAGATCAGGGTTAATTCCTCTTGTAGAAACCTTGCAAATGGAAAATAATAAACAAAATATTACTTGAATTATTATCTCGGGAATGAAAGCCACTCCTGAAAGCAGTGGTGAGCCGTAGGTACTGCACAGTTGCCGTTTGATCAGCTGTCTGTGCAATTGCTTCTTGGAGAACTTGGGTAAACATGTAACAATTAGCACTCAAAGTACAATTAGCACTCAAAGTACTCGCTGGTTCTGCTTCCACCCTGTGGAGCTTCCCGTGTGTGCCGGGCGTGCTACCCCCCGAGCTGCTGTGCCCCACAGCCATCATGAAGCTTTCCGCACCCATGTCACCGGTGGTGGACTAACCGTGCATTTTTTCCCCCTCTTTGCTTCCCAATGTGTTAACCTAGATGATGGTGAATAGAACAACAGAGGTATATATAAATATATCTATGCATCATCACTCCTCCATGACTTAGTGCTGCTGCATCATTTCTCCCTCCTGTCTGCATCGCATATTTTAGGATAGACACCTGCTTTAGATGAAATGAAGTAGCATGTGCTAGAGAAGACTGTAGTTTAGAGACCAGGGCTCTCTGCAGCTGGAACCAGGGTTTAAAAGTAAGAATGAAGCATTCTTGGGAACTTAACTGCCATCATAAAAGGGCTGTATTACGAGAGATGGAGTTTTCAGGGATTCTCATGGACCATGTCTTTATCAGATGTTCTAAGAGCTGCAGACAACCCTGTCATGTTGTGCATCCAGGTCTGATTCTAGGCTTCTGCATGACACTTACCTTGATGGTGTCAGCAAATAGAATGATCTGAGAGTGGTTTTACAGCTGCAAAAACTCCCAAAGCAAGGCAGTGGCAGCTAGCATGGCTTGCTAACAATTTAGAAATGCATCTAGTTCCCATAAGGTTTCATACTTTGCAGGACTGATGGAATTGCTGCATGTTTTAGCATTATTTTAAAAGGAAGTAAAACTACTTAAATATGAAAATCAGTTGCTGAAGTAATTTTATCAGTAAGACGTCTTTTAATTAGGGTGGTAACTCATGGTGTCTGAACATAACCCAGTGTGATTGCCCACAGTGGGAGACTGGTCCTTATGGTGCTAACCCTTGGAAAAAAAAAACATATTAATAATTTAAAATAGTCTTTGATGTTATTTTCATTTGCATCTACTTTGAATTTACAAAAACCAGTTAGCAAATATCATTAAATGACTTGTATTTGAACTTCTGCAAAGAATCTTTAAGAGATTTAACTTGCAAGATTGACATAATACCAATAACTGTATTTTTCTAGTTAGAAGCTAATTTCTCATAAAAGTCAGATCATTGCTTTAATAGTCAGATGTTTTGCTGCTGTTTTCCTGGAATAACTGAAAGTTTTATTCAACTTCTTTTCTTGTATAATAATTATGTTAATTTTTTTCCCTCCTGCCTAGCAATGTGATTTTATTTAGATTCTCTGAAATGCTATAAATAAACATCAGTGAGTGAAAACTAGTACAGAATTGGAGTGGTGACTTGCAGCAGGCTCCTGTTACTAGCTTTTGTCAGTGATGTGCCATCAATTGTGGAGTGCCAGTGCTATATTTTTTAAAGTATCTATTGGTTGTGTCTTGTTTTGTTTATTTTGCAGAGTGGGTTCACTCCCCTGCACATAGCTGCTCACTATGGGAATATCAATGTAGCCACGCTGCTGTTGAATCGGGGTGCTGCTGTGGACTTCACTGCACGGGTGAGTGTGGGGCCAGTCGTGCTCAGTTTGCTTTGTGGAACAGCTTCTGCACAGGGGTGTGAGAGGCACCTCTCCCTCCCCAGCCAAGGGGCCACACCTGGCTGGGCTGTTCTGTTGCCACCTGGTGTCAAGGGGCTTTCCCTGGGCTGCTGAACCAAACCTGAGCTCGAGACCTCACCTCCCAGAACTTCTGCTGTCATCAAAAGGAGCTGCTGTTGTCGTGGCTCCAGCCTTGCAAAAGGTGGGCTGGGATCCAGGGGCATGAATGCTTCCACCTGTAGCTGTGACATATGGCAGGAGTGGTGTGTACCTGCTGAATTCTGCTCACCGTGCCGCTGCTTCCAGTGAACATCAGGTGTGGTGCTGGGGAAAGCATCTGTGCTTCCATTGCATGCGCAGGAGCAGGGGATTCATAAAGGAAATCTGGAACCTGGATGAGTAGGAAACGAAGTGAGACCTAGGGGTGGAGTCCATAGTGTAAGCAGAAGGAAGGCAGGAAACAAGAGAGAGAAGTTAGAGCTGGAAGAGAAGGGGAAAAACCCAAACAGATATGGATAGGGATACAGCACAAAGGATAGGGGTGCAGTATGAAGGGCAAGGAAAGATGGTGGTGCCGGGCATGAGACCAGAAAAATAAATAAACCCCAAAACAAAACAGTCTGAGGCTCTGCAAGGCTTTGGCTCACCAAACCTCACCCTAACAAAGCCAAGGAAGAGATGTGATGTGATCCAGGACAATAGGGAGATAAAATCAAGGGATTCAAAGTGAAGGCAAATGCTGATGTAAGAGTAAATAGGCATAAATTGGCCATGAATAAATGTTGTCTAGAAATTTATGTATTTCCTATTAAATCTTAATATTTAATGTTATTTAATTAATAACTGCTTAATAATGAAAATATTAGATATAATGAGTTTCTGGAACAATCTTTCCATTAAATTAGAAAAAGTAAAAAAAAACCTCCATGTAAATTCAAGATTATACTTATGGGGGGAATTATGTTAAGTGGATAATCCAGCAGCTCTTCTGAGATTTTGATTGTGTGTTATGTTTATTACTTTTGCAAGAGGAAGAGTACTCCAACACTGCTTAGAGCATTTGCACAAAGGGAAAAGTGAATTTGCAGTACTTTAGATAGTTGTATGGCTAAAAACTTGAATGCTTCTGTAGTTAAGGCACACATTTACGTGCAGCAAAGTTTTTCTGACCAGCATTTCAAACCCCTTGCTCTGCTTTCATTGATAGCATTGACCTCTGATTTCCAAGTCCTTTAGCTGACCCAAGTAGAGCATTAAGGCATTTCATGGCATCCCAAGCTTTGGCATTGTGGATTTGATAAGCACTAATCACAGAAGCAGGGATGACAAATGGGGTCTTGGGTCAACTCTTTCCCACTCAGAAACAAGATTAGGGATTAGCAGTGCTACTACATTAGCAATTAGCAGCATTTACTACCAGTGCACTAAATACCATCTGCCTATGCTTGTTTTAATGGAATAATAAGTCTTAGGCTTCAGCAGCTCTGTTTTGGATTAAGGGCACTTGTGGAGAGCACATCCAGAGTGAAAAGGTCATTCTTGCCTCCTCTTCAAGATCTGGACATTCTGAATTCTGCCTCCATTGGTTGCCATCATCATCAGACAGAGTTCTGGGCTGGCTGGGGAGGTGGGGATGCAGTGGCATCAGTCTGGGCTGAGCTGTGGCTCGGGGAGCACTGAGCTCCTGTTTGTGCTTGTGATACAGGGCAGGGGCATCCAGAGAGAGACAGAGCTCATCTCCACTCCATGGCAGTTGCAAATCTAGATAAAGTCGTTGTGACAGAAAGAATTGTAGCATAAATAACAGTAATATGGAGCTGAATGTTGTTCTTTAGTGCTTATCAGGCTGCAGGGGATGAAAGCACTGCACAGGAGGATGGGTTGGGTTCTGGCAGAGCAGTGGATTTGTGGGCTGACAGAGCACTTCCAATTATCAGCAGTGTGTAGCAGAGCCCTTGCTTGATCCTTGGTTACCCAAATTGCAAAACAGGTACTGAAAATGACCCACAGGTACAGCCTGCTCGTTGCCACCTCGTGGCCTCTTGTTTTAATTTCTCTAAGTGCTATCCACAGTCTGCTGTCTTCCCTCTGCAGGAAAGGCCCTTATTTGAGTTGCTGACAATGTGAGATGAGCAACACAGCAAAGATATGGAAGGGCTGTAACCCAAATAAAATATTACCATATGTACTGTAGCTTTCAGAAGTGCAAAGAGCAAACTTTGAAGATGGGGGTGTTAAATGCACTGTGCATTTTTGCTTTGTTCCCTCTGAATAAATAGAAATTAACACTGCTTTTCTATCTCTCAGTTTGTGTTCAGACTCTTTAGGAAAGTACGAATTCTAGGGAGGGGTTTGAACAAGAGAAGAGGATTATGGCAACAAAAGAAGCTTGTGTGAGCAGGGTAATGTGAAGACAAATGTGTGACAAATAGCTATCTGCCATCTGCCACCATCAGTGTAGGCAGGGAGGGGAAAGGTGGAGGAATGTGAATGGATGTGTAGGATGAAGGCAGAGCTGTAAGGCCAAGGGCAAGGGTGGTGAAAGGATGTGAGGAAAAGGAGGGCAGGCCTGTGGCACAGGAGATCTCCTCAGCTGCTGTTCCCAGCCAGTTTCCAAGAGCCCTGAGGGAAGGAAGAGGCTCCAGCAGGGAAGGCAAGGAAGGAGATGAGCTTGCTGCTGGCTCTCAGTGTGTGGGCAGGAGCGCAGTGGTGCTGTGCTGTAAGTAAATGATGTCCCCAGTGATATTCAGGAGCAGCTGCTCCCTCAGCCCCGCTGGTACACACCTGCCTGCCTCTCAGCTGTCACGTATTCCCTTGGTCCCCTCTGTCACTGCAGCCAGGGGACAGGCACAGCTCCAGCAGCTCTTACAGGTGTCACAGTGCCTGCCAGCCTGTGTAACTGCTGGCTCTAGAGACTAGGGGGTTGGGAATGTACCTGTTTTACAGGTGTGCAGTCCAGTGACTGATGTTGTGTCAGCTCTTCCCATGAGCTGCATTAGCACTTCTGTGTCTGCTGTCTCCTCTTGCCTTGCTGCACGGGAGGGTGGCACAGCAAACTCCCCATTGGGATGGATAGAAATAATTTCAGCAAATCAGCTTCTGATGCCCTTTATTCCACCTGTAAACAATGAGGCAGCTCTGGAAGCCATCCTAACCTCATTCCAAATGAAACAAAATCTCCTTATTCAGCTGGATGTTTGCCATTTGGTAACAAAGCAAAAACAATCATTCCTAATTGCTCGACTTCTTGGGCTCAAACTCAACAGAAAACCTGTCACAGTTACTGGCAGGGCAGGCATTGCAGGGTAACAGGCATTTTATGACTACTCATCATCCTTTTCCTGTAGTGCATTATTGTGTGTCCAGCTTCTCCAAAATACTTGAAATACTTCATTGCATCACCACATTTCCCTCTTTCTTAACTGGAAGACAATCACACAGCAACTAAAGAAGTGGAGGAGGAGAATAAAGGGTAACTGAGGGTGAAGTCTGCCTCATTTCTTGGCCAGATTAACACTTTAAAGCAGTCACTACTTGGGCTTTGAAGGATTAGAACACCTCCAGGCACCCTTAGCTGATAGTATGATGAATCCTAGTTACAAGCTGAAAGGTAGTCAGACACCTTTAAGTGAATCTTTTTTTAATCAATTTTTTCAACAGGAAAAACGAATTCCTGTCATTTTAAAACTATTGTTTATCAGCCACTTGTGCCTTTAAAACAAACTGTATCCAATGTCTTACCTGAAGTTTTAATGATTTAATGGAGGTGTTACCTAGAGTGTTAATGACTTAATGGAGGTGTTTGGAATAAACTGGGCATTTTATTTAGGTAAAAGTTACCTTTTGGGGGTTCACACAGTCTTCAGATAGCCTTCTTCTGTCTGAGATGGTCTTCCAGTGGAAAGATCTGCTTAGCCCAGGTGAGGAAATGCCTTTGAAGCTGCACCTGTCTCTGAGGAACACAGTGCTTAGAAAGGAAGGAAGGATGAAATTCTCTGCAGCTTCCAGAGCAATGGCTGAGAGAAACCTCTGTGACCCCCTCATCCACTCTGTGCTGGAGCAAGTCAGAAGGTGGAGGCAGCCAGGGAATCCTCTCTGTGAAGGTGACCTCTCCCTGTATCCTTCTTGCCAAAGCAAACGGGAGGAACTCCTCACTGTGCCATGAAACTGCACCCAGCCCTGGGAAAGCCTTCCTGACCCACAGCACTCCTTATCCTGCAGGAGTTCTCAGTTCCACTGGGAGTGGGCTTTGCCTGCAGAAAGTTTGCTTTCTGGAAGGTCAGGAAAGGATTTGGTGATTTTGAGGGTGGTGTGAGGACAACATGCATTAATGATGACCCTGAGGCTGAGGAGCAGAACACCATTAGCCCATCAGAAAGGGCAGGCAATATCTAAGTGACAGTGGCATAAGAGAAAAACATCTTTGTTTCCCCAGTGGTGGTTTGCCATAAGAGCCCCTTTCTATAGTCTTCCTTGTTTTCTTCTAGGATTCATTTTATACATCTCAGCCCTGAAGAAAGTTAAGTATATAAGCACACAAGAACTAAAATAGCACAATGTAAGACTTACTGGCATTAAGAAGAGAACGAAAAAAGCTGGAAAATTGTATACTGTTGAGGGTTTCCTGGAAAGCATCTAATTGTGCATTTTTATCTTTAATTTCTGAAACATCTGTACAAGCCTCAGTGATCCCAGTGACTGCTACTAGAATATAAGACTTTTCTCTGCAGGAATTGTACTGTGTTGTAGCTCCAGTTCTGAATTGCAGGAAAATACAGGGGAGGATATTGAGTGTTTTAACATACAACATGTTGGTGTTGGTGCATAGTTGCATATGAGAATCTTAAAATGCACACCACAATCTTCCCATACCTTCAGGATCTGGTAATAGTGGTAATAACAATGCAGTGGTGCTGCTGACAGTGCCAGTATGCAAAAACCACCATTATGCTCTTTCCTCTAATGCTGGAGGGATTTTTCAGACTGTGTAAGAAATTTCTGCTAAAGCAGTCTGGCTGTTTTCAGCTTCTGTCTTCCTCACACATTCTGTGTCAATATTAAGCTCTTCCTAGTGTTTGCTCTTAGTTGAGGAGTGAGAAGAGCTCTCTTACTAAATTCCAGGTTAATCTGAGCATTTTGGTAAGAAACTGTTCTGGTTTGTTTTAAATCAAGGGAGTGAAATTTGAAATCAGTGTAATTTTCCTGATTGAAACTGCACTCCACTGAGGGGCTGGGAGAGCTCAGAGGTGGAGGTAAGTTATCTCATTGGCAGCAAGAAGAAATGCCAAGTCTGTGTGACTAGCAGTGAGTTTTCATAGTCCTGATGTGATCAGCTGCTCAGTCAGCATTTAAATCAATGCAACACATAACTAGGAGATGTTTTCCCTTTGTTTCATGCCTTCCTTTAAGGTGCATTTCAGAGCCCAATATGAAGCTGTGAGTGCAAACATTTGATTTTCTTGGTTATTATTAGCATCCTTATGCTTGTGAGACTCCAGCTGTGATGGGAGAAAGAGGCAATCTCGCAGGACAGCATAGCACACCAGAAACCCAGGGGGAGTTCCTGGTTTTCTAAATGCATTAAAAAGGAACCATTGCACACTGACAATTTTAACCCTGTTTTTTCCTTGATTTCCTAACCATCCATGTGACTAAACTGTAGTAGAAATGAGCAGTTCTGACTGCTGTGGTGAGCTGTGATGGATAACGCTGTGTGTCAGAGGGCAGCTGGTCTCATTTCAGCTGGGACGTGTTTGGTGGCTCCTTTCTCAACACAACATAACTGAAAAGTTTTTGAGTTTTCTTGTGAAGCTGTAGATAGAGAGCTGCAGCTGGAAAGGCTTGGTGTTCCCTCTGATCAGGCACGAGCAAAAGCCGCGGATTGTAAAAGCAGCAGTCCTCTCCCATTGTATTTGTGGGTGTTGTGTGGCTCTGGAGGAGGGCACAAGCCGTGTGAGGGGGCTGCAGCAGGCAGTGGATGGGGACAAAGGGAAAACCACCATCCACAATGCTGTGACATGTAGAAAAAGTTGCCTGCACCTGATCCATGGCATTTGAGCTATGTACAGCCTCAGAGGACTTCAGGTCACTTGTCCCAGGAAATCTGCCAAGAAGGAGAGGAAAGGCTGTGTTCTAGTTGATAATCCTATGGCCATTTTCTCCATAGTTTTAGCTTGCTGTTCTCACAATGATGTTTCATATTCCCTGTAGAGTTTGTACTCACAAATTGGACCTTAGTGTGAAGTGTTCTGTCTGAGACATGACCCAACGCTGGATATTTCAACAGCAAGGGCAAGCAGCACTCCAGCAGGAGCTCTGGATCTGAACCACGTAATTTAATGGCAACTTGTGGAAGGCATTTCAGCTATATTACTGCGGGAAAACATCTTCAAAAATTTCCTGATTTACTATTCTATCTTAAGAACAAAGGGAGAAATTTATAGAACATCAAACGGATAAAAATAGACTGAAAAGACAGCAGATTCTGTTGATACACTGAAGAATTCAGAACCTTACATTTGGTGGCTATTTTGTTTGCTGATACCACAGTTTTAGTGTTAATAAACAACACCCAAGTTGCACATATTATTAAGCTTTTT
>JAHXMQ010000566.1:27272749-27299070 GCA_020466415.1 Ammodramus savannarum pratensis | reverse complement strand
CTTTTCCCCCCCCCCTTCTTTTCCTCACAGTGTTTTCCTGAGATGTTAAGGTTGAAAAAGGTTAAAAGTGTTTTTAATTATTCATTCCTTTCATTTTTTTATGAACTGCCTGATCGGATTAGTAAAGTACAACAAAAACTGCAAACTCCCTCCAAGGAAATCAGTGCTCTTTCCTAGGAAAGAGAAGCTCTTTGGTCATCCATAAGGACAGATATTACGCTGAACATATAGAGATTAATTTGCTTGATTCCTCCTGCTCCATTAATTATTTCTGGGAAGCTGTGTGTAGTTGGTTTTCCTCACAAAATTTTTTTGTGCAGTCACATTCTTTCTCCATCCATCTCTTTGTAAGGTGAACTTGCTGCCTATTTTCAGCCAAAAGTAACTCATGGTTTCAAGATGTTAAAGACAATGAATTTAAATGTTTTTTGTAAAGACAGGTGATCACATGGATTGCTGGCTCTTGAGCTCAGCCCTCATTTGGTGCTGGAGAATTTCCTCACATTTCCAGCCAGCATGATCGCCCCTGTCAGAAACTGGGAGATAAACATGCTGTCCTAATAGCTTTGGTAGCAATCCAGAAATCTGAATGTCATTTGAACAGGACTTGGTTTTGAAGATGAAAGTGGATATTTTTCATTTTTTCCCTGTTGCAAGCAAACAGTGTCACCTAACCATTAATTGCTAAGGGGCCATCTTAATTGCTAACAAGTCATCTCTTTTAGTTTTGAGCTGTGTATTTGCCAGCACTCATCCCTCTATTCCAGAACCAGATCTCCTTCATTCATGGCAGCAGGAGCTTTGACTGGCAAATAATTAGATCCATAGTGCATGTTCTTGTGTGGTTATGCCCTCCCTCGTGCTGCACTAGATTCAGCTTAGTGTTGAGATGAATGAGTACCAGACTTCTAACAGGTGTTTGTCTTGCATTTTGTAATGCTGTCCCTTCCTCCTCCATTTCTTTTTTGATGCTTGGAAAATGCTTTTCTTCTTGTCTGTGTATGAGGCAGTAAATTATTAGTACTAAATTATTTTGATGTATTACCAGGGCACTAGGCTCTGTTAGGCTGAGTTGACCTCTTTACCCCTTAACATCAGCAAGTAGAAAAAGCTGTTTCTTTAATCTAAATTACCTGCAGTACTCTTTACTTGAAGACACAAAAGTTAATTCCTTTACCATTTTTTTCTTGGGAAAGTAGAATTCATCTCTCTCTCCCTCTGACCTCAGTAACATCTCTCCTCCTGGGAAGAGAAAAAAAGCAGAAAGTATCTCCACGTAATTGTTTTTCTCCTTTTTTTCCGCTCCTTTTTGTGACTGGTACAGTAATGTAGTGACCCCATATTATATCCAGTGTCAGCTCCCAGTCAAATAGAATTAAGTCTTTTTTTCAAAACCATCTCACAGAAAATTTAAGTGGTCACATAGCTTTACCTCCCTGAAAGGACTAGACATGCTGCACTTTCTGTTTAATGTGCTGTTTAATCTTCTTGTTTTACTTTGCTTTTTAAAGGAATGAGAAGCTACCCTGGCACAGTCATCACTTTGATCCTCTAATGATCATGAATATTGTAGAAAGGATCTCTGTCATTTAACCTTGCTAACATGTATTTTACCTCCGAGATAACATTAATTAATACTTTCTAGTAGCTGTGAGATTGCTTCATAGTGAAATTTTGTGTAAATGTAGCAGCTGCATGAGGTACATTATGTTATGATTAGTCTGTGAGTCAGCTTGTCACAGCTGAGAGGGGATCTTCTTGGTGCTGGCTCTCCATCACTGCACTCAGCTGTGCTGCTGAAGGCTCTGTTAGCCAGGTCAGACAGCCATACCCTCCCTGCTGCTCAGGGAGCCTTTGATCCAGCCAGCCACAGGACACTGTGTGCGCTGCATTCTGCTGGGTGCCAGGGCTGCTGGCTTACACAGCCAGCTGTGTGTGCTGCCCCCAACACCCAGGAACACATCCTTCACAATTCTGTGTGCCTGCACACCCTGGCTGCGTGCTCTGTTTGGATCCCTTTATTTTTCCTTGGCTCCATATGATCAGATGCACACAGGACGTGGCCCTCACAGGGCACGAGATAAAGGAGTCAGCAGAGCATGAAGAGACGTCCTGGCTGCATCTTGTTAGGAAGTGCAGCCTGTGTGTGCTCACAGTGGGTTATGTAACTGTCCTGGATGTGCAGCATCTCATCCCTGCCTGTGCCAGCCTGCCAGGCACACTCAGGGAAGCACAGACCCTCCTCTGCAGCCCCACTTCCAGCACGGTGTTGCACCCATTAGAGGGGCAAATTGAGGAGGCAAAATTAATGGTGGAACTGAAATGAAAGTGCTTGCCAGGCTTTCAAGGTTTGCTGGTAATGTTCAGATATAAGTTATGCTGGCCTCTCATAATTGTTGTATGAGATCTGCAGATATAATGGTTTTGTTTATTTTTCTATGGATCCTACAAGGTTTGTGAAGTTGAGTTTTGAATCCTTCTCACTACAGGCTCCTAAACAACCACAGCTGGATTAAATTGCTAAGATTCAGTAAAATTGCTTAAGTTCAACACTTAAGCAAAAGTTGTGAGCTGAGGCACAATTGTGCCATCTTATAACCCTAACAACAATTTGAGTTTTGTCTTACTTGTGTGTATTTTGAGGTATCAGGCCAGTAATTCACATGTGAGGTTGAGCACAGCTTCCTTTTGCTTTCATGCTCCCAGGGAAACAAACTGTGTTATGATTTAGCAAATTGGGCATAATTCACTCTGTGAGCAAACCAAAAATGGAATTTGTGAAAGACATATGCATATTTATTTTCATGTTGTTTTCTTCCACAGAATGATATCACACCGTTGCACGTTGCATCAAAAAGGGGGAATGCAAATATGGTCAAACTCCTACTTGATCGAGGAGCTAAAATTGATGCCAAAACAAGGGTAAGCTCAAGTGTGAGTGCTGTGAGTGGCTGTGTGGAATGACTGCCTCTGACCTGAGTGTTGCTGTAGAGCTTAAATCATTCATCTTCCCAGGAGGCTGCTGCAGCTGCACTGCATTTATTTTTAATGAAATTATTGCAGTAGCATACTAACATTTTACATCTCTTACAGCAGTGTGTGAAACACCAAGGATGGCAAAGCTCAAAGCCAACCATTTTCCATGTTCCCTTTCCAGTGTTTAATTAGGAGCTGCTTTTATCTACTTGGGAGTAGAGGTGAATATACAGGAGGATGCTAAAGACAATTCTAGTCGGATATTTCAGAATTTGAACGATAGCAGGGTAACTTTGAGCTGCAGTGTGTGTTTGCCTTTCACAATGCACAGGCAGGGTCACAGAGTGTGCTGTGGCTGATGATTCTGCTGCAGCTCAGGCTCTGTGGGATTTCTCAGCACATGGGTGGGGCACAGGGATGGTTTCCATCAGGCTGACACCTAAACCAGTGCCCTCAGTGACTTAGACATAACCACATGCTTTGAGTTTTTAACTGCTGTAGTTAAAACCCAACCAAGCCAGGGATATTTTATTTACTTACACAGCAGAAAAAAAAAAATCCAAACAAAACAGAGAGAGAGAGAAGGAAAAAGTTCAAATGTTTGGAAGTAAATTGGGAACTATTGGTGCTGTAGGCTGTTAGGGCAGTCTTTGCAACACACTCCTGTATGTGAGAGGTAACTGTCAAGAGCTGTCCCAGTAACTTTCTGACAATTATAATTTTCTTGACATGTTAATTTATCACCTATACCTTTTCCATTTTGAACTCATCTCTATAAGTTCTACTATTCTGAAGCATTCTAAGCAAAAGAAATGAAAAACCTAAGAATAGTTTTTCTGCAGTTGTTCCTGTATTCACAGGTTTTTGTTTGGTTACTGTAGTCCCTGAGATTTCCTGCAGTGCTTGTTAGGCACATTTGTGTTTTTGTTCTCTGTCGAATTCAGAAACTGGGTCAGTTTATTTTGTCATCTCTTCCTTCTGTCCACATGTTCTTCCTTATTGCTTCTATTTTACCTTTAGTAACTGATGATTTATTTCTAAAATGTTTTAAGTTCTTTTCTAGTTGAGCAATAACATGGAAGAGATGAATGACTCCTCATGGGTAATGTGGACAGTGGGCATAGCTCCTGGACTGAATTTCCAGCCTCCTGTGTGCCACATAGGGGTACCAGGATAAGGGGTGTGCTTCTGCCTTGTGGTGGGGAGGGACACTGTTTGGTGGTGTGTGACAGATGTGCATTTGGTCAGAGCAGGGAGAAGGGGGCTTGGTGGGGGATTAGTTGCTTCCCTCTGCAAGTATTTGTATGGCCCACTGCAGTCCAAATCATTAGGGACCAGTACTTTAAATAGCTGGAGTCAAGTTAGTTCTTTCAGTTAGGAAAATTCGTGCTCTGCTTCATTTCCTCTGTCACAAGCTCGGGGTCAGACACAGGGATAATTTATGTAACTAAAAATACAGGCTGGGACGGAAACAGGATCTAGGAAGAGGGGCAGAAGCATTAACAGCTCCTGAGGCTGGCACAGCTTCCCACTGAGGCAAAGGCAGTGATGAGCGTGGCTCACAAAGTGCTGCCTTGTTTTTCCAATTAAGATATGTCAACTTTGTAGCTATTCTTTTTTTTTTTTTTTTAATCCACTATTTTTCTTTTCAATGTCCCAGATATAGAATGGCCCTACAAAAATACAGGGTGACAAAGGCTCTGGTCATATCCTTTACAACTGCATCACCACTGCTGAATGCACTGAAAGGCAAAGAGCAGCTGAGGCTGTCTTTTCTGATACATGTGTCAAGCCCTGCTTATCAGCTGGATGCCCAGGCAGAGCCCAGCCTTTTGTGTTCTGTGAGGGGCAGGTGCTGAATGCACACACAGCTTGATAACAGGTGGGATTTGCATGTGAAAACGAGTGAGTCTCCTAGTGCCATATTTATAAATGTGAGACCTCTCTCATTTTTCTTATTTTTTTTCTAAGAGATTTACAGAATTTTTGTATGTAAGAGATAAGCAGATTTTTTTTTTTCTATTAGGATAGTTTTTTGTCTTGGACATTTGATATTGTTTAATTCAAAGATTGATTATTGAAGACAAAATACCTCCTTAAAGGTAAATGGCAAAGGTTCTGTACCCTTATGAAAGGATTAAAAAAAAAATCTTGAAATTTGTAGTTTTACTGCTCAGGGGGAGAAACTCTTAGACCTTTGTTTCTCCTGTTTCAGGTCTGTATCTCACCTTTAAATGAGAATGCAGAACATACTGTTTTGTGTTGTTGACCAACAGAGCCAGGATTTGCTACTCTGACTCTTAGATGGGGCAGATTTATCTATTCCGCTGGCATTTTGTTCCTGCAATCCATCCTCTGTATGGGATACTGGAATACTCTCCACATAAAGCTTTTTTATATTGTTCACAAAACAAATAATTTTATAGATAAATTAACGAAAAGCCTTTCCTGAGCAATATGTAAGTTGAGGTAATGATTTCTTTTCCTTAGTCATTAACATGAGCATTTGCATTTGCTGCTGACAGATGGTCCAGGAAACTGCAGTGCTGAAGTACTGCACAAAAGGTTAACACGAAGGGCTAAATCCTTATCCTGTTTAAATTACTGTAAAAGTAATCCAGGAGCTCCCACTTTCTCTGGATTCATTAGGACTGGGATTTGATGAGCACCATTATACACTTACACACCTGCACACTGTAGCTGGGACTTGAGAGAACATGTGAGACACATCCCAAAAATATGTTAAAACTATTTTGAGATTCAGACATGCCTTTTTTTTTCCATTTTAGTTCATGCTGTGTTGCATTGTTTATTTTAACCAGCTGTTCATCTTCCCTCTGTTCTCTTTCTGTGTGTGAGATGTCTAGCAACTGGTATTTGGGGCTGGGTACTGAATTCTTAAGGGTACCCCTCAAGAGCTGTGTGCTGCCAGGGCAGCTTTAATCATTCTGGTTTTTAGCCAAGATTCTGGGCAAAGGCCTGTTAATGCCTCATGTAACATGTTTACTGAATGTTGCCCTAATTATGTTTTTTCTGTCTTCCAGAAAAGACTTTAAAAAGTAAAATTTAATTAGAGAGGTTGATTAAATTAGCTTGATTTGCTTTGGCTGTCTAATACTGTATATGCCAAAGTGAATTTGTGTCTGAAGCAGGCAGCTAGCAAGTTTTAGCCTGGATTAACAGTAAGTGTTTATAATCTTCATTCTACTGATTTTGCAGCTAAACAACAGGCCCAGCACTCATATCTGCATGAAAACACATGGGATATGCTCTTTGAAGATGCATCAGATCATGCATAAGCTGCTGCAGAAAAACCACATGTATTAAGATATGAAATAACTGCAGTGGCACTGCCTTGGCATTCTGAGTGACGAGCAGGGAGGGCAAACCTCGTTTGTTGCCCAAGAAGGGGCAGTTTGCAACAGTTTGCCAAAGGAGTGAAGAATTCAGGAGAGCTGGGGAATGGAGTGGGACAGAGCCCTTTGGAATCTTTGGGAAATCCCCCATGCCACGATGCAAGGGGAATCCTGGATGAGCATTGACAGGGAATTGGATGAGCATTGACAGGGGAGCACAAGGAGGCTGCTCTGTGCTGACCCCACACTGCTCAGGGTCCCTTAAAGCCATTGTGGTGGTGAGGAAACACACAGCAGCAGGAAGGCTCAGTCTCAGGACAGTTTAGTGTAACAAGATCAGAGAGCTACACAGGTACCTGAGTGTCAACAGGGACCAGAAACAATGCCTAGGTCTCATTTGTGTGTGTTTAAAAGAAAAGCTAAAGCAGGCAGCAGCCCCGGAGATGGGTGTGCAATGCTAATGGGAAGCTTGTACCTAATCATAGCTCCTCCTGTTGTCCTCCTGGCTTTGCTGAAGCTGCTCTCTGGAGGGATAGATAATACAGATGATATGATTTATCATGTCAGTGCATACTTACAGAGTCCTTAATCTGCAGATTATTGTCATAATCGTTTGTAATGGTTTTTCTGAGCCATTGCAGACTCATATTAAGGCAAGTTTGCTTCCTAATACATGTAATATATTTTATGCTTCACATGGTATAGTCTATGTGAACAGTAAATAAGCAACTAGAAGATCTCCTGACAAAGTCAGTGAAGTCTTGCTTAGCTCATAGCAGTCTGTTTTAATCTAAGAATCTCTTTTTAAAAGAGAAGTCTGTCTGATCTGCATTTTAGATTGCCCCTGCACACTTCATTACCTGCTCCCAGTGTCATGTGCCAATTAACAAAACCAGTGAATGGTGTCTTTTGAAACTACAAAAAAAGATGATCGAATGTGTCTCATTCACTGTGAACTAACCATGGTATGTTGGTGAAATGATTTGGGGAGATGTTAAATCTGGAAAATGGTCTCTAAGTTTGGTGCCTGATCTCCTTGAGTACCTGTCTTTGATGTACCTGCAGAATGTGATAATTATAGGAAGTAAAAGGAGTGAACAATCTAATGTACGTGGTGATCTTCAGCTCTTGCCTACAGTCCTGTAGTTGCTTGGCCTTGCTGGGTTTGATATTCCTTCCCATAAAAGTTTTCTTTTTTTTTATAGGTGGTATTTTCATATCAAATGTTTGTGTCTGCTCAGTGCATTAAATGCCCTCACCTGTGGGAGCTACTGGTACAAGAAATATGCATTACCCATTTTAAACACTTGTGAAGCTGTGGCGAAACATTTGCAACTCAGCTAAAAAAATGCATCATTTGTGGGTTTTGGTATCTTCTCTGTCTTTATTTGTTTTGAGCAATACATCTTGAATTTGTGTAGTATCATTTTAACAAGATGCACTTCCCAGTACTTTATGGGCAGATACAGCAGGAAGAAGCAGAAATTACAATAGAATTATTGTAATTACACCTTGAGAGGTGTCAGTAAGAGCATTGTGGGCCAAGCTGCATTCATGTTGTGGGAACAAATTACTCCCTGAGTTAAGGGAGTTGAGTCTGAACCAAAATATTTTTTTCATCTATGTCAAAAATCTATTCCTTACTTTAAGTGAAAGAACAGGCACAATGAGAACCATGCAAGTTTTAAATGAAAGTAGCAGGAAAAGTTTATCATGAAAATTCCTACCTGTTATCTTCCATAGGTTTTTCAGGAGCAGGAAAAAATGTAGAAGCAGGAGAATGTAAGGCTCTCTGAACCACGTCCCCCCTCTCCCTGGCTGCCCTCCACACTTTGCAGGGCTTAATCTGATATTCCAGTGGAGGGTGGTTTAGGAATTACCAAGGAAGAAAGAATATTATAATTCCACATGGAAAGTATTATTAAAGAGGTACCTTAATAATACTTCTTATCATACAGAAATGGAGGGGGAGTGCATGTTTGTGAAGAGAGTATGTGAGAGGGAATTTTAGATAATCCCTTGTATAAAAATGATGTGACACACATATTCTAGACAATGCAACATATGTGTTTTAAGAGCAGTGGAAGACACCAGAGACCAAAGACCCTTCCTTTGTGATTTATAAATGAGGAAGCCAAAGTTTCTGACAACTTTGACATCATTATTTGCAGCAGGCAATAGGATGTTGACTGTTACTAAGAAAACTATTCCAAAAGGGCTATGGGCAGTGTGCCTTGACTCCAGGCCACTCATTCAGCTGGGGGTCACATAAGCACAGTCTGCACAGAGAGACAGAAGTGAGTCCAACATACTTCCATCACCTGGGATTAAGATGCTTTCCTCATCTGCTGCACACTTGTCAAAATCAGTGTAATAAAAACATCTGAGAAGGATTTTTTTCCCCTCTCAGACTGACTGGCTATCCAATGACTCCAATGCATACTGAAAAATGAAACCCACTTTTCTCCAAGGCGTGCAGGAAAAAGCACCTGAAGTGCAATCTCATCTTTTTCTTGCATGTGCAATGAGGGCCTGGAAGGAGCCTATTGCACGAACACCAATGTGATATGGCTATTTCAGAAAATCAGAGCCAGGGTGTGCTCTGTTGGTTTGAACAAACAGGTTCAAGTGTTCATCTGCAGGAGAGCAGCGCCTTGCAGGAATTAATGAGCCTCCTGGGACATCACAGGCCTCTACAGAAGTGTGCAGGACTTGAGCATGTCTGACACTAATGAGCTCTAACTCTGTGTCCCCACAGGATGGGCTGACCCCCCTCCACTGTGGAGCAAGAAGTGGCCATGAGCAGGTTGTAGAAATGCTGCTGGATCGTGGTGCCCCTATTCTTTCCAAAACCAAGGTAACTGATCCTCTTTCCTGGTGGGATAATCCTTGCACCTTTTTTTTTCTTTCTTTTTCCTGATGTAATTCTGTGTGTCTCATGTATTTAAGGGTTTGGCAATAACTTTCCTATTTCTTGGTTATTTAAAGTAACTGTGTGGGAGCTCTCGAAAGTGAATGCCGTATGTAGAGCACGTCTGCATATGTAAAATGTGTTAAATCCAGATATACAAGAAAAGATTTCTGTGCCAACCAAAAAGACTTGTGTGGCAACCCTATCCCTCAGAATTTCAGTAGCTGAAGAACTCTGTGTCTATCCTGGAATAAATACACGGTGATTACAATAAATCTTCAGCTTGTACCAATTTACCCTAAGGCTAGAGAAGAGACAAGAGATAAAAATAGAGCAATGTCCCTTTGCAGAGACAGCTCATATTTCCTAAGGACTTAGCCTGATTATCAGATTCTCTCCTTTCTGTCTCTCTACAGTTTATCATGCAAAATTCTACCTGGTAATTTCAAATCACCTGTGCCAGGGTGCACAGATTGCTGTAGACCCAAGGGCTGGCATTAGAGGAAGCATTTGCCAGAACTCTGCAGGCAGTGGTCTCTGCTGTGCTGTTACTGCTGATTTCAAATCTCATAGCAGCAGCCTGCTTTGCACCACTGCAATCCATGGCTTCCCCGTCCAGGGATGACATTTGGGCTGTGCACTTTGTTGAGGTTCTTTCCAAAGACAACCTTCAACTACAGGTTGTTTTTTTTTTCCTTAGTCTGTAACCAGTGTGTTTCAGCAACATTCCTGTTCTGTTGTTATTTCTTTTCTCTCTCTGTCATCCTGTTCTATTCTGTCTCAGCACCCTTCTATATATTCTGCTTTTCTCCTCCCTCCTTTTTTCCCCCTTTACTGGATTATATTTAGCATTTGTTTGGGGAGGTTGGCACCAGCTTTCCTCTGCTCAGTGAGTCACTGGCAAGGGCTGTCATGGGTAATCTGACAGACACTTTTCACCCATCCTCTGCATTTGGAATTTCCATGGGCTCCCACAGCCATAGCTTGCAAACTCCATGAGCAGGGGAGAACCACAAGGGGCTGTCTAGGAACCCCTTGGGCCACATCTGCCACTCTTGGAGCCTAGAACTAATATTCCAGGCAGAATAACTCTTCCACCCTCTCAGAAAGCTTTGTTTATTACTTAAAGGAAAAAAAAACAAACCAAACCACCACCAAAACAAAGCCAAAAAACCCCACAACAACAAACCAAACCAAAGGACACCCACATAAACATACACCCTATTTCTTCCATTTCCACTATTGTAAATGAAAACCTCTCCTAAGGAATTACATTTCTGTGTTGAGTGGATGTTGTATTTTCAGGTGTTACCCCTAAACTTAAGCTGCTGTTCCAGGACTGTAGGTTTTGAATTTGTGGCTCCTCCTGAGCAGACTCACAGAGCCTAGCCCAGAGTTCACTAGACAAAATCAGGCAGATTACAAGGGAGAGTGGGTTAGAAATTGCCTGAGGCTGAGAGACAGACTGGATGTTGATCTGCAGAGGCTTATATAAACAACTTCTGCAAAATAAGAGCCTCCTCTGGAAGAGGGAAAGCTGTTCCATGTAAAAAAGCGAACAGAAGAAAGTGCAGAGCTTCCTGCATTTCCTTCTGATGTGTTAATTTTACCACTTTCAGAAGGTGAGCTCGGAAGTAGCTGTACCTCTGGACGGCATAAATGAATTCATTCATTTGGCACTAAATTGCAGTACTGTCCTCTGCAAATATAAGTGGCTCCATTCTCTCCAAATTAAGTCATATATTATTGGAAATAGGACACATCTTTGAAAGAACTTGAACTTCACAAAGTTTTCTCATGTTATATAAAACTCTTTCAGAATAATAACCAGGCTGCAGTTTGATAGCTATTTCCTGCTAGAGATGGTTTAGTGTAGTGCTGACCCTTTCTTGCACTGCAAGAACCTTAGATTTATTTTCAGGGAAGGTGGTGACCTGATGGATTGTATGGGGGTTTCTACAGGCAAAATGAAAAGGGAATTCTCATCCTGAACATGCCAGTGATTTTGGATGTAAGGAATGATATCCCTGTCAGTAACTGTCCATCTTTTTTTAGTTACTGGTTTTCCAGACTTCTTTGGCTCTTTGTCTTTTTTCTTCTTTTTTCTTGCCCTAAAGTTAATGCCACACAGCTACAAAATAAGCTCAGAAATTTTATGTTTATCTAGTCAGCTGATTCTTTGTTTCATCTCTATGGTCCTGTTTTGTTCTGTTTGGTTGTTTTAAGGTATGGTGTGACCGTATGGTCCTTAGTGGGCAATATCTTTGATTAATCTTGAACTTCTTTCCCTTTTAATATTTTCTTGGAAATCTTAAAACAGAAATGTAAGAATATTTATAAAGTGGCTCCATCCTAAAGTACCAGATCACTTCGTAGGGGCATTGTTGGGTTGTCTCTCACAAGAAGGATATGGGCCTGGAGAACACCCTTACATGTAATATTTTTATTTTAAATGTGGCATTGAAATACTGACTTGTGTAAGGTTATAGAGTATCATCTGCCACAGAAGTAAGCCTGGTTTAGGGTATAACAAAAGAAAATTTTCCAATTCTATTTTTGTCTTTTTTATCTTCTTTAGCATCCAGTCTTGTCTCTTACTTTTCTGTGTGAGGTCTGGCTAGCTGCTGCACTTCTCACATCCATGACAGATTTTATCAAGTATTTTGCTGATTTTTCAAATTGGCTCTGTTTCTTCCTTTCTTTTCCATCCATGTCAATCTTTTTGGTACAAGTCTTTCCTATGAGGGAGTATCATATCAACTTCTCAATCTCTTACTCCATTAATAAGTAATGGAGTAGGAGATTGAGTTTATGGTTTATTGGCTATTGCTGTGAAGAATGACACTTTTCACCCAAAGGATCTTTCTTATAAAAATTGAGCAGGATGGTGTTTAAAGTTTCATGATTTTCTTACTCTCACCTCTAAAGCACCATCAGTTATAAACTGTTACCAGGAGGACTTGGTGACCAAGGGAAATTAATCTTTTTTTGTTCTACTGTTAACTACACTAGAAGACAGTGAAAACATTTAAAATGCCTTGCTAGTATGAAGCTTCCATGCAGATAATTGCTGTAGTAGCCTTTGGGAATGGGAGAGAGGCTTATCCAAGCCAACATAAATCACAAGTGAGATGCCCATGAGATAATCTTACTTGAAAGATGTTGCTGTGTCCGAGAGTGTCTGTGTCTCAGCACTGCCTGTAAACTGCTCCCCAGCACTGACAGCGTTCACCTGTTTGCTTTCACCATCCTGCTTCCATCTCGATTTAAAGTACTGTTCCACGGGGTATTTCCACCTTCCTTTGGAGCTGTGGCTGTTTCCACATGGCCGAGGGAAGGGTCTGTGTCAGAGCCCGAGGTCCCGGCTGGTTTTGCCTTTGCTGGCTGCGGTCACACGAGGGCACTGCGTCTGTGAGCAAAGGTTTGTGTTTCCAGACAGTGTGCTGGCAGTCACTTACAGCTTATAAACCATTGTGTGCTGCTACAAGAATAGATGCTGCACTCAAAACTAAATATGGCATCAGAAGAATCGAGTAAAAAAAGCCCCTACAGCTGGGAGGAGGAGCTATGTACTGCTGCTAACAAAGGCTCTTTCCTTCTGGTGTATATTTTTAATCTTTCATCATGAAATAGTGTCAGTCCTTTCAATTTTTGAGAATTTTCTCTCATGGTTTTGTTCTGGAAATATAATATATTTTGGCAGCTTGTTCACTATTTTAAACATGGCAAGACACAATTCACTGGTGCGTGAGTCTCTCTCAGGTGTTTCCCTGGTGGAACAGCCTTGCCACTGCTGCTGGTAGGTCGCAGCACAGAGGTTTTATTTAGAGATTTTTAGCCCAGTTGAAACTTCTGGTGTTTTACCAATGTGGGCTGGGAAGAGTGGTCTCCAGAGCTGGATAATGTAGTGTAAGCATGTGTACAACTCAAATTCAGGAGAACATGAGTGGAGGGATGAAGGAAGGCTGTAGTGTTCACTGAGGGATGCTCTGACCTGTGCTGTCATGCCTGGTTTATACAGGCCACATTTAGAGTGGTGAGTTTAACTCAGCCTTAAAAACCAGCAAATTCCCTGGCTGGGGTGTTAAGAGTCACAAATTGCTGTTCCTCATGTAACTCATGTAAATCGAGCAGCTTGTCTGAGACTGGAAGGAAGCTACATTTAGAGCATGGCTGGTATGTTAGGATGGTTTTTCAATGTGGGGCTGCTTACAGACTCTTAGCAAACAAGCTCCAAATTCTGGAGTAAGAATCCCCATTGTTACACTGAACATGTTAAGTTTATTTTGGGTTCTCTCTGGGCTTGTAAAATTCTCCATACAACAAACACTCCCAAGAACAGTGCAGAGGAGTTTCCCTTCTCTGAGCGTCCTCTAACCCATCCTGCTGGGTCTCTCTGTTGGCAGAATGGTTTGTCTCCATTGCACATGGCAACACAAGGGGATCATCTAAACTGTGTTCAGCTCCTGATCCAGCACAACGTGCCTGTGGACGATGTCACCAATGACTACCTGACTGCACTGCATGTCGCTGCCCACTGCGGCCACTACAAAGTCGCCAAGGTTCTCTTGGACAAGAAAGCCAATCCTAATGCCAAAGCACTGGTGAGTACACATCAGGGTGTTGTTCACAGCCAAACATTCCTGCAGAGTTGTGCTGGGACTTCCTGGGAGGTGTTTTCTGCCTGCTGATGGCTGACAGAGAGGATGGGCTGTTGCTGCCACAGCCCAAGAACAAGCGCTCGAGGTTCAAAGTGTTGATAATGTACCCTGCAATCAGAGAAGACCTTTGCTTGCAGACAGTCAGCAGTGATTTATGAACTCCTAGTGTAACTAGAGCACTTTTGCCTCCTGGTAGGTTTTTATGAGTAGATGAAACTGCTGCAGAGGTAACTGCTGCAGTTTTTGGTCTGGAGAGAATCCTTATTTTCCAAGTGTTTGTACACAGAAAATAATCAGTGACGTTTAAAACATCACTAAGTTCTCAGTGATGTGAAACAGAGAAAGGTAGGAATGAGTTACATAATGAGTATTTGTGGTATTCCATGTCAATGGAGTCATGTGCCTTTCTACTTTAGAAACAACTTCAGCAGCAAAATACATTTGTGCAGTTAAACTGCATACAAACAGAATACATTAATGCCTTTTGTTCAAATTGCAATCTCAGTCCATTCTATTTAAAATGTCTCTTTGATTTGTGCTCCAAGAACTGTTCCAAACAAATTTGCATTCTGACATGAATTGGGTTGATTGGTCTCACAGCCTGATGCTAACTCGCTCAACTCCTGAAACGTTTTGTGAGCTCCTGAAACCCTCAGGAGCCAGGTGGGATTGAGTCTCTTGGAGGCAGCACAGGCTCCACAGATTTCCTTCTCTCAGCCCCTGTGCCTTTTGTGGCAGACCAGCTGTATTCAGATGTCTGTGGTCATGATATTAGGATATATGGAACACAGCTGAGCTCCCCCTGGGCATTGTGCACTGCCAAGGAGAGGGGTGGGAGCTGCTACACTGGAGCAGACAATGACATGGACCTCACATCATGAAACATACAGTATTCTTTACCATATGGCAGGTAAAAAAGGATAACTTTGGTCAGATCTGAGGGACCAGCTCTGCCAGTTGTTTTCAGAATGTTCTGCAAAGGCTCTTTTGTACCGAGCAGCATCAGCATTCAGTGCTCCGATGTTGCTGTACCAATCGTGGGTGCTCTGGACAGCCTATTTTCCTGATTTACTTTTTTCTATGGTATCATCTCACACGAAATAAGACAGTTCTGATGTTCACCCCACTGCACGTATCTTTTTTAAAGGAAGGGGTGAAATACTTCTAGGTGCAGTAAGCTGACAGGGAATGAATGGGGGGAAAAAACCAAACAAACAAAACAAGTAGTAAAAACAGTTTAGAAGATGTAAATTCCAGAGCCTGTAAAAGGTAAAGTGCTTTTTTTACCAGGAGTTCTAAAAGGTCAAAAGAAAACCAACCAAAAAACCCACCCCAAATTCCCCAAAATCTCCAGCAGAAAACCCTGGCCAGGTAAAAGTGAATATGGTAAGCAAAAAAGAAGGGTTTGACAGTTTTGCATGACGTGAGATTTTTTTAAAATTAACTCATTATTGGAGTAGGCAATATATTACAGAATTAAAACTGGATATATGAAATAGATCTTTATCTTCTTATAAATTTTTACTTTCTATTGCATGAAAAATGTAGTAATTCCAAAATAAATTCGGCAGTTGTTCCTTTAAAACAGAAAAATCTATTTTGTGAATTCCATACTCAGTTCTATTTTTTAATTCCATGGGACACACTTTTTAATGCCCCTATCTCATTTCCAGAATGGTTTCACACCTCTTCACATTGCCTGCAAGAAGAACAGAATAAAAGTAATGGAACTTCTCCTAAAGCACGGTGCATCAATTCAAGCTGTAACTGAGGTAAGAAATGGTCTTTCCATGCTTGTCTTTGCTTTTCTTACAAAATTCATTGCCTCTGTATTGATTAATATTTCAGTATTTCTGAAAGAGCATTACCAATGAAGTCAACAATTATTTTCTACTAGATATTATGAAATAATAAAACTGAATAATAAAGTCAGTTGCCCTAATGAATCACAAACAACTGATATATGTTGGGATTATAGTGAGAATAATAAGTGAAATGTAACAAAAATAACTTCCTAAAATCTACCATTTCTGCCAATTTTTCCTTCTGTAATTTAAGGCCTTAAGGATGAAATTTTATTTGTTACAGACACTGAGGTGAAGATTATGCTTCAGTCAAGTCCGGTTTTAAAAGGTGGTTTAATTCAGACCTTTTTTTGGCTTTCCAAAAAGAAGTGCTATTCTCCCACCATCGTGGGACATCACAAATCAGCTAGACAGAAATCAATATACTCTCGTTTCAGTCAGCATGAGATACTCTACACCCAGTTCTTGGAACAATTCTGAGATTGTTTAATTCCTATGGGAATTTTTATCTCCATGCATGTATATTTTACCAAGTTAGAAGGGGAGCAAAGATAACATCTATGAATGTGTGACCACAGTGGAATGGGCCATGTTAGAAAATAACAGGGAATTTCATGGATTAAACAAGGTGCAATGGGGAATAGTTCATCTACACAAAATGGAGTTTGATTTAATGTGTGTGGGGTTGTTCTAATTATTCAGCAGCAGACCATACAGATCCCTTCCTGGCTTGCTTGAGGGAGAAGAGTCTGCACTGGCTACAGTTCATGTAGCTCCAGACTAGTGTTTAAAAACTCTTAGAAGCATTTACTAAATTGTTTGAAACACATAAAACAATTTACACACTTAGCCAGTTATTTCTGCCTTTCTGCTCATGTTTGCTGTTGTGCATGAGAAAGGAAGAGAAGTGCTTTCTTCACTTCTGCCCTCTGGGACTTGTATATACATCTGTGGGGAAGGTGCCTAAATCAGGGGGATTTCCAGAGATCCACTGAGGTTTCTCCTGCTCTTGGTAGCAAAAGGCCCTTCTGGAGGCTCTGGCTGGCTCTTGGTACAGCTGTGCAGGAGCAGCTGTGAGGAGGCTTTAGGGTGATTCCACGTGGGGAAATGTTAACTACTGATTGGATTTTCAAAGCAAAGTCCTTGAGGTCATGCCCTGCTGAATGACTGCTCCTTTTTTTCCCCTCTCCTCCTCTCTCCCTCTCTTTCTCTCCAGTTGGGCTCTCATATCCTGTGTAAGGGCAGTGATGCAGCTTCATGATGGTGATCTTGTTTTGCACAACCTGGATGTTTCAGAAAGCCTTGCCTTTGTACCAGGAATACTTCCCTATATTTTTTTCACGTTCCAAGACAATATTTAGCAAATGCCTAATCTTAATTTTGCTTAGCTATGGTTGATTTTGTTGATGAAGAACTGCTGAATTCCTAGAACATCTATATATATTTGCTCACTAACCACACTCACAGGTGTTCCCAATCCTGTGTGCCCTTTCATTTAAGCACATGTATATGGTTTTAGGAAGATAAAACCCTCTCAGGAGAGCAAGCAGCTGGGTTTACTCGCTTTGGAAAAAATTATGTTCTTTCCATGACTTTCTTGTAAAGGTATGTGGAAATAAGCATTTTAATTGAACTTTGTTCTGTTTTTCAGTCGGGCCTAACTCCAATCCATGTTGCTGCCTTCATGGGACATGTAAATATTGTATCACAGCTAATGCATCATGGAGCATCCCCCAACACTACCAATGTGGTGAGTCACAGGTTTCCTTTCAGCAAGGAAGGACTGGGAATGAATGTGTGATGATATCTGGGAGCAGTTCTGGGATGGAGTGCCTGATTTTGCTGTCCACCACCCACCTCCACAGCACCTGTGGCTCATGCTGGAGTCATGGCAAAGTGCAGCCTGCTGACTCCTGCTTGGGAGACCCTTGGCAGGTTGAGGAAATTTCCAAAGGGGCTTGACCCTAAGTAGGCCCTAATCTCTTGATTTTCTGAAGTAAAGAATTATATGAAGTATTATTCTGAATTATTATTATTCTGAAATCAAGAATTATGAGAACATACTGTAGCTTCTCAGATGTGATTTTTGAGATCTGTGCTTGACTGTTGAGCACTGTTTTCCCAAGACCCTGGGGGTCTGCCATTTAAGGCAAATTCAACAGATTGCAGCAGATTGTGGGGACATATTGCCTGTGTCCATCCAGCCTCCTCTGCTGGCTGTGTGCTGCATGCCCCAGGGCTCCCAGGGCATGTGTAAAAACTGAACTTGCTCTTAGATGGGTATGTGAAAGTTGGGAAGTGGAAGAGAAGCAGAAGCATGTTGATCCTCTTTATCAGTTTGGCCTCCTTTTCACTTTCCATACACAGATGCAGCCAGAAGACAACATTTTGTAAAAGTCTTCACTTGCTGATTCTATTAAATTGTGTAAAAATGCAGCACCTTTTGTTAATTAGCAGATGTTTGTACCATAAACACATTAATACCCAAAAAGGTAGAATCCACTTTCCCTCCTGAATTGTTCTGGTTTCCTTGGATTTATCTTTCATTAAATCCATGAAGGCTTAGATGAATGTACTCAGTAATGATTTTTTTTCCTTCTTGTTCAGTTGCTTCAGTGCTTGTCAGATAACAAATGATAGTAGAGGCATAAGGCATTACAGAAAGAAAGCCAAATATTTGTATGCCTGAATATACAAAGTTTGAAATACATTTTTTACTAAATTCAGGATATATTTTTTTAACATTGCTAATAAAATGCTAGCAATATAAAAATTGCACTGTCTCTTTTCAGCAAAAAAATAATGACAGAGGCACTACTGAGTTGGGAAACGGACCCTGCAATAAATTGCTTTGCAGCACACAGTGTCAGGTCAAACATTGATTTAATCTTACATCTTACAGAGAGCTGCAGCAGAGTTTTCTGGTGGAGATGACTCTGAGCTGGGTCCCTGGTATTTGTGTGTTTATGAAGCACGCTGGTGTTTGTTCTCCCTGCAGTGTGTCTGACTCTGTTCTGTCTTTGCTCTGTGTGCAGAGAGGAGAGACAGCGCTGCACATGGCAGCCAGGGCTGGCCAGACCGAGGTCGTCAGGTACCTGGTACAGAACGGAGCCCAGGTGGAGGCCAAAGCCAAGGTGAGGACGTGGCCCAGGTGGAACAGACCTGCATGGCCCCTGCTGGGCAGAGCAGGCACTCACATTCATCTCGGGTGTGTCATTCGTGAGGCCAAGCCTTTGTGGTGCCCGCTGATATTTTGTTATGTTCCCTCTTGCTATAGCCACGAGTGATCTGTGAGAGAAAAGGCAGATGTCAGGTTGATGCCATCCCAGTTTTTAATATAAATTATCATGCGTTTGAAGAGTTCTGTTTTGAAGTGGGATTTGAGGAGGGAGAGGAGTTCCTCAAATCTGCTTCTATTTCAGCAGAACTGGAAACCCTCGGCTTTTGGTGTCTCCTGTCACGTCCCTAAAGCAACAGCCTATATGTATTCAAAAATAGTTAGACTTGTAAAGAACAACACCTAAAGGAAGGAGGCACAGTGAGGGGATGTAGCAGAGGGCTGGAAAGAAGGAACAGGTCCTATAAAAACAATTGCAGTTGAGGAAGGTAAGGGTAGAGGAAGAAGAAATGGTCAAGAGGCATGAAGGAACATGCCAAATTATGGAAACCAAAGAGTTCCAGGAAACAGGCTGGGCAAGGAGATAAATGAGTGCAATACATAGCAGTCTTAATAGGTAAACTCAGGAAATATTTTTTCCCCAAATGGTCATAAAATGAATATAACCTAAAAAAACCCAAAATATTTTTCATTGTGAATGTATCTGTGAATTGGGTCACGAGTGAGTTTGCTGTTGAGATTATCTACTTATAAGGAACTCTGACTAAATATTTCTAGCTGATAGACTTTATATCTGCAAGGAGCCTGACAATAGAACTGATTCATGTGGTTTGTAAATCTCCAAAGACAATCTTGAAGTGAACAGCTCGTGCTCAGAAGCAGTCATGCAAATATTTTCTGAGTAAATTCACAGAATGATTTAATTTGTGCAAACTGCCATTGCCTGTGATCAGTTTGTTATCATAAATAACAACTAAATGCACGCAGTAGATTATACACCAGTGCTAACATCAGCTGTGAGAAATTTGTGGGAAAGAGGCACAAACTGGAATCATTTAAGAACCACAAAGGTGCTCCCCCAGTCAGGAGAGAATTGCCCTGCAGAGGAGCAGCATTTATATCCTGGCATGCTCCCATCCTAAATCCAGAGGTGTAAAATCACTCTTATAGGATGGACATGGGCAGAAGTCTCCCTTGCAGAGAACAGCCCAGAACTGCAGGACAGTTCTCAAAAAGTAGGAAATTCAGCAGGGGAAAATGGAGATCAAAAGATGCTTGGCCACACTGTTGTGATAGTGTGCTTAATCCAAAGATTGTACAATAGAGAAGGGAGAGGACAAAAATAGAAAAACAAGATAATGAAGAGGTGAGAAATTACCTCCTAAACACTCAGAACAAGGTCACAACAACCTAATATTTTCAGTGAAGGAAAAGAAATAAACCATGAGATTCATGACAGGGCAACACCATACTTAAACTATTCAGAGTGTCTTCTGAATGAGAAGTAGAAAATGACAATTCATTTCTACACCATGCTCTGTCATCAGTTGCACTTATGGAAAATTTAACTGCAAAATTCCAAGCAATCATTCACCAGTTAAAAAAGCACAAAAATTATTATACTTTATGCAACTTTGCAGGCAATAATTGATTAAGCTATTAAATGTTGCTGTGAAGTATAGAAGAGATCAAGACATGAGGGAACAGAATTATGCACTAGCTTTGTTTCCAGAAAGGCCTGCAAAGCAAAGTGAGGCAAATCCAGATAAGGAAGAAAATTGATCAATTTATGAACTTTTATGGATCATGTAACTGTCTGGAATATTTTGTGGTTCACTAACAGAGAGCAAGGTATCTTTGTGATATGACACAGAGAAAGCCAGTGTGCAACATTTCCTAGCTAAGACCTCAGCAGAATTAATGCTTGTGTGCAATTTAGAAAAGTGACAGAGTGTGGGCAAATATCTCCTGTCCCAGTATGAGGGGCAGTTTTCTCAAGCATGCCTGTGTTGTTCCCTGTGTGTTTAGGATGACCAAACCCCGCTGCACATCTCTGCCCGCCTGGGCAAGGCAGACATTGTGCAGCAGCTGCTGCAGCAGGGAGCATCCCCCAACGCAGCCACCACGTCAGGCTACACCCCCCTGCACCTCTCTGCAAGGGAAGGGCACGAAGATGTGGCTTCTGTTCTTCTGGACCATGGTGCATCTCTGTCTATCATCACCAAGGTGAGCGAGCTGCAGGAGCGGCAGAATCACAGAGCATGCCTGCAGCAAGGGCTGCTTGTGAATTAAATGCTGCAGGAGCCATATGCACATACAGTCTAAGTGTGAGCTACGTTTATTAAAAGGGTACAAACCTTCATGCTTGTACCTCAGGACCTGATGTGTAACACATCCCAGTAAGCAGACATGCATTTCTTGGAATGGAAGGAATGCAGGGCAGAAGTTCCGGGTGGGTGTTGATAGGCTTGCCCTTGGGTCATTGGTAGTGTGAAGAAAGGAACAGACTTGTCCTTGTTTAAAGTAGATAGTGCTTTGCCTTGCAAGGGAAGGGCCTCCAGACCCCACAGGGCAGTTGGGAATCTGCAGACTTGCTGCCTGTACTCAGGACTATGTAAGGGGGTGGATGGAAGCAGCTGCATCCTTGCAGATCAGAGACAAACCTTGTTTGCCCTGAGAAGGAGTGCCCAGGGCTGCCATATTCCTGCTTTCTCTTACAGAAAGGATTCACTCCACTACATGTGGCTGCAAAGTACGGGAAAATCGAGGTAGCTAACCTCCTGCTTCAGAAGAATGCATCTCCTGATGCTTCTGGAAAGGTAGGACAGAAGAAACCACTGCCACTTGCATAGCAAGTATCTCAAACCAGACAATAATTTATTAATGTCCTCCTACTTACTTACAATCGCACTAGTATCCACAGCCTGGGTTTAGCTGGAATTGGTTTCATGTGGTATTCCAGTCCCTGCTGGGGCTGCCAAGAGCCAGCAAACTCTTGACAAAATGACTTTTATTGTCATTAATTGACAACAAAGTGATGTGCTCTGCGTTCACATCCAGGGGAATGGAGACAAACCATTCCCCTGTGTTCCTGCCCAGACTATTTACAGTCCTTATCAGAGTATTTGGGTGGCTGCCTCTGCTTCCCCAGCTCTCATGATGGGGCAGGGGGCAAAGGCCAATAGGACCTCAAGCTTTCTAAACCAGCCCAGCTTGGATTTTTACAGATCCAAGGGGCAGTTTACTTATCCACTGCAGTAAAAGGAAAACATTGCCAAGGGTGTGACCTCCTTATCCTGGGGGCAGCACAGATTTGTGCTTCTCTGTTCATCTTCCCTGGGAAAAGCAAACGGGGCTTTCACTGCTCGGGAAGCATTTCCAAATTTGTTTTATTTCTTGATTCTAAAAGTTCCCAAAGACTCTGGATACACGAATGAGTAACAAATGTGGTTTATTCACCTTATCTACTGGAATTTTCCAAACCCCTGAGTTTCCCCTGGAGAGGGTGTGTAACAGCACTTGTTTGTTCTGCATGTGTTTCTAGAGCGGTTTAACACCACTGCATGTAGCTGCACACTACGATAATCAAAAGGTGGCACTCCTCCTGTTGGACCAGGGAGCTTCACCTCATGCCTCTGCCAAGGTACAAGTACTGGCCACTCTGGGGAGCAATACCCAGGCTTTTTATGACACTTTATTCCCTGTCTGCCTCTGTTCTTTCTAGGCTGTGTATGTTTGCAGTTACAGGAGGCTCGGTGACCTTGTTTGTTAGTGTCTCACATCCACATAAAGCTGCTAAGAATAGTCCTGCAGGTGAATAAAACAGCAATAAAAAAAAAAGCAAATAAGGATGCAGAAACACTTTAAATCACCAGTTTCAGTCTCAGTAAATGCTGAGCCTTCCTTTCCTTTATCCAGTCTCTTCAGTAACTTCTCCAAGCTAGGCAGCTTTGCAGGGCAAGCTTGGGGTTGAAGCCCAGCTATGCATGGGTACTTCTGTTTGTGCCACAGGATGACATTTGAGGCCAGATAAGATTCTCAGCACAATATGTGTAATTATTCATGTGCTTCACAAAAGTATTTCTAGCCCAGTGTAAATGGACTGGCAAGAAATAAAAGTAGTCACAGCCCTGCTTTGATTGTAATTTACTGTAGGCAAGACAATGCCTAGTGTAAGGTTTCAGAGGATATGAAAGAATAAATATGTAAATTTATTCTAGTAGTGCATAAAACAAAGAGAATTAGAGAAGCTCAAACTATTTCTTTTGTGGATCCCAATTTAAGTGTGGGATGGATAAATACTATAATCAATCAGAGTATAATCGATATTTGAGCAGGAACATTAGGTAAAGCAGGATGGAAACATATGTAGCTTAAAGCAGATCAAGCACAGTGTAAATACCTCATTTGAAGCAACCCAGACAATTTCCTTAAATCTGCAAAAGAAAAGTCCTGTGGAGAAGGGAGAGCTAATAGAAAAGCCAGTATTGTAGTTAGATGGGCTGTGCCTTCCACTCACACATGGCTGAGTGCAGCCATACACTGGAGCCCTTCTGCATGGCTGCAGGAGAGGATGGAGTGGGGGTCCCAGAGTCGGTAGTACAAGGAGGGGGAAGTTAAATAAACATGGGCTGCCAGCAGCACAGCTTCAAATCAATGCTGTCGATAGCGGCGATCTGCCAGAGGAGTGCCCTGGGGTGGGGGGCAGCCAGAGCCATCTCTGATCTTTCACTGCTGCAGCACAGCACTCTCAAATGCCACTGGGGGGAAGGAAGGGCCTTCTGGAGAGGATGAGAAGGCACTGACCCAGTTTTCACTGAAAGAAGCTGCCAGTGGGAGCTGACCATCCTGTAGGGGCAGGGATTGCAGCAGCCCCTGCCGAGGGCTTGGGAAGTCCAAACCAGGTGGAAGCCCTGCAGACTGTGGTACAGCATGGCACAAACCGTCGTGTCAGGTCACCTCAGCCTCCCCATCTGTAACAGAGCAGTTCTGCAGCTGCCATTTCAGGCCTCCAAGTGCCAGCTGTAGCTGTAAGTGTGCCTAAAAGAAAGCATTTGTTAGTGCTCTGCAGCAAGTGAGCCAGCAGCAGCCAGCAGAGCATCAATACTAAATAAAATTAACCATAACATGTTTGTTGCTTCGGGCACCCGCTGTGCACTCATCCAAAAGATGATGTTGGTAACAGCAGATGATTTCCTGTACTTTTTGTAAATGTGGTCCAGTAAATAAATGTTATGTCATATCTCATCACTGGCTCCACGGTTAGTTCCATCAGTGGTTGCCTTTCCTGTGGCACTACTGTCTTTAACACTGAGCTTAATTTAAGAGTGGCTCATTAGCCAAGCCCAGAAAAATTTGCCTTGAAGAGTGGTAAGTGACAGGGTATGGGAAGTGAGCATGTCAGAGTCTAGTGCTGTGGTACAGTTATCCTGATGAACCATTCTTCTCTTTCATAGGCAAAAATTGTGCCTAATTTCGTGTGCAGCTTATCCCTAATTTGAATTTGGCATCCACTTTACAGTGCCTTTCTTCCTCAGTTCTCCTCTGTCCTTTCATCTTTAACCATTTTCCCCTTTTCTGCTCTTTTCCCTGGCAAGCAGAATAACCCAATACCCTTCCTTCTGAACTTCTCTGTTCCCTTCTCCATCTATGCATCGTGACAGAGTGCTGCCCTTATGAGGAGAAGATACAGACTGGGACTGAGCTGAATTTTAGCTTTTATTTTTCAGCTCTCTTTTTGCCTTCTCGTGGCAACCTGCTGCTGTCCATTCCACTGAAAGCACTATATGCCCATTTCTGAGGAAAAGGCTTGGAAACTGCATTTGTTATTTTATATAATGTAACATGAACTCCATTTCAAGGAGTTGTTTTAGCAGATATGCAGAATTTAGCATGTAGTATTTAGGATTTATTAGGTGCTCGTGTGGCAGTGGTTGTTTTACATGGCAGTATCATGCAGGAGGTCTAAGGGAGAGGATTATGCTTGTTTTTCCTGAAGCACTTTATCTTCAAAGTGAAAATTCAGTGGCCATGTGCTTCCTTTATTGATTGTGGCACTGTGTTTCCTGAGTGTCATTTTCAAATACTTTCATATCCAAGATCTGAACTGAATCTGAATTTTGAAGGTTACAGAACCTTTTCCACATTAACCTAGTGCTGTGCATCTCTTGCTGCCAGGTTTCTATTGAAGCCCCCATGTATTTATTCCCTGCTCATACCTGCGTTGCTCTGCATCTCTTCCTTTTCAGACCCGCCCTGCTGCCCTGTGGGTGCAGGGAGGAGCCCAGCCATGTGAATGCTTTGTGCCTTTAGGTGGATTTTATTGGGCTGGGTAATCTGAGATGCAAATGGTCCTTATGATGCCATACAAAAATACAAAGTTGTTTATGCAGCTTGGGTCTCATCCCCCCTGACTTTGTCTCATATTCAAGTGCAAATGTATGCACATTTGTCATTTACTTGAAAATGAGGGCTAATAAATTTTTGAAAGACAGGAAGTTCTTGACTAAACAGTCATTGCAATTTGTACCAAAAACTGGTCCTACCTCCATCAGAGTTTTGGTATTTGTGTGCTGATCAGTTATTCTTTATATCCATTTATCTATTTTCTGCCTGTCTCTTTTTAGAGTTACAAAATTTTATCAGGCAATAGATACTGCATTTTTATTTTTAGTAGTGGGTTCCCTGGGTACCATATTGGAAGGAATAAAAAGATAAGGAATGCATGACTCTGAAGTTATATGCTTCAGTTTTCCCTTGATCTGAAAAAAACAGCTTGTCAGTAAGGTTTAGGGTAAATGCTGCAAGAAAGGCCATATTTCATGTGCATGATGCTTTAGTTCACACTGGGAAATGGGAAAAAAACCCAAACAATAACAGCTGTTCTGAGTTATGAACACACATCCTGCTCTTCTGTTTGTTAAAGATTTTATGTACATTTAAGGAAAAGGAACAAATGTCTGTGAAACAAACATATTTCTATTAAATATTTCTGTGCTTCTGTGAAACAAATCTATTTCTATAGATTGTCCTTTCCTGAAAAGATATTTTTTTCCCAAATTTAAAAATATACTTCAGAATCCTCCTCTTTTTAGCAGTACTTTTAAAAAAAAAGATTGCCTAAGGGGTCAGATACATTGGTTCATACAGCTTGTTAACATTGCATTTGACTGAGTTTGACAGAATTTTTAGGACGCATGGCATAATTACTCACAGAGTTGGCGAGGTAGGGAAAAGTGATTTTTGACCCTGTTGAATGAGCAGCTCTCAGTGATTGCTCTCTGTCGGCAGAACGGTTACACGCCCCTGCACATAGCTGCCAAGAAGAACCAGATGGACATAGCCACCACGCTGCTCGAGTACGGCGCCGACGCCAACGCCGTCACGCGGCAGGGCATCGCCCCGCTGCACCTCGCCTCGCAGGACGGGCACGTGGACATGGTGTCCCTGCTGCTCGCCAGGAACGCCAACGTCAACCTCAGCAACAAGGTGGGT
>JAHXMQ010000566.1:27254537-27272649 GCA_020466415.1 Ammodramus savannarum pratensis | reverse complement strand
ACAGTCTGTGCTAGCAAAGAGCAGCGTGCCATGTCACACTGAAGGAGCCTTTGTAGTGCCCAGGGTTTGGTGATAACTCATGCTGCAGGGGAATTTATCAATCCAGCATTAATTTATGCTGGTCTGTCAAAGTGTTGCCAGAGAGAAAATATCTTACCCACAGGGGAGCTGTGGGACTGGCACCCGTCATTTATCAGCCTCCAGGAATATGCCTGCCCATTTTTCAATTGTTACATATGTAATTGTAATTTCCTTTTTTCTTTTTGTATTTGTATTTTTTTGTAATTGTATTTTCCCTTTTTTTTTGTATTTTTTTATTTGTAACATTTTTGACACTAAAATATTTTATAACTTAGAGAAGCATGTACCAGCAAATGGTAACAAATATTACCATCTCCTGGTAACAGCTGACTTGTTCAGGGATGGTGACTTTTTTAATGGGACAAAAACAATAACTTTTTCTGGGATTTTGTTCCTTAATATAAGTGGTTCTTCCTCCCCAGGGTATGTTCCTTAGCCCACAGTGACTTTTGGTGTCATTTCTCCTGGTGATAGGAAAGTTGATGTATTTTAGTTTATGTGTGAATTCATAGGCCATTAATTCTGCTCTATAGTAATGTTTCTAGCAAATGTGCAGCCTTAATTCTTTAAATGCCCCACTAGACATTCTTATTTGACATTGTCAAGTGCAGTTTCAGAATGGATTTGTTTGGCTAGATTGGGCTATAGAAATTTTTATTCATGGAAAGTATTTCTTATTCTCAGCAGGTAGGAAGAGTCAGTGTCCTCTGAGGCAGTGGGTGTTCTGCACAGGGCTGCTGTGTTTTCCTGCTTCTTACTTTCCAGTTTGATTATCTGTGGGTCCTCCTTCAGAAAGCTTCCCTTGCAGATGTGGATTTTTTTTTTTTACTCACAAGTCTCAATTGTGTGGGGGCTTATGCAGTATCCCCACAGGGAAATTTGCCATGTATGTGTTCTGCATCCATTGGCTATCCCATTTTGCTGTTGAGGCTGATACAGGGAGCATGATTGAAGTGCTTGGCACATTGATTCAGTGCCGCCAGAGGTTAATTACCTGCAGCATGCAGCAATCTGTTCAGTTGTAATCTCCAGTTTCTCATTGTGCTGATAACACCACCTTTGGGGAGTAATTCCCCTCTGTGCTCTCTCAGGGATGCACGTTTCCTCAGAGCACAGCACCTCTATACATTCAAAACCAGGTGTTTAAAGCCCACTGACTTCTGAGTTTTGCAGCTTTGCAATGGGAGTAAAAGGAGCATTTATTTCTTCAGGACCCACAGGATGGTTTGGAGCTGCATACTCTGAGCCCCCATAATAAGCACTTACTCAATCCTTTTAGAAAGTTTGGCCATTAATATCCAGGCTCCATTAGGTAGTTTATAGTTGGTTAATGTTATATATTTGTGTCAGTGACCCACCTAAGCTTTGTTATCATCAGAATAACTGGCCTTGGTAGGGCATGCACGATGGATATGGGTTTGGGTTCAAGGGTAGGAAACTTAGTGCCTGTTCCTGCCTGATGTGAACAACTGCTACCACTTGCTCTTCTGTCCTTGGTGCTGTTCCTGTAGGAACAGGAGAGAAAATTAACCATCATTTGCAGGGAAAGGGTAGTCTTTCTCATTCCTAACAACATCTCCTCAGCAGATTCTCTCTCCTTCCCCTTTTATCTTCTATCATTTTATTTGGCAGAAGATTGCACAGTTTTCTGAGGTTTTAAGGCTACTTAGATCTTGAGTTTTAAATAAGAAAAATTACTATCAGTATGCATTTTTTGTCAAGTGTGTATATTCCCTGATCTCAGAGAAATGCAGTTTTATTCTTTTGTGTTTGTGTCTGAAAATGACCAAGTAGAGGAGTAAAAGGTAAGGATAAAACTGAGTGATTGTAAAAAACTTGCAGAAGTGTAAACAATGATTCAGTATTGCTTTTAAAGTCTGACTCATTGTAGGGAAGTAAATTAGGAGGGAAAAAATACTGTGTGACTTTTCCTTAAAGTGCTCTAATTTGCTATACCACATGCAACACTGCATGGAGAAATGTTCCTTGTCTTAAAGAAACATCATCTTCCTGGCTTTTGAATTGTACTTTCCTGCTGATCAACAGTGTGATAACAAAGCACCTTGCACTGTGAAAGAGGAATGCGTAACTTCTTTAGGGATGTTTAGAGTTTTATTGATGCCTGAATCTGCATTTTAGTGGTCATATGCCTCCTCTGGGGATTGTCACTTGTTGTTTCTGGTTTCCAGAGCGGACTGACGCCCCTCCACCTGGCTGCCCAAGAGGACAGGGTCAATGTAGCAGAGGTTCTGGTTAACCAGGGAGCTGCTGTTGATGCACAGACAAAGGTATGAGCACCACTGTCACATGAAATATTTCCTTCCAGGGAGCCATGAGCCTCCACACAGGGCTAGGAATTGATTTCAGGGTGAAACTGAAGTCGCAGCAGGGAAACATTCCTCGTAATAAATTATTGCAGAATATATTCTGAAAACTGAAGATACATACACTTGGGTGTTTAATGTCAAGCTCAGCCTTTGAGCAGTGAGTTTATTTCTTGCCAAATATTTAGATCAATACAGGTTTAGATTGTATCCTGTTATTGTGCTTCACTGAAGGTAAGTGGGATTGATGAAGTTACAGAGTAAGGGAACTGTTATCTAATGTGAAATATGTATATGCAGTGATGGTCCATTTCAAATTTACTTGCCTAAAAATAGTTTTGCCTAAATATTTGGACTCCTAAGTAAGAGACTTGGATTTTCAAGGTGCTTGGGGATGTCTTTTGAGACCTCCAGCAATGACACCTCCCACTTCACATTATTGCTTTTTAAGATCCATGTCCTGAAGCAAAGACCCTTTGCAGAAGAGGTTTTTTGCTCCCTAATGGGGTACAGTGCACAGAATTTAATGATAATAATCTCAGTGTTGATTGCACTTACATTCCTCATGCATTGTCTGGGTCTTGGAGGCATTCCTTTAGCTGGGCAAGAAATGAGTTCAGATCAAATACTTGGGCTGTAGTGGATCAAATCAGCTAAATGAAGCAGGGCTCACAATGTGACCTGCACTCTGTTGCAGAGGAGTAGCTTTCACAGCTCTGTGCCAGGTGTGTGCCACAAGTTGGGTGCTGTGCTTGCATCCCAGGAATGTCCAGGTGTGTCAGACTGCCCAGCAATACTATCACATTGCACTGACAGCTCAGAAAGGGCTGAGTCCATCATCATGTCTGGCTGCAGCTCAGCTGATTATAATCTGTGGCAGAGGGAAAAGTCATTGTTATCTGATTTCTCTACAGTGTAATTCCAACTGTACCAATTGCTGATTTCAGTAACATATCCTGACATAAACCTGTAAGAGCTTTGCTAAAATCCCAGGAGCTTCTCCAGGTTTATACTTTTGTAACATATCCTCAGTCTGTATTTTAAAGAAGAATCAGTCAGGGTTCTTATCTGTCAGATCACACAGTAGCAGATGAGATCTGCCCTGGCTCATTCTTTGCACAATTTCCTCAGATGAATGTGGTTGCCTTCCTAGAGGTAGTTTCTACCTGATGTTGGTTTCAGTATCAGGAAATTGCAGAACCTGTTCTTTTGACTTGGCCAGAGCTGAATCACCTCCCCAGCCATACAACTCATCTGAGTGTTTGCCTGTGCCCCTCTGTGCAGTGCTCTTGGCTGTCCCACAAATAGCAAGCAGTCTGAGGAGACATTTATACTGACAGGTGCAGGCAGACACACGTGTTTGCTCTGCTGGCTCTCCAGTGTCCAAACAGGATCCCATTCTGGGCTGCAGTGGCCTTTGAGTCACATTAGGGTGGTGGAAACCTCTGAGCTACTGTCACAGCTGAGAGGCAGGCAGGGCATGTCCCAGGGACAGCCTGGTGCAGCTGCAGGAGCTCTGCACTCAGCTTCAGAAAATGCAGTCGTATTTGACTGTGTGCAGCATGGTCAGTAATAGCCATATAGTTTTAAAGAAGACAGAAGTGACCCTCATTCCTCAGTTATATGTGTAGCTAGTGTGAATAAAGAATAGGTTCCCAGTACACTCTTGTTTGCTGCCCCACAATTGTCGGGAAGTGGCTCAGGGACTCATAGGTCAGGTGAAGTCAGGTTGTATTTAAGCAGGACTGCTTTGGGCTGTAAGAAGTCACCTGTCTGGGGAAATTCTCCATGCTGTAGGCTTCTGTGGGGAGTACCATCCACAACAACTTGTCCTCCTGTTCCCCCTACTAGTTGGTCCTCCTCGTTATTCCTCCCTGCTGTAGGGCACTGTCTGCTCCGTGGGAAGAGGGTGCCCACATGCCTGGCAGGACTCTGTTAGAGTGGAATGAGCTCAACATTTATGCACTGGCATGGGCTTGGTGCTTTTGCACGGGCTTCTGCAGTGTCCCATCTGCTGGGTTTGTGCAACAGTGAGCCCTGTAGGCTCCACAGAGTCAGCCACATGGAGCTGCCTGCCTGATATAAGGAAGTATCCTGGGATAAAGGAAAGGGCCAATGCAGTACTGGGTGTTTTAGCAGGAAATTGTTTCTGTATAAACTGATGGTCACCCAAATTCCTTCCTGAAAAACCCTGAATTTCTACATGAAGGAAAAATGTTATGCTAAAAGGCCATACTTTGACCTCTTGTTCTATACAGTGAAGGTTAGATGATTGCCCTGTAAAATAGCAGCCCTGCAGTTACAAGCTCTCCCATTTAGATGGATTAACTGTACGTCCTGCCTCTAAAACCAGAGGCACTGGGGGACAAGATAAGCAACAGCTGAGTTGGCTTTGGAGGCACTGTTGCTATGCTTGCATGTTTGCACAATCCTGTCCAGCATGTCCAGTTGGGATTCATTCCTTTGGACACACAGCAGCAGAGATGTGGCCATCCGTGCCTTAGAGTCAGTGAGGCAGCGCAGCTCAGAGTGACATTACATTGGGGATCTCTGCTACCAGCAGTGTCACCACTAACCTTCTGTTTTCTTTCCTCCATTTCACATCCATGTGCTTCTCTTACCTCAGATTTCAGGGTGTGGATGACTGTTCAGCAGTGCTTATTTTTGTTTTATTTATTTATTTTCCCTCCTTATCCTATTTCTCATTTTCTCAGGATAAGCAAGCACAGATTGTGTCACTCCAGCCCAGTACCTGTCAATAGGAGGAGAACACTCCATGTCATTTAATTTAATATCACCAGGTCATTGAACTCTTGAGTAGGGACCAATGAACTATCATCTTCCTTGTCTTTAGTCACCATTTATATATAACTTACCCTCCCTGGAGAAACATCTAGAGTCTGCAGTTCTGACACATGGGGGTTCTACCCTGCTCACACTCAGAGGAGTTTTCAGGTGGTTAAAGGAGAAGATGGGGCAGAAACACATTTTGCATCTTGAAGCTGTATCAGGGAAGAAAAAAAATCCAGTATTACAGAAAATGACTTGTACAGGGGATTAGTCTGTGTGATTAGGATCAGTTCTGGCTATTATGAGCATTTTCAGAATTGCACTCAGAAGTGAACAATTGCATATGTGGGTCTCTCTTGGGGTGGTTTCCCTACCAAGAAATTTTTTTCCTGACCTTTGTAGTAGAAAAAAGCATGAAAGGAAGAATAGCTTCTGGTTATGAAGTGCATTTATTAATAGTGTTGTGGGATCCTTCTGGTTTTGCTGCATCAATTAACTAAATAGCCTGTAATCCCAGAGCTGCAGGAGTCTAAATCAATGCTGAAGTGTAAACAACACTGGTGCAGCAGGCCAGAACCAGTGCCTGAGAGGCCATAAGGCTGCTTCTGCAACTTGAAAATGAAATTTTGTTAGGTAGTTTAAACTCAGCCACGTTAGAGAACACACTTCAGGTGGTAAAGTTTGACATGTTTCAAAATCCTTCACATTTAGAAAGATTTAATAGTTGAACTTGGTGTTCACAGAAGGCATGTTATGTCCTGCAGCAAAGGCAGCAGCTCTTGTCTATTTTGACATTGCATTTGTTTGCCTGAATTTAGGTGCGCTAAAGAGTTTTTGGTGCTGAAAATGTGCTGTGCAGTATCATGCTTAACACAAGGCATGCTCATCCATTCACAATAATATTGGGAGTTGAAAATCAGTCTGGAGCCATGGCTGTGAGCAGATATCCCTTCTCTGGTGGTCATGCTGAGTGTCAAAAGCTGTCCTGGTACATGTGATACTGCTTTTGTTTCAGGGCTTTTGTGCTGCTAGTTGGCACGAGTAAATATTGTTTCATGGCTCAGCAGGTCCCCACATGTCATTTTTCCACTGTTTATCCCATTGGAGAGTGTGGCTGTGGGATACAGCAGTACTGTGATGGACTGGCAAAGGAAGATTGAGAGCAAAGTGCAGCTTCAGTCAAGGATGAAAAGCAGGGTTTGGAGTTTTTATTTCAGTGCAGATTTTTTCAGTCAGTCTCTACACTGCTCTTGGTGTTGGGGCTCCCCTGGGGGAACTGATGGTCTCCCAGTCCCTGGCTGATGACTGTCTGGGAAACAAAGCCAGTATTAAAGTGCCTTTTGTTTCTAAAACTGTAGTTTTGGTAGAAGACAATGGTGGCTGAGAGGTCACTATGTTCTTTTGAGGGTTGAGCTGGTATTTTTGTTTCAGATTTATTCAGGTCTGCCTGCTTTGTTCTGACAGGAGCCCCATAGCTCCTGAGATCATAACAGTGATCCAGCTTTTCCAGTGGAATATCTAATTCTCAGATGCAGGAGGAGATAAGAAGGAGGCAGGGAGGAAGGGAAGTTCTGTTGACGCTTTCCTACAGCACAAACACTCAAATACAGGTGTCTTCAGTACATCTTCATGGTGCATTATCTGTCTCTCCTTGGCTCTCTGTACATGCTCAGTTGTTATCAAGAAGTTTCTATGGAAATTTCCAGTCTGATAACGTGCAATAATGAACCTTTGCAAGGCACTGCAACATGTTAGGTCCTGATTCAGCAAGGCAGGGAAGTGTCTGTGTGTGTACACCTAGGTTGGCCTGTTTCATTCAGTCAGGCCTTTGTGATCTTTGGATCTAAAGCAATTTCTAGCCCTGTAAACAACAATGCTGTAGCTTCATTGTCTGACATTTACAGCAGAAAAAACAAAAACTGAGCAGCTTGAAAGTCAGCATGACTAGAAAGATGCAGTAATTCAAGCTGTTAAGATTTATGGTTATTGCCAGTGGAGGATATTAAAGTAATTCACTGACATGATATACAAGACTTGTGATAATTCCCCTCAAAAGAAAAAACTGAAGGGCAAGAGAATAAGGGATTCTTTGTGTTCCATTAGAAATGAAAAGTTCAGTATTTCTGATTTCCTTTTTCTTGGCACTTACTCTTGTAGCTTTTGATAAACCCTTCCCAGATGCTAACTCCCCTGGTGCTGCTCATTCTTTAAAACAGCCAGAAGGTGATGTCTGTTGGAGCTGTGTTAAACAAAAGCCCTGGTTTTCTTGGAAGTAACTTTTTCAATATTAGGCTGCCTCCTAAATCCCTTAGTGCTTTGCCAGTAATTAAACTAAGCCTGAATGGCTGTGCAGAAATTTATATAATTGTGAGCTGGGTTTTGTTGTTCTGTTTCTGCTTTTGGTTCTTGGGGTTTTTTAAAATGGGGTTTTTGTTGTTTTGGGGTTTTGTCTGTTTGTGGGTGGGTTAATTATTAATATCTTTTGAAGCAAAATATTTCAGCCTCCCGGGCACCTTTCTGTAGACAATGAAAGTAGCAAGCTCGAGTAGCCTTGAGAATTGCTGCCTTTATTGTTAATTTAATTGTGTAATTGCAGAATCAGCCAGTTGGAGCGTTTCAGAGCAGTCAATAGAATACCTTGGTTCACTGGGGATCTTGGGGTACAATTGCTGTGCCTTCCTGAGCTGGCAGGAGCTGAGTGCAGGAACCTGAGCAGTTAGGGATATCCAGCCAGGTTTCAGGCACTGAGAGGGCATTTTGCTGGCCAGTTTCACTTTGGCCGTGCCCTCACTGCCCGTGCTGCTGGCTGGGAGCAGGAAGATGTCCCGTGCTGAGGGCCAGCCAGCCGTGACACGGTGTCACATCCCTGTCCCTCTGCTGTCAGCGGCTGCTGGCCCAAACAGGACCTGACACGAGGTGACCACAGGCTACAGCAAACTTAAAAGGAGCTCCCAGGACCCTCCAAGGACCTCAGGCAGGGGACTGGTGCTTTGCCAGCAGGCTCAGCAGGTGCCCACAAGGCTGCTGGGGACACATGCGGTGCCCGTGGCAGGAGCTGCCTCTCAGTGCACACCCCTCCAGCTGCCACACACAACATCAGAGCTTCAGAGGAGCCTCCTCCAGATCCAGCTGACTTGTGACCCTGGAAATGTCATGATTTCCACAGTTAATTGGGAGGGGAAGGAGGAAAAGCTTTCACTTGGTCTCTGATTTAAACAGCAGACTGGTCAGGAGTGACAGAGAGCATCAGTAATTGCTCCTCCAGCCATTTCTGTAGGCACCACGTGTAAGTCTCTGTGTGTACCATTTTGAGAAGGAAACTGTCATTGCACTGCAGTAAATATGGGGGACTTGAGAACTCCTTTCTCAGTATTCATTGTTACAGGCTGGAGAGGAGCCTTTACAGATCACTTCAAAGGGAAAGCTGAGATCAGCTGGTCTTGGCTCTCTGATATGCTCCAGATTTTAATGTTTTGGGGTTATTCACAGGGGGTTCTTGGCAGGTGGTCCTTCACTTTGGATTTCATCTCTCCAGTTGGTTTTATGCTGTCTTATTATTTTTTTTTTTTTTTGACCTTGCTGGTCATGTTAAGAGGCCTGTATATTGAAGAGGGAGAAGGGAATTAAGATTTTGTAGGACCAGGTCTCACAGCCTTATTTTTTTTTTCTGTTTTTTTGAACTGTTTTGATAGCTTGGCCATCCTTTAATCTGAGTTTCTCTTTGGCCCATGTAGAGGCAGGGGCTGTAGAAGCTCTGTTTGAGGTACATGACTGTGAATCATCACTCTGCTGAGGAATCAAGGCTCTGGGCAGCCCAGGGAGCCCTGTCAGAGTCAGAGTCCAGGCACTCCTAGGAACAGGAAGTCATTTGGCCAACCCTAGACTAACAATATCTGCAAGATGAGCTCCATGTGCTCAGATCATGATGACGTTTAAGCTACTGCTCCAGTTCTTACCACTGTGGGCCATTATTCTGTGCAGGAAAAGCTCCTTGTAGTCATTTGGCATCTGATCCAATGTTCACGTAAGTCAGCAAAAAGTTTCATTCTGCTGATGCCAATGGAATTTCAGTTCAGTGCTGTTTCTGGCACTGATTAACTCATCCTGGTTGTCAAAGTTAGTAGTTTCTTTAGATGGCAAAGGGTATATCATTAACTGGATATGAGTGGCACACACAAGTTTAAAGTAACTTTCACAGCTACCATCTCCTAGCCTGTGTTAATACAACTGACATTAGGTAACCTTGTGTGAACTGCTCCATAGTCCAAGGGAAATGGTCAGCAACCTGCAACACCACCTAGAGACACACATACATGTCTGTGGGTTCAGATGGGATCCACTTGAAGGCACTGAGGGAGCTGGTGGAAGTACCCACTGAGCACTTTAGGTGACTTTCATGAGAAGTGTGGTTTTTCCCAAGCCTGGAGGATTTTTCACATAGTCCAAAGAAACAAAGCTTAATGGGATTTTTCCTGTTTCATGCCTGCTTGCCTTTTTTAACTTTTATTTTTTTAAATCAGGGCACGTGTGTGATATCCCCCTTTACTAACTGCCGCTGTTCATTCTAGATGGGATACACTCCTTTGCACGTTGGCTGCCACTACGGAAACATAAAAATCGTCAACTTCCTCCTGCAGCATTCTGCAAAAGTCAACGCCAAAACGAAGGTGAGTGTCCCAGCTGTCCCTGGGGGGGCTGCCCTGCTGTGTGTGAGCGCTGTGCCCACCTCAGCCGTGCCTGTTCTCCCTCCCTGTGCCTGCAGAACGGGTACACGCCGCTGCACCAGGCGGCGCAGCAGGGGCACACGCACATCATCAACGTCCTGCTCCAGCACGGCGCCGCGCCCAACGAGCTCACTGTGGTAAGTGCTGGCCTGGAAAAGGGCTCTGGTGGGACAGGAAAAGAGCAGGGGAAGCCTGTTTCCATCACCACCACATCCTCTGCTCCATCATCTCTCCCAGAGAGATTTGATGAAAGAGAGAGGACAACAAACATCTGAAAACCTCCTCATTTTCATCCCATTTCATCCCACTTATACATCCTACTACCCAAATATTTATTTCCATCAGAAAACATAAACAATTTTTATTTTACATTACTCTGTAATTAACCAGCAGTTCCTGCACTTCCCCTTGCTAACATTAAATTTGTGTTACGAATGTTTCAATTGCTAGAATGGAAACACTGCCCTGGCCATTGCTAAGCGACTTGGCTACATTTCAGTTGTTGACACACTGAAGGTGGTGACAGAGGAGACCATGACTACAATTGTAAGTACAGCTCACTTCAGGAGGGAATGGAAGAATTTTTCCAAAGCCAGAGTATGACTAAAACTAAACTTTGTGTAGTTACATGACTACCAAGATTGCAGTCACCTATTTCTTTTTAGCAGTATAAAGTCGATATTAAGTGAAACATGAGCTGTCTGTTTTTAAGGTAGTAGACACTGTGAGGATGTGCAGAGAAAGAGCACCAACTGAGCAGAAAAAGCCACATCTGCAGTGTTTTTCCCCACAATGTTTGTCCACACATCTTGCTGTTTAGGGAACAATTTTGCTGCTGAAAAGATGCTCCTGCAGGCTTGTGTAAACAGAAGCTGCTTGAGAGCATTTCCCGACCATCTGATGCTTAATGGCTTGAATTTGACCTAAGAGAACCCATTCCAGTATTTAAAAAATGGTTGGAATTTGCTTGAAAGCTCCTCATTGTGTGGTTTCTGGCCCCTTCCATGGGATGGTGAAAGGCTGTATTCTGCAAGCAGCCCCAGCCAGCCCCTCAAACTCCAAACACACATTCCCTGATGTGGATGAGAGCTCCAGCTTGTGTGTCCTGCCTCTCAGGAAGCATCAGCCAGGAGACACTGAAGGGACTAGCAGTGGTCAAACATTACCTGCTGTCAGAAACATTCACAGAATACAGAATATTTCTCAGAAATATCTTTTGTTCACTAATGTTTTGCCAAGTTGCTCTCTGAAGAAGTTTTCTGAGGCAAGGTACCTCCATGCATTACCATAGTAATAAAGCCTGAATTGGGTCTGAAGAACATAAATTCAGAATATTGGCTTTCAGCAACTATTTTTCTTTTTCTGATTAAAAAGATAAAATGCACATGTGTGTGTTTTTAGACATACCAGGGGTGGAAAACAGTTACTGTGTGTGTTCCATGTTTTGTCATTGCTCCTTTGTGTGGTCTCTCTGTGCAAGCAGGTGGTTGCAATATGATGAGCTCTTGAGATGACAGGCAGATTTTAGTTCTGTTATTGCATGCACCTTTTCTTCCTGTGACTTACCTGGCTGTGGTTTCAGTAGTTTACAGAAAATCCACACAAAAGGTAATATAAAGGAATATGCTAGAAAGTAATGCAGATTTTTTTTTTTCCTTACACATTTTCTCTCTGTTTTCTCAGGAATAAATTTCTCTTTAGAAAGATTACAAAACATTTTTCCACACAGAAAAATTTGATGGAGAATATTGTACAGGATAGCAAAACTTGAATGACTACCTACTATTCAGTTAGGTAGCTGCAGGAAAACCACATATTTGTGCTAAAATCTCAATATCACAAGGCTGTTCTTGGCTTTCAAAACTAAGAAGCTGGGAATATTTGTCCTGCATAAAGTGACTGACCATTTATCTTCTGTAGATGAAGAGTAGAGAGATGGTGGGTGAGGCTCTGAATTGTGCTTGAGGAAACGTTTGATGCTGAAAGATCTCTGCAACCTCAAATATCTGCTCTCAAGCGAAGCCCAGAAATAATTTTCATTAAAATCAGAATATGCTACATATCAGTGTGTAATTTTGAGACCTTGGAAGTCTAGATGTGAAATCTGATTTACAATTGAGGGTTTTAAAAATTCAGTTTGTCTGCTGAGACTTATATTTTGAGGCTTGTGGCAAAACAACTCCCAAAGCTAAATTTAAAGGCATCAGGGATTCATGTAGCTAATTTTACTATAAGTTATACTCAAGCACCAATATAAAAAAAAAAATCCAGTAGGACCTGGAAAAAAGTCCAGTGATTTTTCTGGTTTAACAGTGTTTTTAAAAGCTTTGTAATTCCCACAAAATGAATTGCATGAGGCTTTTCTGTAGGTTTTGTAATATTTAAGCATGGAGGAGCTCTTCTGCCTATATCAAGTGATAGCAGTAGCCTGAGAAACATGAAATGCCAAGTGAGTACTCATAAGGCCAGAGAAAAACTGAAATCTTTTAAAATAAATGAAAATGGAAGGGCTATGTTGCCCTCCTGAACTTCTTAATGATTTCTTATTTGCATTTGAAGCATGAGAAGTAACGGTGGTTAAAAAAATGCAATCTCAAATCCCCATAAAAATGGGAGTGGGTTTTTGTTTGGGATTGGGGTTTTGGGTTTTTTGGGTGGTTTTTGTTTGTTTTTTTTTTTTCTTTTTTTTGGTGGCTTTTTTTTTTTTTTTTTTTTTTGGGGGGGGTGGTGGTTTTGTTCTGTTTTATTTGGTTTTGTTTTTAATTCTACTGCACTCGTCTTGAATGGTATCTCTGCAGACATTCTGGTCTGACCCAAATCTCTACCCATGGTTGTTGTCCTGGAAAAATGAAAAGTACACGTGTTTATCATTCTTAGGATACAGGTACTCTAGGAACAGATTTCAGGTGCATTCAGAACTTTATTTTTTCTGCTTTTGTTTTTCTTTACATTGGTCTCTGAATCTGAATCAATATAAACATAGGGATAAAAGCCATGCAACCACTTCTGAGTGTCTTTCATGCACAAAGCCCTTCAGGGGTATCATTCAGCCTGCATGTGGTTACAATTGTTCTTATTTGTGGGAAAAACACACAATTCATGCTGAGGCACCTCTGAAAAAAATTCACATAGGTTCAGCTGCTCCCAAATTGCAGAATTCTTCTGATGTCAAAGGAGAAATACTTTCCTCAGAAGGTTTGGTTTTATTAGAGATGACATACTACTCTCTTAAAATTTAGATTACTACCTAGAGTCTTTTAAGCCCCTAAAATGAAGTTCATTTCAGTAAATGTTATTTTTCTTTTGATATCATCATCTAATCTTTCTGCTCATGCTTTTTCTGCTATGACACTAGGAACATAGTTTAAAAAAACAAATATAATATTGCCTATTTCTGTAGTCTTTTTAATTTATAGTTCAATGTGTCTTTAAAATAGAAAGTGAATAGGAAGCTAAAAAATGTGTTGTTTTTCTAACTGCAGATAAAAATCTTATATTGCATTTAATTTTAAAAATAACTAGAATTTTTCAGAAAAAATATACTTGCACTCTAAAATTACTTTTTTCTATTACAGACTGTTACAGAAAAGCACAAAATGAATGTACCAGAAACCATGAATGAAGTTCTTGATATGTCTGATGATGAAGGTATTAAAAATTTTAATTTTTTTTTCACTCTTTGTGCTTGTAAGAAATGTCTGTTTAAAAAACCCAAGACTAACACACATTATTAGTTGGATATGGTCATTGCACATCTGTTACTGTTGTACATTGATTTTTGTTGACACATCAATAGTATGTGCTTTTCTTTAATTGTTTTGTTTATTTAAATCATGCAGTGCGTAAAGCCAATGCCCCTGAAATACTCAGTGATGCTGAATATTTGTCTGATGTTGAAGAAGGTATTTGTGCATTTTTGTATTGCACTGATATTTAACTTAATCCTCTTCCTTTTATTTCATCTATCTGAAAACTAATCCTTTCAGATGATTTTCTTATTATCCCACTAACAATAACTTCTGCTTTACAATTAAGAGTGCTTTCAAAAATTCTTGGAGCTATTGCTGATAATCCTCTAACATCTTTCCTGAATTTCTTACGATTTTTTTATCAAATTACCTTCACTTTCCTGGAATAATCATTTTGCTGATGCTTCTTTAAAGTGAAAAAATGTTTTATTGTTTGAACTGAAAAATGAAATACTGGACAAGAGGGTAAGATATCAAAACGCTTTGGAAGAAATGGCTGATAGTTGAAGTTAATGGTGAAAAGACAATGTTCTTGGGTTTTTTTAAAAACAAATGACTGTGCTCAATTTTCTTGTTTTTCTTTAGTCAATCTCTCTTTCTTCATCCCTATTGATGTATTTACTTCTAATTTTCGTAGCATTCAAGCAGCAAGGTGTAAGAGATATTTCAGTCCATTGTGTGCAGCTCTTGTTTAATTCATGCATTGAGGCTTTTGGTTTGTTCCCCATCTGTCATTGTGCAGTTCCAAAAGGATCATGTTCTTACCAAACATACATGTTTCCCAAATAGCTCTCCTGGGCCATTGTCCTGCTCCAAACACTGCATTGTTCCAGCTGACAGGAACACTGATGCATAACAGTGTGGGTGAGCAGGGCAGGAATTGCTGTGTCCCTCTGCACAGAGAGGTGCAGACCAGAAACTCCCTGTGGGGAGCTAAAAATGTCAATTGCAACCTATGGGATCCTTTTGAAAGCCAAATCTGGGGAGGTTTTTTCTCATCACCAACTCTCAGTTCAACAAAGACCAAACCAACAATTAGGAATGCAGGCAGTACAATTGGTTCCTTGCATGTTGCAGACTGTATTCTGCATCTATGTTGTTGCCAGGGGAGCTGAGAGAGTCATTTACACAAAATAACCCTGCTCTGCATCCTTGTGTCTAAACTGGAGAGACAGATCTGATGGATGGACAGCTCTGGGGCTGAGGAATTGGCTGCATGGGGCACTCAGAGCTGTGTTCAAAGGCTCAGTGTCCAAGGGGAGACCAGTCACTTGTGCCATTCCTCAGGGACTGGTGTTGGAGCTGGTGCTATTTCACAGTTTTGTTGGCAATGTGGACAGTGGGATCAGTGCACCCTCTGCAGGTTTGCTGTGTGGTTTGGGTGACATGTGGTTTTGCTGGAGGGAAGGGATGCCACCCAGAGGCACCTGGACAGGCTGGAGAGGTGGGACCGTGTGAAACTCATGATGCTCAGCAAGGCCAAGTGCATCCAGATTGGGGCAATCCTGTGCATAAATGCAGGCTGGGTGGAGAATGGATTTGGAACAGCCCTGAGGAGAAGGACTTGAGGCTTTTGGTGAAAGAGAAGCTCAACATGACCTGGCAATGTGCACTTGCAGCCCAGAAATGTCCAGCTGTGTCCTGGGCAGCATCCAGAGCACCATGGGCAGCTCTCAGCAGACCCCATCTGGAGTGCTGCATCCAGCTCTGGGCTCCCAATGTGAGAAGGACATGGAGCTGCTGCAGCAAGTCCAGAAGAGGCCACAAAGATGATCAGAGGGCTGGAGCACCTCTCCTGTGAAGCCAGGCTGAGGGACTTGGGGTTGTTCATCCTGGAGAAGGTTCCAGGGAGGCCTTAGAGCACCTTCCAGTACCTAAATGGGACCTATAGGGAAGTTTGAGAGGGACTTTTTACAAGGGCATGTTCTGACAGGACAAGGGGAGGAGTACAATTGATTCCTTGGATTTAAGGTATCAAGTACAATTGGTGCAATTGTACTTGGTACCTTAAAGGGCATACAATTGGTTCCTTGGATTTAAGCTGAAAGAGGGTAGGTTTATATTCAAAATTAGGAAGAAATTCTTTACTTTGAGGGTGGTGAGAAGCTAAAGCAGGTTTCCCAGCAAAGATTTGGGTGCTCCATCTCTGAAAGTGTCCAAGGCCAGGCTGGATGTGGCTTTGAGCAACCTGGTCTGGTGGAAGGTGTCCCTGCCCATGGCAGCAGAGTTGGAACAAGATGATCTGAAAGGTGCCTTACAACCCAGGCCTTCTGTGATGCTGAGATGACAGGGTCTTTTTCAAACCCAGGCTGAAAAGGAGCTCACAAATCAGATAACAGGTGTTTTGCAAGGCTTGTGATGAATTGCAGGCTTTGAGGTGATAACCACTGGCCTGTGTCTCTCCCCTGATTTGCAGATCTGTAAAGACAACTCAGTGACGCCCATCACTCAGTGTTAGTGGGGTATTTATAAACAGAGCATCCACTCACACCAGTCAAACAAATCTGTTCAAGATGCTAAGGCACTCTGACAAATCTCTGAGCCAGGGAGCTGATTTCCAAGTGGGAGAAAGGCACAAATTTAGCAAACAAATCCAAGCTCTCCCTGGCTTGGCTGGTGTTCATATCATCAGCCAAAACTCTTCAGTGAGACAGACTTGTTGAATGGCTTCTCAATGAGCCACAACCCTCAAGGTTTCTCTCGTAAGAGAAATCTGGAAAGTAGAGACTCAGAGCTCAGGGACAAATGTCAGGAAACCATTTCCTTGTGTTTTATGTCTTGCTGTGCCCACTAAATAAGTATTTACATGGGAATTGTGTAATTTCTCTTCCCTGCTGAGGACAGTTTGGTTTGGAGTCAAACTGATTGAGAAGAGAGATTTTTTTAATTCTTTTTCCTAGACTGTTCTGGCAAGTCTGCCCAAGTGAGGTTAAGTGTTGGGAAACTGCTACACCGCAAAAGAAAAAAAAAATAAAACAAAAAAAAAAAGAAGTGGTGTATTTTGAAAGATGTGAACATGATTTACCAGTTACTCTCGAGCTCTGACTTTATTTATTTTTTTATTTGGCCTTCAGGAGATAACAAACTTTTGGGTGTAAACCAGGACACAGTTTTAAACCCATTTAATGGAGATGCCTGCCTCAGTGATAATAAGTATCATGCTAATCAATCCCTGGAAGATTAGACAGATGTCCTAACAGAACATGAATGCACACTGCCTGATCCCTGAGTAGGTGCTAGGATACAGCAGTTTGAGTGGATGTGAGACAGGTCAGAACATCACCATGTGTGAAAAATCTGTTACTGGTCATTTTGGGTGCGGTTGATTTATTCTATTTTTAAGCTCAGTTTTCAGAGTTTCTCTGAAACAAAATTTCACAGGTTCATAAAAGTTTCAGTGGTTTGGTACTGGCTGTTCTCTGTACTTTGTGAAACCAAAACCTTGGCTTCAACTTGAAACATCCTCCTTTTCCCTGTGGCTCTGCCTCTGCTGCCATCAGGACAGCTCTGGACAGGCTGTGATGAAGGAGTGGCGAAATCCTCAGGTATCTTAAGCAGAGCCAAGTGACAAATGCTCATCTGGATCCCAGCCTATGATTAAATTTTGTCTGGGACTTTTCCCAAGCCACATGATGCCTTCTCTCCTGCCGTCAGAGAGCCTGTGTTTCTCACTGGCCTCTAAAATGAACACCTAACCCTGTGCTCCTGCAGTTCCCAGCTGTAGGAGACATGCTGGGGGACCAGAAAAACAGGGAAAACTTGGCATGAGAAATATGATAAAAGGTAAGAAAAATATTCTTGGGGAGAAAAGACCAAAAACACCTCTAAACCTTCTATCCCAGAAAATAAAACCAAACAAAATGCGTGAGGGATAGGCTGGAACCTAAAATGGGTGGCAAAGTGAGCAGCAGTGCTTGATGCTCTCCGGAAGTCTAAAAATATGGGGCATCAGTGAAACCACAAGAGGCAGATCCAGTTTGAAAGGGCTGCTCCTCCTGCAGGAGGTAGTTGACTTTTATGACTTCTTGCAGGGGTCCTTGGTGTGGGGAGCATAAAAAGTCTACACGAGTTCAAAGTGCAACTGGAAAAATGTAAAAAGAAAAAAAGAAAAAAAAAAAAACCAAAAAAAACAACCAAAAACGTGTTCATGACTATATGAACCTCTTTCAGGTGTAGAAAACACGTGCTCATGTCAGTGCCAGCTAGAAAAATGTCCTGGAGTACTTGTGCTGGTCCATGTTCCTATACTGTGCTGTGAAATGTGGCTGAGACAGGGTGCACTGGGACTGATGGGCCCTTGCTCTGACCCACTGCTGCTGTTTTTCCCTGGACTTTGAGCTGTTTCCTCTGCTTGTGATAGCGGTGTTTAACCATTAGCAGGGACACCGCCTTTCTTCAGCGTGTAGCCTGTTAGGGAGGGAAGGATGGCAAAGGCAGCAAAGCA
>JAHXMQ010000566.1:27157304-27254437 GCA_020466415.1 Ammodramus savannarum pratensis | reverse complement strand
TCGCCTCCCAGCACCGGTGCGGTTTCCTCCGTGTGCAGCAGCCCCCAGACCGAGGGAGGGGACGTGCCCAGGGTGGTCTCCATCCCCCGGCCCCGGGGTGTGCCCAGGCTGGGCTCCCTCCCCCGGCCATGGAGGGAGGGAGGGCGGAGGCAGCGCCTTCCCCGCAGCCCCGGCATCAGGTTACAGAAAAACTACACCCTCGCAGCACCCCTATTTACATACAAATAACTGGAGTGCCTGCATTTATGTCACCATTCGAGAGGCTTGCCAAGGGAGGCTGTAATCCAATCAGCAGAAGCTTTAAAGGGATGTCTGCAGAGTGATTAAAAAGGGATTTTTTATTTTTTTTTAAACTTCGTACTTTTCGTTTTGTTTCGTATTTGCAAAGAACTTTAATCTGAGTTGAGAGGACAAAGATGCACATGTCCTAAAATACATACGAAGAGATCAAGATGTTAAGAAGATCTCAGTTGTTGTGTGGAAAGCGAATATGACCCACAGGGATTAGTTTGCTTGTGCTGGTTTGGAGATTAAGTCTAAATCACTGCTTAAGGACTAATAGGACTAATAGGAATTCTTGGAAACACCAGGGGAAAAAAATCTTGTAGACCAGGCTGGTGAAAATGGCTTTCCAAAACAGTAAGACTTTTTAAAGTTTCGCTTGATGTATGATGTTTCTGTTTCGGGTTTTTGAATGCTTTACGGTGTATTGTGAACATTTTAGCTTTTTATCCGCTGCTTAAAATGCTGGTTGTTGCTGGGCTGGAGGAGAAAGTTGGTCTGTTTGTTTGCCGTTTGCGAAGCAGTAGCTGAAGGGGTATTTTTAGACTTGATTGTTAGTTTAAAACCGGAGCTCGCCTGTGGTTTCCTGAGTTTAGTGAATGGAAACCAGTCTAAACTCCTTGAATGAAAGCGGGAAACGTGAGGCTGGGCTCGGGAGTCGCCTTCGGAATCGCGCTGTTGTTAAACTTCTCTGTTGTGCAGTTTGAACCTAGCACTCCTAAAAGGCGTTCACAACAAAGGGGCAGAGTGGCTATCGGCAGGCCGTGGGTTTGCGGGGATCTCTCTCTGCTCCGTGCTGTTGTGGGAGCGGGGCGGGGGGACCCAGCACCGCAAAAGGCATATTTTGGACGTGCTCTGTCAGCGCAGGAATGTAGGTTCGCATGATGTAATGGCATGCAAATGCTCCCCGCCGGGCAGCTGCTCCGTTAACCCTTTGCGGCGCCTGCCCGCCTATCCCCACATCGAACTTTGCTTCCTCTTGGGGTTGTTTTGGATAAACCAGCTCGGCATCTCCCTCTGTGCGGATGGCCGTGTCCCACGTGTCCCGGCCGTGCCCGGGCTCCGGCTTTGTCCCCACCGCGGGAATGGGGCTGGGAATGGGAATGGGGCAGAGCGGGGTGCGGGCAGCGCTCACCTTCGCAAACCGGCCCGGCAGCGCCGAGCGCTTCATTAAAAATAAATAAATTAATTTTAAAAAGTCTCGTCTTATATTCAAACGTCCAAAAGGCATTGAGAAATAGCCAAGGTGGAAGGCGGGCCTCTTCCTCCCCTCCTCAGCCTCCATTCAAGCTTGCTGCACTTTTCAGGACTGGTGGCAAACACGCTGTGGGTTGGTTTGGTTTTGTCGATTGGTTTGTTTTGTTGGGGTTTTTTTTCTTTCACACGGAGTGATCCAACTTTGTCGGCTCGGGCTTTTTTCTTTTTTCCATAAGGAAAGCAAAAGTGAGTGCGACGATGCAAAGTACAGAGGAGCTCTTTAGCTTGCTGAGGCGACTGGGCAAAAGTCATCGCTCGTATAACTTTATTGGCCTTACGTCAAGGTGGAATCTTGCTTCTTTCGTTTGTCCCCCAATAAAATTATTTTCTCAGGCAGACTCAGAGGGTGGATAATTAACATCCAACGTGGAAAGAGCCTTAGGGAAAGTGGGGGTGACTGGATTGATTCCTTATTGGCGAGCAGGGAAGGGCGTTATGACTTAGTAAGCGCACAAACATCTGCCCTACGTGTAGCTCTGATTCCAGCCTGGCTTTTGTCCCAGCAGGTGAGGATGCAATGACAGGCGACACGGACAAGTACCTGGGACCCCAGGATCTGAAGGAGCTGGGAGATGATTCCCTGCCTGCTGAAGGATACATGGGCTTCAGCCTGGGAGCGCGCTCCGCCAGGTACTGTGCTTGCTGCTTCTCGTGTTCGCGTGCGCCACAGGAACAAGTCCTCGCTCTTCCACACACAGCTCTGGAGTTGTTTTGAGCTGAAGTAGAGGGGGTGCACATCCTTTGAAGCATATGTTCATCGCAGTTTTATTTCATGTTCTTTATTCATGTTGGCTTCTTATGGCAGTGGTACACAAAACCGAGCTCTTCACTTTTTCTGGTCTCTGTTCATTGCTCTGAACATCTCCAAGGTACCTCTTTGCTGGCAGTCTGCAGCTGCTCTAGAAATTGATCCAGCCTGGTTTCTTTTGGCTACTACTGGTCAGACTGATGCTCACAGTAGAGGCTCCTTAATGGGTGTGTTTTGCTGAAGAATGTAAATGCCAGAAAAACTGAATGACAAATCATTTTGCTACTTGGTGCTTTTATTTCTTTAAAGGAGCTAGTGAGTAATTCAACTGAGAGAGACAACATTTTAAAAAAATGCTCCGCTCTCCTAAAAAAAAAGAAAAAAGGCAAGTTTCCCCTTAATTTGTTGGAGGGTTTATTTTGACAGGGAATGGATTACGTGTTACTAAAAACAGGCCAAAGTTCCTGTGAACCTGATAAAACATTGTAACTTAATGTGTTGTCTGACTCATGTTAATTTCAATGCAGGTATTTCCAGATCAACATTTCAGATTTTAGTTTTGAATGTTGCTAAAGCCTCCAGTGTGCATTGCTCAAAACAGTTAAAACTGTGTGAGCAGAGATTGCTTCCATAGTTGTGGATTTGCAGTGTAGTTACTGACAGTTGAATTGTACTGAAGCTAATAATTAAACCTCATAAGCTGGAGCCCTGAGGGCTTTTTCCTATACTGTAGTTTAAAGATCTGTTTTAAAAAGTGAGTTCATTGTCTAACAGCAAATGGCAACTCCCATAAGGTAAAGCTTAGATGTCTACCCTTCAGTCTTGTTTCTTATGGCCACATTAGAAATGCAAGCACGCAGTGGAAATTTGCTCTTTAGTAGTCTCCAGCCATGTTGTGCCTGATTTACAATTTTTAGGGAAGTTAATAAGTATTTATGAGATAATACATTCATGAGAAATGCCAAGATGCTTTAAGTAGTCCATTAGCCAGAAAATCAGCAAATCAGATCTGAAGGGAGAATCTCGTGTCATAGTAAAGTGAATTAGCAAAGTTGACATGCTGCTTTCCAGTCTGGTGTGAGCAGGGTGGTCACAGAGCCCTGCCACTGTGCCCAGGGCTGGAGCAGGGCACGGGGGATGCAGAGGGAGCATCTCTGTGTGCAGAGCCCCACACTGATTTACCTGAGCCCCACACTGATTTACCTGAGCCCTTTCACCCCTTGCAGCTCTCTCCTTGCACAGGGTGTGCAGGTGGGAGAGCAGATTACACAGTCACCATCTGTTAGGGAGATCTGAGGTTCAGCCCCACGTTATCTTTTCTTTGAGAGGAATCTGATACTCCCATGCTTCTGGTTTTAGCAGTGCCATTACTATTTGTTGCTGCCTAGCTCATTTTTTTGCGTTGCCCATGTTATGCTCAGAGGAGACAAATACAGTGGTTTTTTTTCTGTGAAGTATTTAATTTAGCAAAAAAAAAGTATTCTGTGGATGTATCTTACTGCTGATTCTGAGTGTAACATTAAGAAATGAACACATTAAATATATAAGCCATCCAGCCATAACATCTTGCTTTTCTTGTCTGATTCTTTGCTTTCTATTTCTCCTGTTTCTTTTCCAATGTAAATTGCTTTAGTCCAAAAGTCAGGTAAGAAGGCATGGCATCGTGTTACATCTCTCTCATCTTTCTGCTGCTGCCATTGCTCATCTTCATTTTATTTAGCATTAGAAAGTGACATGCTTTTATTTTGGGGAGCAGGGGGTTCAGCCCTAGAGAGTATCCCTGTGTTGTAACAAATATAACTTAAATTCCTTATGCCTTTTATCATGTAAAAGTCTGCTTAACATATGCCTACGGTGTGTAATTAAGATCCCAGTTCTGCTTCCAGCACAAGAAGGGAACGTGTGCTAAGGGATTAGAGAAATTCAATTAGCAACTACTAAATGCATGAAACACCTTGTAGAGTTCTGAGTGTGAAAAGTGTTGCTAGTTCAAAAGTGTAATATGTTGGTGGATGTTGCTTTGTATTAATTCACGTTTTTTACTACTTTATTTTTTGTCACGTAGCAAGCATGTCTAGGCCTGCAGCATGTTTTTAGCACATACCATAATGTACCTTCCAGGGCTAAATGTAAAACACTCCTACGTTGGGTTAATTGCAACACGTTAAGAGTGATCGTAGTTATTTCTGGATAGTTTAACATGCACAAAATAATCCCCAAACATCAGAATCAGTACTTAGTTGTCATTAAGCAAATTTATTTCTCCTTTCATTTCAAACTTATTACCCTTTCCTTTCTAACTATAGGGGTAACTACGGTGTTTGTAACAATGTCAGAAGTGGTTCAGCCACAAAGAGAGTGACATCACATGAAACTTGCTCTGAGTTAAACCTGCCCCAGCAACCTGAGCTCTGTGGGCAGGCACTGTGACCTACCCACAGCTCCCCTGGGACCTGCCCTCGTGGGTCCCCTTCAGGATTAGGGCATGGAGATACTTATCAAAGTTCATCTAAATACTTGAATACACCTCTCTGGATTTATTCTAAAGCCACAACATTACTGCCAAAGCAGTCAGCATCTGCTGAGATTTTGCTTATGCATATCGCAGGGAATATTTAACTATAGTCAAATACTTGTTATTCCATTTTCCTCCTTGTATTTATTTCACAGATGATGTATGTTTTGCCATTTGATGCTATCCCTGGAAGTTGCATGTATTAATTTTTTTTGTTTTTATTTTCTGTTCACCTCATTGTCACCCGCACTTTCTCTGATAACTGGTAAATACAACAGCCTCCGCTCCTTCAGTTCGGATAGGTCCTACACGCTCAACAGGAGCTCCTATGCCCGGGACAGCATGATGATTGAGGAGCTGCTGGTGCCAGCCAAGGACCAGGTACGTGCTGTGACCCTGCCACAGGGCAGCTGTGCTTCGTTTGTGCAGTGTGCAGGCCTCAGCTGTGCTTCCAGAGGCTCTGGAGGGGCCTGCCCCTGAAGAGGGGCAGGAAAGGAGCTGTGGACAGGAGATGGTGGGGCTGCCATTCTCTGGGTTTGATCCTGCAAGGGGCAGGTGGTGGGGGCCCAAAGCAAAAGAGTCTTTAAGGGACCAGTGATGTCTCTGAGTGTTATTGGCTGAGGTCAGTGGGTGCTTCTGTGAGGCTCCTGTGTGTCTTCAGAGTGCTTTGATAAGCTGGGAGCAATGAGTTTTACACTCATTTTACACTGAGCAACCTTTGTACTGCACAGACTGGGAATTACTTTGCCTGCTCTGTCCACATGGAGGGGACTCCAACTGCTGTCCTTGTTTTTTCGCTCCTGGGAAGAATTTGGCCTTGTAAAGATTAAGCTAGTATGGACTCTTCAGTTTATATATCTTCCAAACACTTGTGCAATGACTAATGCAACAAAAGCAGCGTCTTTTGACCTGATGATAGCGTGGGAAAGTCTTCCCAAAAGCTGGGGATGATCGAGTACAGTATGCTTTGTTTGTGAGTTCCCCAGCATTTTCCTTGGTGGACTTGCTTCAGATTTCCAAATCTAACTCAAGAGTTTCCAAATTACTCAAGAGTTTCCTGATACACAAAAGTCAAAGACCTGCTAGGAAGCTGGATAAAAATTCACATTAAAATCCTTACTTGGAAAGGACTGGAGTGGAACTGTTGTTTATGCCCTGGAAGAGCATAAGGTGGATTGTAATAAAACAAAGCTTTTCTGCTGCTGTTTCCACAGAGTGTTCCTGCACCGGGGGTTATTGATCTCAGAGGATATTTTCATGGGGAAAAGGGTTCACAGAACAGGACTTGTACATTTTAAACCTTGATTGTATTAGTCTGTAAATTCTATTGTGGGATAAGCCATCCAGTTTTACTACAGCTTTTACACAGTTCTGGTAGTATTATGAGAATGGCAGAAATTGGGTTCTCTTTAGCAACAGAATGTTTACTATTAGATTGTTACTTTTAAGTGAAATGCTGTAAACCTCCAATAACGTTAATTTGCAACAGCCATCTAAGGAGAGTTTCCAAAGCTTGCTTAGCAGTGATTTTGTGGTTTTGTTTGGTTTGAAGTCATAAAACAAAATCTGCAACTACTGGCACTGGAAATTCTATGTCAGGGCTGAGCACCTAAAGCTGCTTTGATGCCTTTTAATAGTAACACTTCATTAAGCGTTCTTGATACAATGGAAGTTTCAGAGGAGAGGAAGACTCTTCAGTCTGGGAATATATTGCATCATTTTATGATTCTGGCCATGGCTGTGATTCCCATCAAAGCAGATGGCATGGGTTGAGCAGCTAAGGGTGCACATAACAAGGCTTAAAACCAGCTCTGTTCTTAACAACACTCAAAGATTGTGGTGCTGGGTAAAAATATCAGTCCTGTCTTGAGAGGTCAGTGAAGCCATGATTCTGTGCAAAACAGACATGAGAGCAACAAACTGTCCTCATGAGAAAGGGAGCCCAGGTAAAACTTTCTGCCATGACTTCTCCAAACCTCCATGTCCTGACAGAAATATATCCATCCTCTGTAATTCCTGTGGCTTCCTGCCCAGCCCTGCCCTAGCTTTTTGCTGAAACAGGAGAAGTGTGTTTGGGAGATGGAGAATATCCCTGCCCCTCTTCCTCATCCCTCTGTACATTAATGGGCTCCTAGATAATCTCTGCTATGGCAGTAGAAAGCGGGGTGGGAAAGGCACCAATTTGTGTTCCACCAATGGGATTCACAGGAACAAAGATCTTTGTGGTTTGAAATCAATATTCTGAAAGTCTGTCTGGGAACTGAGAGGAGTTAAGGCTATTTTGGGAATCACACTGCTCTGAAACAGAGTGATCCATTGCCTGTCTGTGTATGCCATTTCCTCTCCTCTTGTACAGCTCAGACCTGTCTGGAGTTCATGGCAGCAGCAAAGTCAATTATTGGGAATTAATTTTATCCCAAACATCAGTATGTAAAAGAGTAAGGAGCATTTGCCAGCCTCTTGGTCTGGTTAAGAGAGCAAATTCCATCACCTTTCCCCAGGATCCCTGGGAGACTGGAAAGAGTTAAATGAAGATAATTTGAAACCATTTTTACTGAACCTCACTGCCAGCAAAGCACATGGAGTGTTAGAGAAGAGTTTCTAATAATTCTTTAGAAGTCATTATATTCTCCATTGTTTGCATTTGGTGTTTTTTTGCTGACCCTGTTCACAGGGAGCTCTGAATCCAGGCCACACTGTACCTCATAACCTGGCTGGAGCAAAGTTAAAATTTCTGTGTTCTGGCGTGTTCCCTTGGATGCAGCAACTCAGACTGAATCCAAGTGACTTCTCCATGGAATAATTTACATCAACCTCTGAGTTTAATCAGCCAAAGGCAGGATGACTCGGGCTGTCCATTAAATAGCAGCTTGCTGAATCACTTCAGTCTGGATAAATTCATCTGGGAGGAAGCATAAATTTTTCTGTTTGCTGAACTTTGATATTACACAGCCTGGATATTCAGTTATGCAAGCAGCAGGGTCCTTGCCAGCAGAACCCTCAGTATTTTTATACACACATTTGCATCTAAGGCTGCCACACCCTTTAGCAAGGCATTTTTAATCTCCCTCAGTCCAGGGAGGGAACACTGGGACCTGACCAAACACAGACTGGATCCTGGGATTTAATGTCACTGACAATGTACTGTCTTCTGGACTGCTTATATTGCAACTTACACAGGAAGATTTTCCTTTTTTTTTTTTTTTTTTTTTTTTTTTTTTTTTTTTTTTTTTTTTTTTTTTTTTTTTTTTTTTTTTTTTGCCTGCATGGAAAATCCAGCGCCTCAACAGGCTGAAAAAAATGAGATTCACAGATGTGTGCTGTGTGTAAGATGAGTGGGTCCAGCTATCAGCTTTTCCTACTCCCTTTCTCCACCAAAATTATTAGCTGCAGACTTTGGGCTTTTGCTTGCTCTACATATGTCCAAAAGATCTGTTTGATTGCACTTTGTCAGAAAGGAATGTTTTATAAAAAGCCAATCACCTGGTGTACAGACCATGTCTGAGGGCATGGAGCTGGACCGAGGAACCCACTCAGGTGTGTAGGCAAACCTAGAGCACATCCAGGTGCAGGAGCACCTCTGTCTGGCACAGATTGTTTTGGAGTCATGATATTTCTTTGGAATTTATATGACTGTGTGTTTAGTTTTCCATATCCCACTGCTAAGGGAACATAAGCATTTTTATCTGTGTGAAAAATCATCCTTTTTACAGGACACGTGACCCCACATTTATTTGTTGATGTGTGTCCTGTACCCTGGTGCAATGATGCTGTACAGCTTAGCAGGCCTTTCAGGGACCAGCACCAAATTGTGTTGTTCCTTTTGGCCTATCTCTTGTGTTTCTTTACTTTGACCTATTTTTGATGATAAAGTTTATCACTGAGCCAAACGGCAAATTTATTTTTGTTTATCTGAATTTTTACAGTGCCTGAGACAACCTGTCTGAATCTTACACTGTTTGGTATCAAAAGTAATAACGTGCTCAGTGTGAGCTCATACAAGTCACTTGGAACAGCAGAAACCCACAGTGTTGGCTTTCCTGCCTGAACCACAGGCTCTCCAGGAAATGTTGGAGAATCCCTAGTGTCTTATTGGAAAGACTGAGAAAACTGTCTTCATTAAACTTAATTACAACACACATTTCAAATGGCACTAATTGAGTCCACTTTGGATGCTTAGTTGTCATTGTTTTGACAGCATTCATTTTACCTTTTATGTCTGGTGGTGTATTTTGCTGTTTAGCATATGCAAGTTTGCCCTCTATTGTTGTTGTCTGTGCTTGAACTGTGAGGCCTCAAGTACATCTGTTAGAGCACAGGGTTTAACAAAAGATCCTTCATAGAAACATTGAGCTAGGGAAGGGAGGAGGCACCGAGCCAGGAGTGACAGAGCAAAGCTGCACTCTGCAGGGGTTTCTGTCAAAGAGCACTGAATTACAGTGTCAATAGTTTTTGGAAGGAAACCTAGGAAGAAAAACCTCATTTCTAATGAAAGAAATGCCTAAAGAGTGCAGATTTTTGGAAACCCCAGAGTGATGGGAGTGTTTCACGTTGTGGCCAGCAACACAGCAGCTATCTGCCTGCTTATCTTGTGGAAGCTTCTCAAGAGAAGTACTTTTGTATGTTTATGACTGAATTTGCCAGATTTACTTCTAATGCTGATATTTCTATTCAAAATAATTAATTTCCACTACCAGCATGTGTCAATATATAAAAAAAACCCAGGTGGGAATAATAAGATTTTACTATTGCATGTGCTTGGCTCTGGTTTGACTTGAACCCATTGAAATAGATTTGAAAACAGCCCGTGAGTGCAAACAGGCTGCTCTCTCTAGCTGCATTTGCCTCTAAGCAGCAAACAACCTACTTACAGGAAACACTGGCATTTTTAACACCATCTTGGGGGAACATTGTGTGTTGCTTCTTTGCTTACTTGTATTGATGTGATTTATGATGGTGCTTCTTAAACTGGGGAGACGCTTTCATATCACCCTGGAAATAGGGGGAAACAGTATTTGAAGTTTAGTGGGTTTAGTTTCTTAAGACAAGAGAAACAGAGGAAAGCAAGTGTTTTGCTGGAATAGCTTTGGTGCCCAGTGGGAGGGATGTTGTGGGGCACAGGATGTGTGAGTGTCCGTGTGCGTGGGCAGCAGGAGGAACAAGTCACACCTCAGGGAGTTAATTATAGCCCCACAGGGCTAAAGCTATTTCTGGCCACATGAGCAGGGGCAGTGGCACTCCACACAACAGTGCCCATGTTGGTTGTGTGAAACCAACCTCCTTCAACCTCACTGAAACTCCCAGGGAAGTTATTCCCAGGTTCTGCTTGAATAAGGATCTATCCAATGGCACCCTCTGAGGGGTGGTGTTACACTGCCAGTCTGTATGGTGTGTGACTGCAGTACAAATGGTAATTCCTTTTTTTTCCAATCTTTTTAACCTGGCGCATTAAAGTAAGTAAAGATTGGGGAGAGACATTCTTGAAACTGGAGGAAGTGCAAAAAGTGGGCAAAAAGAATGTTTGAAGAGTTTTTGTGTGTATTTCATGTTTCTGTTACAGGATTTCCAGTAATTTAACCCTGGAGGTATCAGCACTGTTAAATTGAGAGGTCCAGGTCTAAATTTAACATAATTATGTTAACAAGCTTGTATTTAAGGCAAGTGTTTCTAATGTTAATTTTAATTTTCAATGTATCTGTTTTGTTTTGAAGCACCTGACGTTTCAAAGGGAGTTTGATTCTGATTCTCTCAGGCACTACAGCTGGGCTGCAGACACCTTGGACAATGTTAACCTTGTTTCCAGTCCCATCCACTCCGGGTAGGTCACTTAACAGTCTTCCTTTATCTGTAGACGTGGAACTGTATTGTTAGCTGCAGAATAGAGCCTGCTGTAATGGCTGATAACATGTCTGTTCCTGCTCCACTTGAAGCCAGTGGCAAAATTCACGCTGACTTCAACGAGGGTGCTTAATAACAGGAGTCAGTCTAAATTCCTGAATATCAAACCAAAATCTTGCTTCTGAACTTATTTTTCTGAATGCCTGAACATTGTAATCCTGCAGGCTTCTCTTTAAGAGTCCTGTTTTGCTTTTTCTGTTGCTTATGCTTTGCTTTCAGTGTCATAAATGATTTTGTTTGCATTGTGTTAAATTATTTGGACTATAAAACCAGAGACAGTATGTTTTGCTTTCTGTTCTTTCATAGAGGAAAAAATGAGGAGCTTTAATTTGGGCTCTTATTTTATTTATACTTCAAGCTCCTGCCTAGTCTGCAATATCTGTAGTTTGATTTTGGTGGTGCTATTTGTTTACTTATGAGTCATCACTGTAATTTAGGTGCTTCTTGACAGTGCCACACAGACTTGATTTAAATGCAGTAGTAGTGATTTCTGAATGCATATTGTAAAAATTTGCAAACGAATGTGTAAGTAATTTTTGCATATTATTAGATTGTCTAGTGTAAATATTTGTTTAGTTTTTGAGATCAGGACATAAAATCTCATATCTGCTTTAATTTACTTCCCCATTTTGTGACTAATTACATTCTTATCATAAAAATGAGTGTGGCACATACCAAAATATTTCATTTCCAATACAGGAAGCCCCACAAACCTAAAGCTGCAGTCCCACAATGCACATCTGCATCTGCAGAACAGATCTATACAGCAGTGGATTTTTAGGTCCCAAGCTGATAAAACGCTGCACGTGATCAGTGCTAGCTTTAAAATGTCAAGAATTGCAGTATGAAAAGCTGAAGATTGTTGGTCATCATGGAATGCTGCTTTAGCAAAGCACCTCAGAGAGCTGCTAGCCCAACCCTTTCCTTTGCTGTAGGATAAAATGTAGCCAAGCTGTTCCTGAAAGATGTTTAATGTCCTAATAATCACTAAAAAGAAGAGATTCTATAGGCCCCCAGCTTCAGGAGCCCACTATCTTTTGTTTTACTATTTCTTCCTCCAACACTCAGTTTAACGTTTCTTACCCATGGTGGATATATCCATTGTCATGTCCATAGTGGGCATGGAGAACAAGATCTTACTGATCTCTTAACAATTGTTTTCTATGTCTGAAGACATGTAATCCTGTCTTTTAGACCAAAATGTCCCAGACCCTCCTTGGTGGTGCTTTCCCCATGGCTCTGCCCCAGCTCTCCCCTCTCTGATGGGAGCCTGTTTGTAAGCCATGATCTCCACCTCCTTGGTCTGACACATAGCACACTTCAACAGTCCCACAATGAGAGTTATCCTTTTGGTAGTTCCAGTTTCTGTTGGTGAATGTTTGTGATCTGCTAGAATTTCTTGGCTCTCTCTTGAAATCCTGAAGTTTGGTTAATTTTTACTGGTGTGGTGTTTAAGTGTTTGGTTTCTCCCCTCTGTTTGCATTTGTCTCTATGGTTATTTCAGTTTGCTGATTCCAGCCCCTTTTTGCATTTTTTAGCAAGAGAGCTTTTAATTCCGATCCTATTTTCCAAAGACTTTTCAGACTATTTTTCTGTGCTGAAATTGTGAAGACATTTAGCCAGGTACCTGTGCTAGGACAGCAGAGTGAGATATGCACTTGAAGTTGCCTTTCAGTGTAATAGGAAAGCACTGATGGTATCTCTTTTGAGATAACTTCTCAGGTGATCCTGCACTTACCTTATCTGTTCTGTACCTCCATTGCTTGCTGAGGTACCTAGGCAGTACTTCCACACATCAAAGAAGGAATCCAGATTCATTTGGCATTAATTGCTCTTGCCACTTACATTTTTGGTTTGTTTTTATTTTGAGACCGCTGGCAGGAAAGGTGTAATATCTTGATTAATTACCTTGATCCATTAGGCCCTTATTGAGTCATTATTAAATAATTTATTCCTGAATATTTCCTGGTAATTTGGGTTAGACTGATTGGTCTAAAATTTTCTGGTTTCTTTTCATCCTGATAGAAGATAGGTCTGATGTTTTCATCCTGCCAGTCCTCTGGGACAGTACTTGCCTGCCCTTAGGTCTTCAACATGTTCACCAGTGGTTCCAGCCCTCCAAAACATGTGTTCTGTGGACATGGGGGCTTTCACATGAGATCTGCTCCCTTGGTTCATGGGCCCTCTCAAATGCAGAGGTGGCAAAGCTGCTGCCCAGAGGGGAGCAAACTGTGGCAGGGAGAGGGACAGATATCCTCCAAACAGGTATAGCTCTCCAAATGGGCATAAACCAGAATATTCTCCAAACATGTCAGGCTTTTCTGGCCTGTTACATTTCTTATTTGACATAGAACATCAATCAGAAATGATGCTCTGAGGATTCAGTTCCTTTGTCAAGAAAAAAAAACCACAAATCTCACTCGTTGCTTATTTCCTTTTCAGTTGTGGCCCCATGTTATAATATCCTACTTGATTTTCCTGGTTATCTTCACCTAGAGGCAATCAACAGATGTTCCCTTCTAATCTTCCAGTGCACACATCTGATATGCAGAGGACCATGACTTTTCACATCTCTTCTGCCAGTCTGTTCCTAAACCGCCAATCCTTTTCTGCTTGTCTGGGGTCTTCATCCCTGTCCTTGTCCCCAGTTCTGTCTGTGGCTGGGGGCAGAGGCTGTGGTGGCCCTGTGGCCAGGCTCTGACCCCACTGCTCTTGGCCATCTCCATCATCCCAGGGCTCCCCTTGTGCCACGCCAGGAGCAGCACTGCTGCCTCAGGTCACTCTTTCCCCGTTTTCCCGCTGCCAGGAGAAGGCATCAGTGTTTGCTCTCATTTCCTCACCCAGGCAGAAGGGGAGTGCTGGGAGCAGGATGTGGAGATCCAGCAGTGTATCAGTGAAAGGAGGAGAGAGGAGAAATTGTTGGCAGTGATTTCAACTCTTCTGGTTTTTCCTTTTTTCAAGCCAAGAGAGTGTTTTATGTTTTTCTTCTTCAGTTCAGATAAGTTGTTTTGCCAGCATATGTTTTGAACAGGGTCCATTGTAAGCAGTACATTGAAATGCATCATGAATCTTGAGGCCTCTGGAAGGGTAGAGACCCTCACCAAAATGACCTTCAGCTGTCAGATGTGAGCTTACTCCTGCAGCTTTCCCAAAGTCAAATGTGGGTGTTGTCTCTTTGTGTTGCCTTTAACTCCTTCATTTCCTTAGCTGAAAGAAATGAGTGTGCCACATTACCTAACAATATTGAAAAACTCAGAAATACTGGATCCAGTCTTGCAAAGTGGAATAAATCAGATTCTTTATACCTAACTGCATTTTAAATTCTATTAACTATATATAGTTTAAATTAAATTAACTGTATACAGTTTACTGCAGCCTGCTGTACACACAGAACTCATTTTTGACAGCAGTGCAATGGATGGCATGGGCTGATACTCCTTTCAAGCATCCTGCCACACATATGTTTGCCCATTATGCTCTGGAAAACAAACTGCTTTAGGAAAGTGCAAGAACTGGTTTTCCATGGCACACAGGAGCATGTTTTTGGAATTTAATGAAGAAGTTGTGTTGCAATAAATTCTCTGTCGACTGAGTAAACAGCAAATGCTTTTCTCCTTGTGCTTCTGCATTTTCCGGAGAACTTACAGAGTTGTGCTGACTAATTAAATGAACTCTCCCTTTCAGACTTTTTTCCCATGTGTATCATATTTTATATGACATATGTCACAATATGTGAAGCAAAAGCCAAATAATTTCTAAAGCTGGCCTTCAAACGTGTTGCTTTTGTTATTTTTCTGATTGTTACTTTTTCTTTGCACTTATTATTGATATTTTCTGTTGCTTGCCTCTAATTATCTTACATTAATTTTCCCATTTGCTTTCTAAATTATTTTGCAGCTATTCCTCTCCACTCCCCCAGTATGATTCAAGGTGATAACTCAGTGCTTTCTGTGAATCCTCATTTTATTTTGTTTTTTTTAAACTTTTTTTCCCACAGAGTGTGTGTAGATGTTTGTAGTGCATCCAACCACATCCTCATCCCTTCCATGTATCCAAGTAGAAATGCTCATTAGCCTTTAGCATTGTGTTTTAGAGGTCATACTGTAGTTTCCATTATTAGTGCAACATTAATTTAGGTAAGCATCAGCTACTAATGTTTTTAGCTAGAAAATGCATGAAATACTGTTTGGAGTTGTTATTGTTTTACACGGTAAGTTACTAACCAGAAAATTAATGAAGGAAATAATTAATGAATAAGCTACTGACAGTGATTGCCCTTTTCTCGGAGCAATGTGCACAAAGGCTGCTCTGCTGCAGGTTTTGTCTGTTTTTGCTGGAGGCTGCGGTTGGTGCAGATACCAAGCTGGAAGGGGCTGGTTCCTGCCCAGGGTTATTCACAGTGCAAAGCTCCTGGTTGCTGAGGCTGGACCTTAAAATCTATAGCCTAACATCCCTGGCAACTCAGGGACTGATTTTTGTAGGTACTTAGTTTTAACTTCTATTGATTTTTTTTTTTTTAATTATGAATTTAAGGCTGTTGATTTAGTTGCCTGGAGATTTTTGACAATTCACTCTTACATATTTTCCATCATTTAAATAGTTTGGGTACAGAACACAGCATCTTATTTGAGTTTTGGCATTTTTGCACTAGATGAAAGCTTCCTTTTTGTTGTTAATTCTGAGGTGGCTTAACAAGCCAGTAACTGTGTACCTGATAGGCAGCTCTCCAAGATCGAGCACACTGGTTCTGACACAGGCCCAGTGTTTATGGGAAGTGTTTGGTTAGCTAAGATCCTCTCCTCCTGAAACAATTCCTCTTGTGAGGAGCTGGGGTACCCTAGTGGCAACATTTGGATTTGTTGGAGTGCACAGTGCATTTATCCAGGAGAGAAACATGGAATGTGGATGCAGGTTTTCTGTATGAAAACTACTGTGAAATATCATGCCTCAGTTTGGTAAAGGGTCTGGCACATGAGAAATTGTAAATTTGGGCTAGGGTAATCTCAGAGAGCAGTTTTATCTCCCCATCTTTACTGGTGGATTTTAATTTGAAGAAAAGCAATGTAGCAACTTCTTGATCTGGAATTCAGCTGGATAACATTTCCACCATACTTCCAGTATTTCTAGCTTGTGTCCCTACTCACTTCTCTCCTGCAGACCGCCAAATACCAAATGCTGATTTCTCTCCTGCTTTTGTGCAGGTTTTTCTCACCCATGTTGGCCAGACTTCTGAATGCAGTTTATTTGCAGTGCCTGTCAGCTGCTGCTGTTGATATCCTGCTGTCTCAGAGCAAATGGAACTGTGTTGCACAAATTCCCAGTCATAATTCAGAGCACTTGGGGGCTTTTTTCTGAGAGCCACCACAATCCCCTGGATTACTGGCTGACACCCTTAGTTCACTTTGCTGTCAGGAGCCAGGAAATTGAGTGGATTCACCTGTTAGTCATGTGAAGGTTCAGTTCTTAAAAGCTGGAAGTTTTGGCAACAGCCTTGAAAATAGTGAAGCCACATGACAGATGTGTCAGCTGTGTCAGTGTCTGTCATACAGAAGGAACAAAAGCTGTACTGGCTTCAAGACTGAGCTGGTAACTTGTATTCCTCTTGTTACCAGCCTGTTATTGCATCTTCTACCTGAAGCTATTCTAATATGAATTGTTAATTTCAATTATTCCCATGCTAATAGAAAGAATTTTATTTAAAAATATGCCACTCATCATTTACAAATATAATTTCATACCGCCTTATGAAAAAATGGAAAATTATGCATTGGAATGACACTAGCAAGTGCGATTTTTCTTTAATGTCCCTTTTTTTTTGCTAATGAGCCTAATCTTCAAAGAGAAGTGATGGCATGATTTCCTCCAGGGAGCCAACAGCCCGAAGGAAGTTATGTACTTAGTAGTCGTCACTTATCTTCCCCATCAGTGGGAGCCCTTGGTAGCCTGGACTCTCACCCATGGTGCTGGCACTCGCTCTGGCAGCCATCAAGAGTATTTGCAAATACTGAGATGGTGGGAAGGTTTTGAAGACTGAGGTTCCTAAAATAATAAGCATTTTTGATTCTCTTTTTTCTACACTGTCTGGTTGCTTTATGCATGTGAGGCTAATTGCTCTCATTTGTGGACAATAGAGCTAACAGCAACAAAGGGATGTTTTAAAATTCTAACAAACCACTACTAATACACTTCTTGTGTACACTTTTAATCCAAATTGTCCAGTAGAACATGGTCATTTCCCCGTGATGTTGCTAGAGCTTTAGCAATTCCTGCTTTTGATAACCAGTAGTTAACATGCAAGTACAAGTTTTAAAAGGATATTTATGTTCTTTTTAGTTTAGCTGGGATCGGGATGACTTTCCTAATGTTTTGAAGTCTTTGTCTGCTGACTTTTTGCTGATCTTGTGCTCGTTTTGAGATGTCTTTCGCTGAAGTGTTTGCTTTATTTTGGTGCAGTTTCCTGGTGAGTTTCATGGTGGATGCCCGCGGGGGCTCCATGAGGGGCAGCCGGCACCATGGCATGCGGATCATCATCCCGCCGCGCAAGTGCACGGCGCCCACGCGCATCACCTGCCGCCTGGTCAAGAGGCACAAGCTGGCCAGCCCGCCTCCCATGGTCGAAGGAGAAGGATTGGCAAGTCGGCTTGTGGAGATGGGGCCAGCAGGGGCACAGTTCTTAGGGTGAGTTCTTCTGTGAGTTTAATTGTTTGTGCTCATGTCGCACCTTTCGTTCCCTTTATCCTGTGGATCTAAGTACTTAAACGTTGACTCTCATCTGAGCACGTAGCACAGGCTGCTTAACTTAAAACATTAAAAAATGCCAACCTGCCATTCCTTCTGTAAAGAACCCTTGCATTTTAAGGAGAGTTTTGCCTCTTGGATGACTGCAGGAATGAGGGGAAGGTAAGGAAAGCCATGGGAAGGCCAGGTCCCACCCCCATCTACTCATGCAACCCTGCCTTGGAGGTCAGGAGGAGTCACACACTGAAAACCCAGAGCAGGTTTTGACCCTCTTGCTTGTAGAGTACTTAGAGCAACAGCACTATCACAAAGAATTGTCTGGAGACACCCACAGGGACCCAGATACTGAGCTCTGTTCCCAGCGTGTGCATGGCTCCCTCTGGAGTTGCTGGGAGCTGCCTGTCTCCATCCTGTGGAGCAAAACCACTTGGAGTGACCTGCTGTGGAGTGGTGGTACAAGTAGTACCAGTGCTAGGAACTGTCTGTTTTTAAAGCTTAAAACAGGGGAAACAATCCACTATGATGTGGCCTTTTTTTTCCTAATTATAAATTTTGTTCATTACCGTGAGTGGCACCCTGGTATAAACTGCTGGTTCTGTCGGGAATGACAGCTTGTTCCTAATTTCCCCTTCTCGTTTCTCTTCCTGCTGCATGGATGTTATTCAGTAAACTGCATCTTCCTAAAAGTCCTCCCCCTCTAAATGAGGGTGAGAGCATGGTTAGCCGAATCCTGCAGCTTGGTCCACAAGGAACAAAATTTATTGGGTAGGATATGTACGGAAAAGATACAGAATGTCTACAGTTTTTATTTTGTTTCCAATTTTTTGTTAATCACATTATTTTCTTTAAGTTTCCTAAAACTTTCAGTTGATTTCTGTCACTGAAAGAAAATCATAGTGGCTTGATTTAATATAGCTCTGCTACTACCTTGTGCTTATAGGCATGTAAAATTCACTGCCAGCATTCTGCTTTCATAACTTATGTGCTTTTGTAATTTTTTAAATTTGAAGTGTTTCTACTGCATTAAATACATTTTAATACACAGTGGCAGTCCTTTAAGTTCAACCCTGTGGTAGAGAAGGTATTTACAGGCCTCAAGTGAGACTGTTTTGGGAAGAGCATTTGTAAAATGTGATCGCGTAAAGTCCATTACTTATGAAAGATTATTCAGAAAAAAATGTTATCAAGTGAATGAATTGATTCAGCAAGATTGGAGAAATACTAATCTTTGCAACCTGAAAGAGGCATCTTGTTAAAACAAATTTACAGAGCCAAGTATGCTACCCAAAGGGACTGCTGTGTATAGTCTAAACATGTAAGGATGTTTCCGTATGTTTTTGACTGTTGCTTTCAAACCACATTGTGAAATTTATTGCATTAGGTTTTCAAAATATTGGTGAGTGTTTGGTGTTCCAAACCTGTTCAATACCTTCTCACTGAGTATTCTTGTTAAATGTCATGCACAAAATTGTGTAGTTTCTAAATATTTACAGAGACAGTATCTGAAATATTAGCCTGCAAAGATTGTACTACAGCCTTAGTTTACAGCTTGTGCTCTTTTTGAGCTAGAGAGTAAATATCTTAACCAATGTACTTGAATTTTTTGTATTTTCTTGCTGTGCACAATGGGAAAGAGCAGCTACATTCCTGTTTTTTTTGTTAAAGGACTTGAGACTTTAATAATTGACTGGGTGTTCCTAAAAGCATCTAAAATATATATTAATTAAACTGTTTTTCTTATTTTCATGGGGAAAAAAAGACTAACTCTTCTCCCTGGGAATTTAATGTGCAAACTGGGCCTCAAGGTAGTTTGTTTTTTCCCCATGATGGCTGTTGTGATTTCATGCTCAAGTGATGGATTGGTTAATGTACCCAACACCTGGCAGATGTACAGCACCACAGAAATGCTGCACCCTTCTCCCATCATGTGATGCTGCTTTTAACCAAGTTGTTACAAAGCAGTTAAACCCTTTACAACCTCTGTAGGAAAATGATGATACTGTCTATTTAAATGTCTTAAAGCTGCATAATCCATAAATGTTCACTTACTGTGTGATTTCAGTCGGTTTGTCTTAGCATACTTTAAAATGCATATCCTGCCTGTGAAGTGTTTGGCAACAGTGTCTGTTTTGTTGAGGAATGGCACATGAAGTGAATGGTGGTTTCTGTTGGTTGTTCATACAAACTGTTCAGTAATGCACTTGCAGTCCTCTGTTGAAGGTACATTGTCTGGTGACATAGGTGTATTATTAACCACCTTCTCATTCCCTTTCCTTCCCCCCAAAATGTTTGACAGTAACTAATAGCAATGTGGTTGTGATGTTGTTCAACCCAGAGAAGTCCATTCTGAAAGGATCTAAGGATTCCCCTGTGATGCTTGCTGTGCAGAGGTTGCAGCTGTGATGCTGGGCATGAGAACCAGAAAGTGGAGCTAAAGAAAAACACTTTTGTTTCACAGGAGCTGCATCCACAGAGAGCCAGGGAGAGCTTTGAAATCTATGGGACTTAGTTTGAAGTTCAAAATCTGCATAAATGCATGGTTCCTGTTACAGTCAGTGGCTGTTGCATGCACTGGGATAGACAGACTGCTTCTGAACTGACTTTGTCCCTTCAAACTCTCTGAGCCAAATCCAAACTTTGACTATGCTAATGCCAGTTAAAAATCAGCAGTGCTGTGTATGCTGGAGGCAGGTTGCATCACCTACACCCTGGGATAAATGAGCAGGGAGAACTCTCCTTTCTAAAAGTTGTCACTACTTTTTTCATGGAGGCAAATATTTCAAAAGATTTGCACTAAAACCAATAAAAATATATTAGTATTTTTGATTTATCCATTAATATAGTTTCAATCATAAAGGATTGTGCAGCTTTGGCAATTTTAAAAGCATTTTTACCGTAACACTGTTTACTATTAAAAATGACTGTAGTTTTCTTAAGGACCCATAGGAAATTGAGGGCAGTGAGGAAATGTAGGGTTAAAAATAACATGGTTCCTTTTTCCCTAGCCCTGTCATAGTGGAAATCCCACATTTTGGATCAATGCGAGGCAAGGAGCGAGAGCTGATCGTCCTCCGGAGTGAGAACGGTGAAACGTGGAAGGAGCACCAGTATGACAGCAAACATGAAGACTTAACTGAAATACTTAATGGCATGGATGAAGGTAAATATTTTCTCAAAGCTTTGGCCTTGCCTTTGTGCAGGCTTGCTAGCATGGGCTGACTAAAGCAAACTAAAATAAAACAGTGCAGGGGATGTCTGACTTCAGGGAATACAGTGTGTGTTCCATATTAAACTGATGGGAAGAGTGTAAGGAGAAGCTGTTCTGCAGTGGCCTGGAGACATCCTGAAATGAGTGGTGAATTTTGGTCTGAAGTCTTGCCAAGCTTAAGCAGAGTTTGCACAGTTGCTTTCCAGCATGAATTTGGGAATAACACCCAGCTGGAGGCACACACGTCTGTGCTGCTCAGGCAGGGCCACAGGAAGGTCATTGCAAACCAACAATGAAGTGCAAATAGCAGCTCTGTGGGGCCTTCCCACGGACACAGGGCTTGGCCCCTAGAGCATTCTGATTTCAGAGGGTGGTGTTGGAGATTGCCTCCCACAAGTGCACAGCCTGCCTTCCTGGTGCCCATGTGGGGAGTCTGGCTCCCGTGTTTTGCTTGACCATTGCTGTTGGTATGAGAGTCCCTCAAGAAGAGGGCACCCAGCTGTACAAATCCATCAGAAGATGCTGTCACAAATGGTCCCTGAAGACAAGTCATGGGCAAAGCCAGGCTGTGGGGCTGCAGTGATCCCTTGACACCACTGCTTTCCTTTCCTAGCACGCATTTTTCAGTCCTCATGCTGATAAACCATTGCTTGAGCTTTTTCAATATGATTGTGAATGAAACAGTTTGTGGTGTGAACTTTGGTTTTGTGGAAAGGTTTATCCTCAGGATTTTCCCTGGATAACCTACAGAAAGTCATAGTGTGGGTACAAGCTGCAGGAAAGTCCTTTCATTGTCAGCACAAGCAGGTGAAGGAAATAAGGAGGCTGTGGAGGGCAGCTCTGGGAGTATCTGTGGGGCAGCTCTGCCTTTGATTTCAGCCTCTCCTTGTCTGATGAGCCTCAGCAAAAGGCATGCCTTGGGAGTGTGGGAGTTGTGCTGCTGTGAGGGACTCCCTGGTCATCTGAAATACAGCATTTTTTATCAATTTCCTGGTCTTCTGGGAATGGGGGCAACAGGAAAGGCTTCACTAGGAAGTATTTGAACTGCACCTGAGCTGGTACAAACACAAAGCAACAGCAAAGATCTGCTGCTTCATGAAGATCTATTGTAGTTATTTATTTCAAAATAAATGTAATAGAACCAACGAGACAGGAGGACAGAAACACTGCAAGTGTTTGGCCAGTGGGTTTGGAAAAATAAATTAAACCTCATCACTGAAGGGTACCTAAAAGCAGTGGAACAGGGAGGAGATAGACATGGTCCAGGATGGTATGGCTTGGGGAATTATGATTGCTGCAGGATTGAATGCAGTAGTTGCAGCGTTTGAAAAAGAAAGATCTCACCACTGTCCCTCCTTCTCTGCACACTGGCATGGGATCAGAAGTGAGGATTTGCTGTTTGGGTGAAGCAGTGATGCCTTGACAGAGGTGAAGTGGTCAGCACTGATCAGCAGCTTGCTTATTTGCTTTATGTGCTTCTCAAACTGAGCTTAGTTTAATTTGGGAATGGGAAATCTGGGCACAGAAATGTTTTTCTGAAGTGCTGCAGCTTGCAACACCTATGGAAGAGGGCACATGGATAAATTGACAATTTACAGAGATGAGCTCAACAAATAAAAACACTTTGAGAGAAGTGGGCATGAGGCCCTCAGTACTTAAAACCTAAAATAAGTTTCACAACATGGAGCCACAGGACAACTTTGTGATCTACTGAGGGTTTCAGGTGGCTCTTTCCTTCTGGGGAAGTGCTGTTGGAGGTTGGTGTGTGTAAGTGCAGCCAAATAATCATGCAAAGTATGATGGACATTATTCTGTTAGAGTGAAAATATTTGACACCTTAAAAGCCAAACCTCAGGAATGGCTTCTACAAATCCAGGCAATCATTTGTGAGAGGAAGAGGAGAAAAACACTGTAGACGCATTCACTATAGTGATTATTTGTTCAGTTTGTTTTAGCTCAATCCTTCTCTAGCTAGGAAAGCAAAATAAATTTGAAAAACCCCTTGCATTAAAATAGTGCAAGGGTTTTGGCAAAATTCCACTCTAGTTAAATGACACCTTTGCAATGTAAAATGTCTTCCAAGCAATGACCAAAAAATTACAAATTTGTAGACTTGAGTGAGTTTTGGTCTTTTGTTACAAAATACCACAGTCAGACTTGGCTCAGGGGGAGTATCTTGCATCTCAGAAGACATAACTTTGGAAGAAGTTTTATTCCAGGTATGAACTCTGGAGGCAGAAGCAATCTTTAATTTAAATAAAAAGCAGCCACATAGTCATTTAGAGAAATTTAGTGTGTCTTTGCAAGAAAACTCATCTGCATAATCATCTCTGGGAGCCAGGAGGTGCTGCAGGAGTGCCCATTTTCTGTTAATGGCAGCATCTCTGTCAAAGCTGCTGTGATCACAAGTCCTTTCCTGCCCTGTAGTGCAGGAGGGCAATCAGACCTTTATTGCAGCTCCTCAACAGGCCAAATTTTAGTGATGCAGTTTGCTGCTCTGTGTGGTGGTTCCTGCTTTGCTCTCCCCCTTAAGAACAAAACCCAACATGCTCTGAAAAACTCTCAGCAAATACTGCAGGGGACCTTCTGAGATTTATCGTGTAGCTCTACCATTTAACATTTAGGAAATCAGGAGTGAGTTGTTGAATAAAAACTAAATATGAATTTCACTAATAATCACCCTTGAGAAGGTTTCCTGGGGGTGAAAAAAATCCTACAGAAAATATAAAGAAAATAGAAATATCATTTAGGAAATAATTCTGCATGCAGAGATGAGAGCAAGGACATGCCTCAGTCACAAAAAGCCTGCTCTGTGCTGGGAGCAGCACCATCTGCTGGGAAACCTCATCCTAGACCCTAGAGAATCCCGGGCAGGAGGCACTGCTCCAGGGCTGGTGCACCATCAAATAACAGCAGGACTTTTGGGTTATTGTCATGAGAGAGCAGCGAACCATGATGTAAAGAGCCTGGTTGTTTTTGGTGCAGTCGGGTTTCTGCTTAAAGAGGTTTTATTTTAAGGAGGGTGCTGTACTTAGGCAAATACAGGGAACTTGGCATTTTTAGGAGTAGGAGGAGTGTGGCTCCAAACACAAGGGTAGCAATTCACAGCTCTTGGCCATATTGCATTTATTTATACTCTAATCAAATAAAATATATGTATTTTTGGAATACATGTATTTTTTTAGGAAGAAGCTCTCTGCCTTGTAATTGGTAAATAGATCATGTTTTCAGTCAAGCTCCTTTTATAGATAACTTCTGTTTGCTTTTAACATTCCTTCACCCTTTAGAGGTACCTGTAGACAAATTGTGGGCACAAATGCACACACTGGGGTAGCTAATCTTTTAAAAGTTATTTGCAAACTAGGGAGTGAGCCAAGAAATGCAAATGCTTGTGGCTGCAGTAAGCTTGCAGCTGCACAGTGTGGTTTCAGATGGGAAGCAGGAGTTTTTACATAACTGAATCGACAGATCAAGCCAGAGTGTGACCTTGTTTATGCTTCAATTTTAAAATACCACCATAAATCACTCTGCAGTGATTTTGCCACCTCTCCAAGAAGAGTTTTTAAACATATTGCTGTTAAACTGTGTGCTGTGAATGGCGAGGTAAAAGACCACACAAAAATAGCCATAAAGGACATTGCCTTGTTTGAGGGTGAAGCATCCTTGTGGCGCTGGGGGTGTCTGGCTGTGTGTGTGAAACACTGAGGCTGGGAGGGTGGGTCTGGTTACCAGCCCCTTCCTGCCCTCAGTGTCTCCTTGCCATGTGCTCTCCCTGCCTCCATCCCCCTCCTGCATTTTGGTCCATGTGGAAGCTGCCTGCTGGATTTTTGTCCATGTGGAAGCTGCCTCCTGCATGCTGTGCTTTGAGTGCAGCAATTCCTGAGTGGGCACAGCTCTGTGTGGGGAGATCTGGGACCCTGTGCTCACCCCAGCCTGCAGTCTGGGCACCTGACAGGGTCAGCTCTGCTCCAGCCAGGACTGAGGCAGGGCTGCACAACTCACAGAGCTGTTCAGTCAGGTGAGATTTGCTTTTACAGTGCTAGCAAAATTCTTTTGAGGCCCTGGCAAGGGAAACCAGGTCCACACAAAGACACCTTGAAGCTCATGAAATTGCCAGGTGTTCTGTGACTTGTCTTGTTCTATTTTGAGTTAGAAGATTCTTGCGCTGTGTTACCTTATCTGACAGTAAAAAAAGAAAGGTATTAGATGTGGATGAACTTGATCCACCGCTGCCTCTCACCAGAGAGAACTGGTGTGATTGCTTTCCTTGACCTGAGACAGCCTGTGTGAGTCCCTCCTGACCTTGGAGGACATGCTGGATTTCTCTTCTCCAGTCCTGGAGCCTCAATGTTCATGTGGCAGCATGCACCACACACTGATGTTCTTTTCCTGCCTCCTTCCCCTCTGTCATTCTCCTGTCTCCTCCATCACTCCTGTGGAAGATCAGGCACCAAACCATTGCAGGATAAGTGTACCCCACACTTGGGTGGCAGGAGAAGACTTGTGCACACATTATATTCACAACACCTTTCTCTTGACTCACTAAAGCTGAGTGAGGCTCTAGGAGTTCTTGGGCTGTTAGCACAAGCCTGGGAGACAGTGGCATTGGGAGATTCTTCCCAGTTCTGCCACTGACCTTTCTGCTTTGCCTCTCCATGCTCTGCTGTCCTTATCTCCATGATGGGTGCACAGCATACTGCTCTGTGGCTAAAACCCCCTTCCGTGCAAAACCCAACCATCTAACCAAAAAATGGTTCATGGTTTATCATTGTGACACTCTGCCCAGGAATGAAGTGTCAGCAGCTGAGGGAAGTAGTAATGATGATATCTCCCTCTTTTGTAAAAGGCATGAGGTGTGTTTGGGAAACGTGACCTCTCCCAAGACTAGTTTTCCCTGTTTCATTAATTCTGTCATGCTAACACTGCATTTCTCAGGGCAGTGAGAGACGTGGTTTGATTCCTCATCATCTTGGGTTTTTTTTCCCTGTTAGAGGGCAACTTCATATAGTAGCTTACATATGTATTATCCAAACATAACCTCCCTATATATAGTCCAACTCCTCTCCATGCCTGACTGTTGCTCTGCCACTCTTATCTTCCCATCTTCCTCCTCTGAAGGAGAGTGCCTGCCAGGTTCAAAGGACTTTGAAATGTTCTTGTACAAATCACTATTTTTCCACTTCAGGAGAATTTTAATTATCCTTCACCTCTGCGAGCATTTTGCAGTGGGTTTTTTCTCTAGCAACAAATAGGAGATGATGAGGATTTAGCAGTCAAGATGATACCTGCCTGGGAGTTTAGGAATCCAGTTTGTCTCCTGCACAAGCTGTTGCTTCCAGAGGCTGCAGGCAGAGTGACTAATTCATTAGAGGGCTCCAGATATTAATCTCTAAGTCAAAGTAAATGGAAGCTGACATTATGATAAGAAATTATCCACTTCTGGTAGGTACATATGATCCACAGCAACATCGTGAGATTAATCCAAACTATCTGCTGAATGTTTTAAAATGGAAAACTGACATTTTACCAAATTTGCATTCTAATTCTTTTTGAATTGTAATTGAGCTTACCTGTTTAGAGGAGGAAAATGTCTCAGTCACAAAAAGTATTTTACAAGTGTCTTTTGTCTTAGTATTCTTTCTGGTCTTCCTGCTTTCTCTTGCTGAATCTGATAAAAAAGGTCATCTTTTGAGGAACAAATTTTGGCTTAGGAAGTCCCTTTTTAAGGAGGAAAATAAGTGCTGAAATTTGTGGAGTGCTGCAATGAAATCCAATTACAATAGATAAAAAGGCCAAGTGCTAGAAGTTACAAGGAGAAATGCATGGCAGTTCTATAATTATCTGCATTTGTTTATGGTGTTTATATCACAGGGATTTCACCAATACATTTGGGACACCAGTGGAAATATAAATACACACGCACACACACACATATAGTTGCAAAAGTCATCATATTTTTGTTGTATCACAGAGTTTTCCCCAGTGCATCTATGGGGAAAACTATGTCATGTCCTGAACAACTACAATAACACTGAACTAATTGATAGGAATAGGTACTCTGTGCACCCTTCTGAGCCCTGGTGACCCTACAAACTGGAATTGTGGCTGAGGGCACTAATGGTTGGTAACCTGACTGTTTCAGTTGTATCTGAGGATATCTAAGGTTCTCTAGGAGCTGAGGGGCACACTGATTAATTTTGAGACAGATAACCAAATGGCTGGAATGCTGATGGGGAAGGGAAGCTTGCTCTTGGTTCACTGGTGGTGCTGGGAGACAGCTCTGTTGCTTCCACAGTTTCATGGAGAGCTTGGTGTTTAGTCAGGATTATTTGGATGCCAGTCTGGGCAGTAACTGTCTCAAGTGGCTCAGGTGGCCAAGCTCTGGGTTGCACAACTGGCATGAAGGGAGATAGGTCATGGACTGACTGTGATCTCCTGTGGTTTGCTTTATGTCAGAACTATATGGGGAAAGAGGCTGGGAATAATGTGGAGCTATGCTCAGAAAGATCTGATAGAAATGAGAGAGGGAAGAAACTTGGCTGTCTCCTTCAGCCCTCTTTGGACTTCTGTGCTGTGTGACAACATTCTGTCATTCTGTGACAGCTGCTGAGACTGTCACACCTAGGGATTTCCCTGAGGGGTTCAAAGGATTCTATACCTGACTATTTAGGTGTCTTAGCAAGTCTTTTTGCCTATTGCTGTTGGGCCTCGTTGTCAAGATTTATACAAAAATTCACAGAAAAAAAACCAAAGCTTGATAACTGATAGCATTGAATGGCTTATTTTTTACTGCTGTAGTAAATAAATAATGAAAAACCTCCCAACCTTCTTGGGCATTTTAAGGCTTGTTCAAAGGCCCAGAAGTGTGTGGGATGCAGCTGGGGGTGCCTGAACGTTTGGCCTGTCTGTGCCCGCAGAGCTGGACAGCGCGGAGGAGCTGGAGAAGAAGCGGATCTGCCGCATCGTCACCAAGGACTTCCCGCAGTACTTCGCCGTGGTGTCCCGCATCAAGCAGGAGAGCAACCAGATCGGGCCCGAGGGCGGCGTGCTGAGCAGCACCACGGTGCCTCGGGTGCAGGCCGCCTTCCCCGAGGGGGCTCTCACCAAGAGGATCCGCGTGGGGCTCCAGGTAAAGCTTCAGCTGCTCTCAGTGCACCTGGCTGGGTGCGCGGGACCGGAAACCTTGGAGCTCCCAGGAGCTCACACCGCTCATTACCTGTGGGGCTTCCTTACGCGTGAGCTCTGTGTTGGCACAGCCCTGCAGGGCACACTCAGCGTCCCTCAGGCACCAGGGGTGCACAGTCCTCCTCCCTGTGGCACAAGCCCAGCTGCCCTTGGATCACCCCCATGGTCATTGCTTAGCATCCCAGGAATGGGGAAAGGGAAGCAAAGAGCTGGAGCCATCACAGCCCCAGCAACTCTGCAGGCCCTGTGCAGGCCCTGTCTGCTGTGGCAAAGCAGCAGCTTGTGAGCAGGGTCGTTGGGCTGCCCTCTGAAATGGGAATGTGGTTGGTAGGGATTACATGCAGCTGTTTGCCAGCTGCTGCTGGGGTCAAAACCCTCCCATGTACATCTGCTGTGTCTTAGGACATTCACCAGTGGCATTCTTAGGGGTGAGATCTGGGAAGATTTCATCTAGGGGTGAAATCTGGGAAGACCACGTAGCTTAAATTCTACTTTAACTGCACAGAAAGTGGAAAAATATTCCATAGGAATAGGAGGCGTCTTTGAGTTCAGTTAGTTATCACTTAAAATTCCCTTAATAGTATGACAAGTCTGATGGGTTAATGAAAAAGAGATGCTGGTTTGAATTTCAGTGCTTGAAATTCATGCTGAAACATTTCTTTTAAAGATATTTCACATCTCCAGATGGTTAATCTTGAGGAAATGGAAGTTGTGCTGTTCTGGTTATGCAGTTGCCTTGCCAAGGCTCTCCAGTGTGAGGGGAGTATGACAGCTCTGTATGCAGTGCTGTGACTGCAGTGTAACTGCATGTTCTCTGCATATCAGTGCAGTCTGCAATTTGAATTATAGCAAGTCATGGGTCAGCCTGATTGAAACAGCCTTGAAAGTTTAAAAAAATTAAAATAAAAAGGCAAATAGATGCAAACTCCCATTAGCATGTCTGTCACTTTTGACAGAAAGACATTTCGTAGAAAATGCGAAATTTACCTGTAAGTCTTTTGTAACTTCATGCATTCTTTGTGATTTTGACCCAAACAAGTATTTCTTTCTAATAATCACAGGGAGCACTTAGTACAGAGGTCAGTTGGAGTGAAGTGTTCCTCAAGAGCATTAATTTGTGTTTGGCAGAGATGTAAGAATTGTCTGTCACCTCCAGGAGACAGTGTCTAGTCCTCACTTCTCAAGTGCAAAATAGGCCTGGTTTTGCATTTTGAAATTGTATGTAATGTCACTAATCACTGTAAATTAAGAGCAAAACCAAACATGCTCTGGAAAACTCTCAGCAAGTACTGCAGGGAACCTTCTGAGATTTATAGTGTAGCTCTACCATTTAGCATTTAGGATATCAGGAGTAAGTTGTTGAATAAAACCTAAACATTAATTTTGTGAATAATCACCCTTGAGAAGGTTTCCTGGGGTAAAAGAAAATTCTACAGAAAATATAAAGAAAATAGAATTATCATTTAGAAAATAATTCTGCATGTCTATAAACAGTTTGTAGCTCTAGTTTAAGTATGTATGTTCCCCATGTTGACAGGCTCAACCAGTTCCAGAAGAGATTGTCAAAAAAATCCTTGGAAACAAAGCAACATTCAGTCCCATTGTCACTGTGGAGCCAAGAAGAAGGAAATTCCATAAACCAATAACCATGACAATTCCTGTGCCACCTCCATCAGGAGAAGGAGTGACCAACGGGTACAAAGGGGACACGACTCCCAGCCTTCGACTCCTATGTAGCATTACAGGTTAGAGAAAACCCTGCTCTCTGCCAAGGTTGCTGTGGCAGCAGCAGCTCTGGGCTCACTCTCAAAACTCCTGCTTTCCAGTAAGGGAACCTTGTGTGCTGGGCCACTCGGGTCAGATCAGCTCTCCTGAGCAAAGCCAGTTGAGATTATTTCCGAGGCTCCCACTGGTTCCCTGAGTGTATCTGGTCCCATTGTAAAAGAACTCTCAACACATGTTAAATTTCAGTCTTGAAGATTTCAGTCTTGGTTATTAAATGTGCTTGTCAGTAAAAGTAGCTTGCAGAAGTAATTCTATCCTAGCTGATACCAAGAGGGGGTTGCTGTTGACTTGTTCTTTGCTTACATCTTTGTTTTTTGTTGTGTGACGTGTGATGCCATGTAGCGTTGTTGATGCTCCATGATAACGTGGAACTCAGCTGCTGGAGAACATTAATGTCTAGGCTCTCTTTCAGTGTGTGGAGATAGAGGTGTTCTTTATGCAGTCTGTGTGTGGCTAGTGTTTGAGAGGAAACCTGCCTGGTGTGTGTTTGCACAGGAGGCACGTCGCCCGCGCAGTGGGAGGACATCACGGGCACCACGCCGCTGACCTTCTCCAACGACTGCGTCTCCTTCACCACCAATGTTTCTGCCAGGTATGGGAGCAGACCCTGCCAGCTGCCCCTCAGGAGTGCCTTCCCTTGGCCAGCAGGTTGGGAGGTTGTGTTCTGGCTTTCTGGAACTCTCTCACAAGGTTGATGGAGCGATGATGGCCCAGATGCTGCTGAGTCACTGCCCATCAGCATCCCACACAGTCAGGGCTGCGCACACACAAAGCTCTGCCCTGGCTGGGACAGCAGCTCCTGGCAGGCACACAGCCTCTTCCTCTGAGTGCTGCCATGCCACACAGGGCTTTGGTTTTTCTGTAAATGGCAACAGAGAGAGAAATCTCAATATGTTCATCCCATTAAAAAAAAAAAAAGGGAGGGATTCACAAAAATGTGTTTGTTTTAAAATGTAAAGATGCCTAATTTCTGGCTGTGGGCTTTTTAGTTGAAAAATTATATTAAATTGCTCTCACAAAAATATTTTTTGTATTAATCTTGATGGACTTCATGGACTTACATGCTGGTTGGAGGCATTTAACAGGATTCGTACAAATCCTAGTGAAGAAAATTCATGGCATACAAGGTAGAGAGTTTATCAATCAGTAAATGACGTTGCAGCTATAAAATCCTTTATGAAAAGATAAAGAATTGCTGGAAAATGAAATAGATCAGGGCTGAAATATTGTGGAGAAGACTGATACAAAGTATAAATTGTTTTTATCAAACTTATCTTCAAACTCTTAATCATAAGATGAGAAAATAACAGTGTAGCACCTGTCTGTGGAGACTTCACGGTGGGCATATTTGGTTCAGCCTGAATGGGAGATGTGATTTGCTATATGTGTTATAAAGGTGTTTGTTTTAGCAAATCAAATGTATAGTGAAGCATCAGCACATCACAGGAAATTAAAGAAGGTCACATGAAATTCAATTTCCTCACTTTGGCTTCAAATGAGCCTTCAGATAGATAGATAGTTTTATGAAACACCAGCATGAAAAGGGTCAGATAAGGATGTCAGCATTTCATTGACAGGTATTCCCATTTCTGGATGGTTAAACTTGTGCTGAGAGTAGAAGCAGAATTACAGCTCTGGCAATTCTGCAAGGACAGTAAACATGCAAAATGACCAAGGATACAGGACACAGTTTCTCTTTAAGCCTTAATGAATTGTTGGAGCATAATGAAAAGTTGATTTAATGGTTTGCTTTTCCCCACTCAGATTTTGGCTCGCAGACTGCCACCAAGTACTAGAGACGGTTGGGCTGGCAACACAGCTTTACAGAGAATTAATATGTGTTCCTTACATGGCAAAGTTTGTGATATTTGCCAAAATGAATGACCCCGTGGAATCCAATTTGCGCTGCTTCTGCATGACTGACGACAAAGTGGACAAAACCCTGGAGCAACAAGAGAACTTTGAGGAAGTTGCCAGGAGCAAAGACATTGAGGTGCATTCCTTGCAGCTGGCTTCCTCCTTCTTGGTGGGCAGTGTGTTTTCCAAGTAGCAGCAGCTCCTGCAAAAGCCACACAAGCCCTGTTAAACAAAGGTTCACAGCAAGGCTGTGGCATGAGAATTCTCAAAGGAAGAACAGAACAGGGCAAGACTGGAGGAGCATGAGGACTTGTGGGTACCCCAGTGCAGTCTGCAGTGGGGTTTGCCCTCACTGCTGTCAAGTAGCCCTGGCTGGGCTTTGCAGACAGAGGGAATTCCTTCTCATTGGCCCTGCAGGCACACAGGCATGAGTAGGACCAGCTTGTGGTCAAGTCACAGTCACTAACTTATGATTTCTCAAAGAAAATTACGCACTCTTACTTTAGAAAAGCCAGTCAGGTGGCTCGTGGTTTTCCAAACTGCCTGTACTCATAACACCTTGCCATAGTGCACAGTGATATTCTAATTTGTTGTTGAATGTAACCAAGTGGGGACTTGTGTTAAATTCAGGAAGAACAATGCTGGGGGAAATCATGATGTTTATATGCATGAATCTACTATTAAAAGATATTTTATTGACTTTTGTTTCTTGCTTTGATAGGTTCTTGAAGGAAAACCTATTTATGTTGATTGCTATGGAAATCTGGCCCCTTTGACTAAAGGAGGACAGCAACTTGTTTTTAATTTTTATGCTTTCAAAGAAAATAGACTGCCATTCTCTATCAAGGTAAAATAAAAACAAACTAAATAAATGATCCTGTTGCTTTCCTCCCTTCCCACAGTCCCACTTCCCTTTTTCAGCCCTACAGGACTTACTTGCCCCTAGGATGCAAGTGTAGTTCTTTAATATGTGAATAACATGGAGAGGGTGCTTTGCTTGAAGCCACAGCAGAACTGCTGCCACATGTGAGAGCAGAATACCCATGATATGGATTGACAACCTTTTACTAAAACCATACCTCAAATTGGAGCCCTCATACATTTACCAGTAGGTCACAATTTCTGAGGGATTGAGCAAAGGAGATGCATTCAATAACATGCTGTACTTCAGAGCAGCCTGCAGAAGGTGTGTGCAGACTGTTCATCTCTAAAAGGCCAGGAATGGTGCTCACTTTCCTTGGCCTTGTCACAGCTGCCCTGCTGGAGAGGTTGTTAAGCATTTTGGTAAACACAAGGGCAAAACATGGCAGAATGAAATGAAGTGGGCAGACAGTGCCTGTCGGTAACATCCCAGTATGAAACTCTCATGTTGGACTCACTCAGCACCTTGTCTTGCATGGATTTGCCATCAGGGAGCTTCAGGCTGACCTAAAACTCTCTCACAGTAACACATTTTCTCCTTCAGCACCTCGGGCTGACCTCCAGCTTGGTGCTATTAGTCTTTACACACTAGTTCCTTGTAGAAAGAAATTCTGAGGATCATTCCAGAAACCTCCTCTAGGACTCTGAATTACTACATATTACTGTTACTATTACTGCTATATTACTATTACTACATCTTAATAATGCCTCAGTTAGTACATATTACTGTGCTGAAGCAAAATTTCTTTTCCAGGTAAGAGACACCAGCCAGGAGCCCTGTGGTCGATTATCATTTTTGAAAGAACCAAAGACTACAAAAGGACTGCCACAAACAGCTGTTTGCAACTTGAATATCACTCTGCCAGCACACAAAAAGGTATTTGTTTGGAAAAGTAAACATTTTTCTTAGGGTTGGGTTGGATTTGTTTTTGTTCCTTTAGTTTTTGTCTCTCTTTTTTTTTTTTTTTATTTCCTGCTAGTCATAAAGAAACCTTGTGAACTGTCAGTAATGAGAATGCTTTGGAATATGACAAAGGCTTTGAAAATGTATGTTTTATTGGTTTCTTGTATGTAGAACGCTTTTAAAGTCTCTTGTTACTGTGGTGTCAAGTTCCTATAATTTTTACAGTTCTGTTTACAGCTCATGCTTCAGCCTGCAAGTCATAGGTTTATGCTTTCAGTAATGTCACGTGTTTATTTGCATTGGATGTAAGATTTTTTTTTTCTTTTCTTTTGTGTTGACATTTTGGATTTGCTTTGCCTTATAAATCAGCTTGCATTTTGTGCTCCCAATTTGGTCCTTTTCATATCCTGATATTCTTTTCCCTGCTGTCCATTATAATATTCCTTGTCTCTGCAATGCATCTTGGGACCAAAAGGAAACAGAGTCAGATCAAGATGATGAGGTAATATACACACTGTCTTCTGTTTTTATTTCCTTCAGATTTAGTGAAGAAAAGTAGTATGTTATAGAAAAAAACAAACATTTTTAATGGTTGTGTTGAGATGATACCTACAGAAAAATAACCACATCCTCAGCTTCTGATAGGCTGCTGTAAAACAGTAGAGCTGCACAAATATGGGATACCCCATGATTATAAATGATGAAATTAAACCAAGCACTGAATAAAAGCAGTCTAAAATTTAACTAATTTTCTTTTGAAAAAGGATATGGTTATGACTATCAGAAGTAGTCATAACCATATCTAATTTTGGTAAAATCAAGAGGAGTTTAGTGGATAATATTTTACCTCTTGGAGTAATACTGACATTGCTGTGTTAACTTGTATTTCTGAGAAGGAAAAAGATACCGCTGAGGCCACAATAGTGGCCTGTAATATCTTACCTCTGGAAAATAAACTGGATTCTTTAAAAAAAAGCAAACCAGCCAAGAGCAATTTCTAAATATTGCATTCAAATCTATTTTCAAATAAACCTCAGATATTTGCAGCTTAAAACCCCACTGTTTCATGGAAACTGCAACATAAGATTGTCAGAAAACTGAGTGGGTTTTACTCATTAGAGGTAGGTAGATATGAGATCATCTTGTAAAGGAAACTACATAGGTGTTTCCAATTTACCTAGTAGCAATGTTTTTTTCTGTTCCTGGTGGCAAATAAATAGAAGTTGTCACCTGCTGGTTAGAGTAGCTAAAAAAACAAAACCCAAACAATGCAACCCAAAGCATTCCTTACATGTTAAAAAATAATAATAGCAAAAACATCACTTTACTTCCATATAATTTGTTCCAAATGAGCTATTATATGGCTATAATAGTAGTTCTCTTTCTAAACAAACTGTATTTTTAGCCACATATTCAAGTGAGTTTATGTCTGAAGGACTGTGAATATTAAAGACACCACACTAGCAGCTATCCTGCTGAACTCAGCAACTTACGAGGCAATTTATTAGTTAACAAGAGGAGTCTGCTTTCTAATCCACATCTCTGCATTTTGTGCATATTAAAAAATCCCCTCCCATGCCTTTTTTTGTCCTAAATGTATTCACTTTAAAGCCAGTTGTACATCGTGGTGTGTGCGCTTTCGGGACAAGCTAATCTGGGGGCAACACTCAACCGGTCACTCACTCTTATGAATGTTTTGTCTGTACCTGTAGTCTTTTGTGTTCACCTCCTGTTTCTAGCCAAAGGCGGTTTATTTTACAGAGAATGAACAAAATCACACCATTTCTAGTAGTGTGACGCAGTTTATTAAGTGAGAATGCAATAAGACTGTACGGAGATGCTTTAAGGCAGGATGATGAGCTGCTTCTGCTGTCTCAGCTCTTCTACCTGACAAGCAGAGGAATGAACACCTGAGGGCTCACTGTAGGGTTGCAGTCCCTCCCTGCTTGCTGCAGGAGGGTGGTCACTCTCAGCAGGTTTCTGTGCAGCCACGCTCCCTGCCTGGCACTCATCTCACGGCACCCAGGAGCAGAGCTGCCTCTGCCCCCTCCCTGCCTGCTCGCCCAAATTCGGCTTCAGCATGCCATCCTGAAGCTGAATGGAAGCACCCATTCTCCCCTCTGGGGTTGTGTGCCACGAAAAGCGGCCCATCCTGCTGAGGTTTGAGGACTGGTCTGTTTAGACAGGGGCAGTGGCTCCCCAGCCCTGAATCCTGCTGTGTTTTGTTGCAGACGGAGAAGGCTGACCGGCGCCAGAACTTCGTCTCCCTTGCTTTACGTAAGCGCTACAGCTATCTGACTGAGCCTGGAATGAGTGAGTTGCTCTTACCAAAGTACTAAACCATGTAGATGTGATTGTTCATAAGAAGAGACATTTTTTCTATAAACGTTGTATTTGGTGTCATTCTGGGGAAAAAATTAAAAAAAAAAAAAGGAGAAAAGGAAACAAAAAACTGTCTGAAACAAAACTCTTGGATGGTCTGTGAACTCTTGTGTTGTGAGAGCTTGAAGAAGCCTGACTGGCAAATTATGTGTATTAGTTAAGTAAAAATGTAATGGTTTTTCAAAAGTTCAGTGTAGTTCCAGAGTAGGAGGATTGCAAATTGATTTCAAAAAGAGTCTTTTCATCTCCCCTTTGAAGCATTAGAGAAAGATGCTGTAGAACGGAATGTTACACAAAGATTCAGAAAGCCACTCAGATAAGCGCTTAAATGTGTAGATGTTTAGCCAAAATAGAGTCTCTCATATTTTATATTTTCCCTCTTCTTTCTCTTCCCCTTCCCTTTTTCCTCTGCTCCCTGCAGATGCTTTTTATTCCCTGGCACCACACATTGCTTCTTCCTAAACATGTTCCCCTTGACCAGACCTGTGGCATTCTTTTCCTCCCCAGTTAAATACAATAATGTATTTGGCTTAGCTTTTCTTCCTCACTTCTCCTCTCTAAGGTCAACTGCTATTGTTTCCCATTTCCAGGCTTTTTCTTGCCTTTTTTTCCCCACACTTTTGACTTCTCAGTTGCTACCCTGCAACAGACCCTTTGATATAATTCCATAAAATCCATAGACAAACGTCATCGGGTCTTGGGAGTTCCCACTGGATGGCTGCTGCTTAATTATCCTATAAGATCTGTGGCTTCTTTGGATCAGATGTGCTCCAGAATATGTTGCACTTCTCAGGCCGGGAAGAAGACTCCAAGCATATAACATCTGAAGAAGCTCTCAGATCTGCTGAGACATCTTGATGGACTGTTAAGGTATTGTCACAGGCTTGATTGGAACTGAGAGAGGGGGAAAATGAAATTGCTGGAAAGAGGCTTGATGACTATGTATATCGTTCACAATAAATTTTTCCCCCCTCACTGGGAGGGAAAAAAAGTCTTAGTTATTCACCAAAGGTCCATTAAGTCTCATTCGCAAAAAAATTTGGCAGATTGTTTTAGCACTTGAACTGCAAAAAGGAGCACAGAAGCAGCATCTTAAATGTGTCTGAATCTGTGATTTGACAGGCAAAAAGAAGTGAGGAGGGCAGCCTGTGGGTGTGCTTGCCTCTCTAGTCAGTTGTGACAGACCAGCTCGTGATGGTGCAGTGGGGTTCCAGTGAAGACAACATCCTAGCATTAACTGCTGAACAAGTTATTAGTTCTTTTCAGAATCATTTTGGGGTTTGCTTCTTGAACTCAAGACTCTGTGAACTTCTGGTGTTTGTTAGCAGCTACTGCTAATTAAATCGTCATAATAAATAATAGTACTAATACTTTCATAATAGCTGATTTAATGAAGTACATTTTGGGGATTTTGTTTGGCTGGGGAGAGAGAAGTGTGTTTCCACTTTAAAATGTTGTAGCAAGGAAAAGCGGGCAATTTCTTGATTTAGTCTGTGCCAGTCAGGCCTAGTACTCAAGCTCTCTTCAACATAAATGTTTTTATGAAGTATCACCAGCCATCCACACTGACTTCTGGGCTTTGATTGGCTTCTATAGGACCAGCACATTTCTCCTTGCAGGATATGGACCTGTGGTGCACTGTATTTTCACTGTTCTATAGGAGTGTGTGTGCTGCAACAGTTCAGTTTAGCCTTGTTGAGCCTCTTTCACTGTGAGTTACTACCTGTCTATAAGACAGATCAAGCAGGTTTGACAAATTATTATTGTAACTTCAGAGAAAGGTATGTTGAATAAGTTCTTTGCATATTTTAGCTCCATTTCTAATTCCAACTTAAAAGCAAAAAAAAATTCCTCAAAGTTGCTTTCAGTGTCAACTCTCTGAATGTTATTGCTGTATCAGAGGATATGTTTGTGTAAGGCAATTCCCAGAAATACTTTCTGACACGAGTGTCTCCTGTGATGCAAAATGTGGTTGATGATGATTCTGTTCAAAATGCCTATGAATAAGCTGAGAGTTCTGGGGGATGATAACATTTAACAGGTTTGTCCTTGCTAGGAATTTATTTCGTAATCTATTTTTCTTTGACTGCTTTTCTAATGTTACCTTTTGAGAACTGTAAAGTTGAACAGGTCTGTCTTTGAGCTGATACAAGAAATCTCCTCAAAAGGTACCAAGACACTACATCTTGTAGAAAAAGTGTACTCTTCTTTAATGAGCTCTTGTGAAATTATTTTGTAAGGTTTATGTATTTGTGCTTAATACACCATACGAAATGGATTAATCTGTGTGCTCGTTCTGACATGACATTTGTGCATGAACAAAAAACTGATTCAGTTGCTTTGCCTGCTCACAACTATCATACATCATACTTGCTATATTTCATTTACGACATATGCTTCTTAAAATCATTTCATGAAAAGTTTTACTTTCATTTTTACCAGACAAAAGGAATATTGCATGAGAAACAAATGCATATGTTCCTTTCTTTCTTTTTTCTTTATTTTTTTTGTTTTAAATATTGACTCAGAAAAGCTCTTGCTCTTATTGGCTTTGTGAGTGTGAAGCATATCCGAATTGTGCATGGAAGATACAGATTTGAATTTATTCCAGTTGCTTCACAGTTTGCACATCAATTGCCTGTCACTTAAAGGAATTTTGGTTTCTGCATGAAATAGTTCTGCAGCGGTTTAAAAAAATACTTTAGCTACATAATGTCATTTTACGCAAGTTTATATTTTTGTATAGGATCAAATCTGAACAGAACAACAATAGAAATTATTAAATGGATAATTCTTATAGTTGCACAAAGCAGAGACATACCTAAACAGGCAAAATAAAGCTGATATGAGTATTTCAGAAGTAGCACATCAGAAAGTCAATAGGAAGTAAGAGAAGAAATTTTGATGTGGCTTTATTTTTACCCTATGGATTCCTTTTGTGTGTTTTCTGTTCTCCATTGTTTGCAGATTTGGTTGCTATGTGCTTTCCGTCTTCCATGTCATGTTGCTTTTTGGTTCGGACCAGTTATCAGTATATGGCTCGTTCCTAATTTTTTTCTTTCCTTTTTTAAATCTTCTTTTGCCTCTTCCATCCCAACTCATGCAAACAATTGTACTTGCTTTTTGTAATATTACAACGTTTACTGACCAATTTTCTTCTCTGGTCTCTCTGTTTTTCAACCATTTTTGTTGATTTTTATGTTTGATTTTAATTTAACAATTTAAGAAACAGTTGAACGGAGTGCAGGAGCAACAAGATCCCTACCTGCTACTTACTCATACAAGCCATTCTTTTCAACACGGCCATATCAGTCATGGACAACAGCTCCAATTACAGTGCCTGGGCAAACCAAATCAGGCTTCACTTCCTTATCAAGCTCTTCCTCTAACACTCCTACAGCTTCCCCATTAAAATCAATATGGTCTGTTTCTTCTACTTCTCCAATCAAATCCACGTTAGGAGCTTCTACCACGTCTTCAGTTAAATCTGTTAGTGATGTAGCATCTCCGATTAGATCGTTTCGGACAATCTCTTCGCCAATAAAAACTGTGGTCTCGCAGCCTCCCTACAACATGCAGGTCACTTCAGGCTCTTTCATCAGAGCTCCCGCAGTCACAGAAGCTGCCAGTCTCAAAGGGCTGGCCTCCACTACCACATTCCCCTCTCGGACATCTCCAGTGACTACAGCAGGATCTCTCTTGGAGAGATCATCCATAACCATGACGCCTCCAGCATCCCCCAAATCCAACATTAACATGTACTCTTCGAGCTTGCCGCTTAAATCGGTCATCACATCAGCATCTTCACTTTTATCGTCCCCTCTAAAGTCAGTGGTGTCACCTGCTAAGTCAGCAGTTGATGCTGTTTCATCCACTAAAGTCATGATGGCCTCGTCTCTCTCGTCGCCAGCAAAACATGTAGCTGGGCACACAGATGTACCATTGCTCAATGGGTCTGTGTCACCTCTGAAATACCCATCTTCTGCCAACTTAATAAACGGATCCAAAGCTGCAGGTGTTTTTCAAGACAAGATCTCTGCAGCTGCACATTCTGCAACTTGTGCTGCTAACGCAGTTGCTGACACGGCTGAGAGAGTCTTTTCAACAGCTACAACAATGTCATTTTCTCCACTCAGGTCATTTGTGTCTTCAGCACCATCAGCTTTCCAGTCAATGAGAACTCCTCCTGCAGGTGCTTTGTACACAGCCCTTGGGTCAATATCTGCAACTACCTCGTCAGTAACTTCATCTACAATAACAGTGCCGGTATATTCTGTAGTCAATGTTTTGTCTGAACCAGCATTAAAGAAGCTCCCAGAGTCATCTTCGCTCACAAAATCAGCCGCTGCGTTACTGTCACCTATTAAAACATTGACTACAGAGGCGCGCACGCAGCCTACCTTTACTCGAACTTCATCTCCAATAAAATCATCCTTGTTTTTAGCACCCTCTGCTCTCAAACTGTCCACACCATCTTCCTTATCCTCCAGTCAGGAGATACTGAAAGATGTTGCTGAAATGAAAGAGGATCTGATAAGAATGACTGCGATATTGCAGACAGATGTCGCAGAGGACAAGCCGTTCCAACCTGACATACCAAAAGAGGGTAGAATTGATGATGAAGAGCCCTTTAAAATTGTTGAGAAAGTAAAAGAGGACTTAGTAAAAGTTAGTGAGATTCTGAAAAAGGATGTGTGTTTAGAAAGTAAAGGGTCGGCTAAAGTACCCAAAAGTGATCAAGGACACCTGTCTGAGGATGACTGGGTAGAGTTCAGTACAGAGGAGATTGATGAAGCGAGACAGCAAGCTTTGACAAGCCCTCCTGTATCTGTTCCAGAGAAGGTCCAAATTAAAACTAAAACCATGTCGGAAAAGGATTATAGCTTGTCAAAAGTTATTGATTACTTAGCGAATGATATCGGTAGCAGTTCATTAACAAACATAAAGTACAAGTTTGAAGAGGGGAAAAAAGAAGGTGAAGAGAGACAAAAGCGCATTTTAAAACCAGCCATCGCTTTGCAGGAACATAAACTTAAAATGCCTCCAGCCTCCATGAGGCCTTCAACATCGGAAAAGGAGTTATGTAAAATTGCAGACTCCTTTTTTGGCACAGACACTATTTTGGAGTCTCCAGATGACTTTTCTCAACATGATCAAGATAAAAGTCCCTTGTCTGACAGTGGCTTTGAAACAAGGAGCGAAAAGACACCTTCTGCCCCACAAAGTGCTGAAAGCACAGGGCCAAAACCACTTTTCCACGATGTGCCCATCCCTCCTGTCATTACAGAAACAAGAACTGAAGTAGTTCACGTCATCCGCAGCTACGAACCATCTTCGGAAGATATTCCAGAGCAGAAGGCAGAGGAGCTACCAGCCTCAAAACCTTCCCCTACATTTATGGAGCTGGAGCAAAAACCTTCTGGGTCCATTAAAGAGAAGGTTAAAGCTTTTCAAATGAAAGCCAGTGGCAGTGAAGAGGACGACCATAAGTGCGTCCTTAGTAAAGGTGTCCGAGTAAAAGAAGAAACTCATATCACTACAACAACTAGGATGGTTTATCATAAACCTCCATGCACAGAAAGCACCTCTGAAAGAATTGAGGAAACAATGTCTGTTCATGACATAATGAAAGCCTTTCAGTCTGGACGTGACCCTTCCAAAGAGCTGGCAGGTCTGTTTGAACATAAATCATCAGTAACGTCCGATGTTAGCAAGTCTGCTGAAACTTCACCACAACATGCAGAGAAGGACAGCAAAATGAAACCCAAACTGGAGCGAATAATAGAGGTCCATATTGAACAAGGTAATCAGGCTGAACCTACTGAAGTCATTATTAGAGAAACAAAAAAGCATCCAGAAAAAGAAATGTATGTATATCAGAAAGACTTACCTCGGGGAGATATTAACTTAAAAGAGTTGGAAAAACATGATGCTTTTCCTTGTTCAGACGAACAAGGTCAGCAAGAAGAAGAGGAGCTCACGGCCGAAGAGTCACTTCCTTCTTATCTGGAATCCTCTAGAGTTAACACTCCCGTGTCCCAGGAAGAAGACAGTCGCCCTAGTTCTGCTCAACTCATGTCTGATGACTCTTACAAAACACTGAAGCTTTTGAGTCAGCACTCAGTAGAATACCATGATGATGAGTTGTCAGAACTAAGAGGGGAGTCTTACAGGTTTGCTGAGAAAATGCTTCTTTCAGAAAAGCTAGATGTGTCTCATTCTGATACTGAGGAGTCAGTTACTGACCATGCTCTACCCCTTAGTGTAGAGTTACAGGGGACTGATAAACGATGCAGAGAAAAAGTAGCTACTGCCCCCAAAAAAGAGATTATCTCCAAAATCTATAAAGATGTATCCGAAAATGGTGTAGGTAAAATGTCTAAGGAGGATCATTATGATAAAGTGACAGTGTTACACTACACTGGAGATGTTAGTAGTCACAAACATGCAATGTGGATGCGCTTTACTGAGGACAGATTAGACAGAGGTAGAGAAAAGTTGATGTATGAAGACAGGGTGGACAGGACTGTTAAAGAGGCAGAAGAAAAACTGACTGAAGTATCCCAGTTTTTTCGGGATAAAACAGAGAAGTTGAATGATGAGCTACAGTCTCCAGAGAAAAAGCAGCATAAAAAAAATGGCAAGGAAATACATTCTAGCCAGAGCTCTGCCAGCAGCAGCCCTGAGAAGGTTCTGCTCTCTGAATTGCCATCATCTGGGGATGATTGGAGTAAGGTGAAGCAGTATGCACACGATGGGAAGTGCTTTCCCAAGGTGGACGAAAGGAAAGCATCCAGTTTGCCCAGCAGTCCTGAAAAAAGGATATATGTGCAACCTGCAGAGGACTCTAAACGAACTATGGAACACAAAGGAAGTGCTCAGCAGACTGGAGTGCCTGAGACTGGATTTCAGCTGAAGCAATCAAAGCTCAGTTCCATTAGGCTTAAATTTGAGCAAGGTATAAGTCCCAGAAGTAAGGACGTAACTCAAGAAGAAAAAAAGCTGGATGGTCAGTCCAAAATTCCAGTAAAAAAATTGCAAGAAAGTAAGTTACCAGTGTATCAGTCCTATTCAAGAGAGAAGCACGCAAAGCAAATAGAGGTCATTGATGGGAGCACAGCTTTACAGAAAGAGGTGAAAATACAGGAAGACCTTGTTCCAGGTAAAGGGAAAGCTGTGGAAGACTCTCGTGCTTCAGACGCACAAAGAACCGAGATGAGGAAAGGCGTGGCAGAATGCATTTCAGAACCACGGGCAAAAGACCTGGCGTATGGCTCAGACGCAACAGCGAAGGGACACTGGGACAAAAAAATCTATAGGACGTGGGAAAGTCCTGGAACTTCTAACCATAAAACACAGAAGGAAAAGCTTTCACATGTGCTGGTTCCAGATACAGTAAAAGAAAACCATGTTGATCATGCTGAATCTAAAACTGACCAAAAAAGTGAATTTATCACTGTGACAGAGCACAAAGTGGCCTCAAATGGAATCCATTCAGAAGAAGTGAAGGAACTGACTGTAAAATCTCCCTCTAAAAGGGTTTTATACAGAGAATTTGTTGTCAGGGAGGGGGAACGTAATGGTGAAGTGGCTGATAAAATATCCAAAAGGAAAGAAGAAATTGCTGTGTCCCATATCCCAGTCAGAATTGTTGAGGAGAAGAGAGCCATGCTTGACGGTGTCTATGAACTTTCAGCTAAAGTATCCCAATCAGCTGTGATTCAGGAGAAAGTTGAAAGGCAGATTGATTATGTGGAAGATGAAAAAATAAAGCATTCAGAAATCAGAAAAGTTACCAAGCAGCAGAGCTCAATAGGTCTAAGTCCTCCTGCTGAGGAAACAGAGCTATCCCCTAGCAAATCACCAGATTCTTTAGAATGTAGCCCAGGAAAGGAATTTCCTTCAAGTGACATAGCTGACCCCGGTGCCAGTGATTACTTGAATAAAGTTGCACCGCTAGTGAGCACTGAGGGAGTCAAAGAAATTAAGACCTTACCTGTTTATGTCAGTTTTGTTCAAGTAGGAAAGCAATATGAGAAAGAGGTGCAACAAGGTAGTATTAAAAAAATTGTCAGTCAGGAAAGTAAGACGGTACAAGAGACGAGGGGGACATTTTACACAGCTAGGCAGCAGAAACAGCCTCCTTCTCCACAAGGTAGTCCAGAGGATGACACGCTAGAACAAGTGTCCTTTATAGACAGCTCTGGTAAAAGCCCTTTAACACCAGAAACACCGAGTTCAGAGGAAGTGAGTTACGAGTTTACATCTAAAACACCTGACTCACTAATAGCTTATATCCCAGGCAAGCCCAGCCCTATACCTGAGGTGTCTGAGGAGTCAGAGGAGGAAGCAGAGGCTAAGACAACATCTGTGAAACAGGCAGAGGTTGAGGAACCACAGATTGACAAAACATTACCTAATCTTATAAATAAGGACTCTAACAAAAGACCCAAAGGTAACAGAGTTGCCTATATTGAATTCCCTCCTCCTCCACCACTGGATGCAGATCAAGGTGAATCAGAAAAGAAGCCTCATTATTCCACTGAGAGTGAGATGGAGATGACTGAAGTGAACTTGCAAGATGAACACGACAAGTGCCAGCTGGCTGAACCGGTCATCAGAGTGCAGCCACCCTCTCCTGTGCCACCGGGAGCAGATGTCAGTGACTCCAGTGATGATGAATCCCTCTATCAGCCCGTTCCGCTTAAAAAGTATACGTTCAAACTGAAAGAGCTGGAAGATGACCACAAAGAGACCTCAAAACCCAAAGCCCCTGAAAAGATTGAGAAACAGAAAGAGTTAGGACATCCCACTTCTGGGAAACCCAATGAGTTTGACAATGGGGTTGATTCACCCCAGAATGATGTAGTGCAAAATGGGAGTAACAATGACCAGTCTGTCACAGAGTGTTCCATAGCAACCACTGCAGAATTCTCCCATGATACCGATGCGACAGAGATTGACTCTCTGGATGGTTATGATTTGCAAGATGAAGATGATGGTTTAACTGAGAGTGATTCTAAACTTGCAGGTCCGGCAGTTGAAACCAAAAAGGACGTATGGACTACAGAAGGCATTCTAAAGCAGACTGATCGCTGCTTTAGCCAGAGTAAGCTTGAAGTCATTGAGGAGGAAGGCAAGGTAGGCCCTGAAGAAGACAAGACACCTTCCAAAGGTCCATCTTCTGACAAAGCTGGAGATAAGAGCGATAAGAAGTCAGGGGCACAGTTTTTCTCTTTGGAAGGCAGACACCCTGACAGGACTGTATTTCCTGACTCTTATTTCAGTTACAAAGTAGACGAAGAATTCGCAACACCTTTCAAAACTGTGGCCACCAAGAGTCTAGATTTTGACCCGTGGTCGAATAACCGAGGTGACGATGAAGTGTTTGAGACTAAATCGAGGGAGGATGAGGCTAAGCCATTTGGTCTGGCAGTGGAAGACAGATCTCAAGCAACAACACCTGACACAACACCAGCCAGAACTCCAACAGATGAGAGTACGCCAACTAGCGAGCCCAACCCCTTCCCATTTCATGAGGGGAAGATGTTTGAGATGACTCGCAGTGGTGCAATTGACATGAGCAAGAGGGATTTTGTTGAAGAAAGACTCCAATTTTTTCAGATTGGTGAGCATACTTCTGAAGGGAAGTCAGGGGACAAGGGGGAAGGGGATAACAGTACAGTCACTGCCATCACACAGCCACAGGCAGGGGACAGCACTGTAGAAACAACCCTAGAGAGACCAGTAGAAACAACAGCAGTTGAAAATAAGCCCGGCATCCAGGCCAGTGGAGATTGCATGGAACAAACACTTGGTAGTAACTCCCTGGAGAAATCATCGGCAGCAGTAAACGCTTCCAAAGTTGATCCCAAATTGCGCACACCAATTAAAATGGGAATTTCTGCTTCCACCATGACTCTGAAGAAAGATGGCCCTGGAGAAGTGACAGATAAGATAGAAGCTGTCATGCCAAGTGGTGAGGGATTAGAAAATGAAACTGTAGAAGTGATTGCGAGTTCAGCTTCTAGCCAGACGAGCTGTAGGCAAACAGAAAACACTGATTTTCCAAAAGATAATTTTAATAACAACAACAATTTGGATTCATCTGCTGTCCCTACAGATGATATTACCTGTAATGTAGTGCTAAAAGAACATTTGGAACCGAAATGTTCCCTCCAGAAAGCTAATCAAGCGAAAAGCACTTCAGGAAAAGGTACAGGGACAACACAAGGACACAGAGTAAGAGATAAGCAAAAGCCACACGGAGAGCAGCAAAAGTCAACAGAGTTGGTAGGAGCTAGAGGAAAATCAAAGCTTCCTGTAAAGGCCAGCTCAGTAAAACAAGTCTTTTCCCAAACTAATCTCCAAAGCAATACAGGGAGTAAAGCGAAAGAGGCTAGTAAGCCTGACAAAGCAAAACAAAATAATTCTTCTCCCTGTCTAGAAGCAAGGTCTAGGATTCCTGTAAAAAACACACATAGGAGTAATCTAGCTAGAAGAACTCCAGCCCTGCCAAAACAAGAGCAGGTAGAGAAAGAAAAACCAAAACAACTTCCTTCTAAATTACCAGTAAAGGTAAGATCTACCTCCGTCACCATGACAACAGTTAAAGTAAAGAAAAATCAGCTTAGGGAGGTATGTAAACATTCTATTGAATATTTTAAGGGAATTAGTGGTGAGACATTAAAGCTTGTGGATCGTCTTTCTGATGAAGAGAAAAAGATGCAGTCAGAGGTCTCTGATGATGAAGAAGACAGTACATCAAGGAACACATCCTTATCAGAAGCTACTCAAGTTTACCTGCCTTCCATTACACCGAAGTCTGCTAGAGACATGAGAACAGAGGCAGCATCTATAAAATCAAAGATTGAAAAGGCCGACAGTGAGAGGAGGAGGAGTAAGAGGACTGGTGAGAATGAAGGCAGTCAGGTTTCTGGAGCTCTCATGGCTCACCTCGTGGAGATCAAGCCTAGTTTGTAAAACTTTCAACTTGTTGATCCTAGTGCATGAACTGTTGTGATTGCCTGTGGAGTGACTTAACTGTAGTTTTCATTCTGTCATTGTCATCTGTATGTGCTGTCTTATTCTCTTTTTTCTTCCTTCAAACAAATTCTGTACTGTAGAAAGCTAGTGAAGCATGCCAAAGACATTCATGTAACTCAGAAATTGATGTAACTCAGAAATTGAAAGATGTCTTTTGTGACAGTATATTTGTTCTGTCAAAGTAGAGAAAATAGACAATAATCTGGCCTTGGTGGTTTTCACCAGTAATTGAACAACTTGTCTACAGTCTAACAGATAGATTGTCAGCATGTTTGGTTTCATTACACGACACCATGTAGTTTTACATTTTGGCTTTACACAGGTGAAAATCTAAAAGCTGTGAAAAAATTTTGTTTTGTAGGTTATTAGGTCACACAACCATTCTAGTAAACAATATAAGCACTGTCAACTTAGTCAATTAAAGCTATTATTTATAATAAACTATTATCCGGTATTGTGGTTTTCTGTGCAAAACCTTTTTAATTGAGAAATTGTAAATCACAGGTCCACAGAGTCCATGTGAACGGACAGATATAAGGATGGCAATTGTAGCTGATCACCTAGGACTTAGCTGGACAGGTAAGCTTTTCTGCTTTGATATTGAAATCAGTCTTTGCTATTGCATGTTGAGGCATTATTTTACCAAAAGATGCGGCAAGACTGCACCAGGCTTTCCCAAATTTACAGCTTCCCAAAATGTGCAATATGTTGCTGGGTAAAGATGCCTAATAGGAAATTATTCCTTGATCTTTCAGTAAATCAGAGAGAAAATAGCTGAATGGCTTTCCTCTCAGGATGTTCTCCCAAGGAGCTGAGAGGCCCTACCTGCCTGGGCTCAGGGCTGCTCCTGGGGTGCACAGGGTGCTCTCAGGGGAATGGCAGTCAGAGGAAATTAACAGAGTTTATAAATTAGCAGCGATGAGGCAATCTCCAGGAAGGGCTTTTTCATCACGTGTAAGTGGCTTACTGAGTAGAAGTGTGATAATCGCTCCCAGAGATGATTGAAATTCAAAATGATGTCTTAGGAAATTAAAGTATGGGGATATAATGTTCATTGTTATCTGTAAAGTTTGTGTCAGGGAGTTTTGTTGATGTCTCTGTGACCTATGAAAATTAGTTTTTTTAAGCTTGACAACACAATTGAGAGTTTTGTGAGTTCTTTGGTGTTTTTGGGTTTGTTTTCTTTTCTCGCTTCCTTTTTTTGTCTTTATAGAACTGGCAAGAGAACTGAATTTTTCTGTGGATGAAATAAATCAAATCCGAGTAGAAAACCCAAATTCTCTTATTGCTCAAAGCTTCATGTTATTAAAAAAATGGGTTACCAGAGATGGGAAAAATGCTACAAGTAAGTTCAAGCAGTTACTTTTGTTGTTTATAAGTTATAGCCCATTTCATTTGTTGCCAAGTTGAAGAAAACATTATGGATGTCCTTCACAAACCATCAATGAAAAAATAAGTTTCAGGTACAGTTTTACCAGGAGTCAGAAATATGTTATATTTATTCACTATATATGCAGAAGGAAATGATCTGTTCTCCACATCCATAATTGGTAGAACAGGTAATGAACTTGAGCTCCAGTAAAGACAATAATAGGCAAAACTTTCCAATGGCAAGGAATGTGAAACATGGAAATGACTGCCTGGAAAAATTAGGTAGTCTCAGTAATTTGCAGGTCATAGGAAAAGACTAAACCCCTTCCTATGAGGAGTGATGGAGACGCTGATTCTGTGCTGATGATTATGAGTTTATCATCTGTACATTTCAGTTGAATTGGTCAAACTGAAGGAGTGGGGTTGATTTTTGTGAGGTGTGAATGGTGTTCGTTACCCTTCTCTTGATCCCCAAACTCCTACACACCATTTGAGTCTCCTTTGATCTCTTTCACTGTAGAAGTGATTTCCAGTATTACTGTGTTCTCACAACAGGATTATTGAAAATGAGATTTCATGATGTACTGCATGAATAGCCTTTTGTGCATTATTACCTACATGACTGCATGTTCTGCCTCAAAACAGAATGGTAAAAGGATTTTTACTCTCCTTTTACACTCCAGTAAAAGGATATTTTGTATCAGTAGTAAGTAAATATGTTCTTTAAGAACTATCTGACCTTATTCTTTGAGCCTTTTGTGTTGTAATGTAATTATACTTGGAGAAAGTGTAGACTCATAATAGATGTGTATGTTGAATAAGTAGGCAGCTGAATGACTGCTCAGGCAAATGCTGGGCTTTGCTAGAACCAAAGGCATTGGGACATGACAGCAATTTGTAATTAATGCAGTGTGAATGTAATTGAGAAAAATGATCACACAGTTCTGCAATGCTGAACCTTTTTCTGATGTGTTTTGCTTTTTCTTTTCAGCTGATGCCTTAACTTCTGTATTGACAAAAATTAATCGAATAGATATCGTGACCCTGTTGGAAGGACCAATATTTGATTATGGAAATATTTCAGGCACCAGAAGTTTTGCAGATGAAAATAACGTATTTCATGATCCCATTGATGGTAATTGAATTCTGTAGTCATATTTAATTCAGTGACATGTCCAATAATGCAATAATGTTGTACGAACTAGACTTTAAAGAAAGATTGTAAGTTCTACAGGAACAATAATTTAAAATGTGTAAAGGGGTTTTCCTCTCCTAAAGCATGATACAATAGAATCATAGAATATCCTCATCTGGAAGGGACCTGTGAAGATCATCGAGTCCAGCTCCTGGCCCTGCACAGGACAGCCCCAGGAATCACACCGTGTGCCTGAGAGCATTGTCCAAACACATCCTGAACTCTGGCAGGCTTGGTGCTGTGACCGCTCCTCTGTTCCAGTGCCTGGCCACCCTCTGGGTGAAAATCCTCTTCCCAGCATCCAGCCTAAACCTCCCCTGACACAGATTCCTGCTGGCTGATGGTCAAATTCCCACTGACCAGAGCCCCCAGGTCCCTTTCCACGGGGTTGCTCTCCAGTTCCTCATTGCCCAGCCTGTGCACACAGCCAGGGCTGGCCCGTGCCAGGTGCAGAGCCCAGCGCTTGTCTTTGTTGAACTTGTATGGCTGGTGACTGCCCAGCCCTCCCTGCCTTGGAGGTGTCCACAGCTGCTGTGGAAACTGTGGAAATTGTGTCCAATTTCCTATCATCAGCAAACTTCCTTAGTGCACCTTCAAGTCCTGCATCCAGGTCATTTTTGGGGATGTGCAGCTTGCACATTAACATCTCAAACACTAAGTGCAGAGTCCCACAGATGTGTGCCTGAGTGAACACTGGTTCCCACCCGCCTCAGGGTCTCTTGACAAGACCCAGCTTTTCTCCTGCAACACTTGTCCTTTGAGGCTTGCCCATGTCTATTTTTTACGTACTTGGTATTTAATGCTTGAGAATTTACCTGGAAATAAGTGTATTCTTTGGCTTCTTGTCTAGATACATAGTAGTAAAAGTTCTTAAAGGAGAACAAAAAAGGAAGAAGAAGGGGGGAAAAGTGCATAGTATTTGCATGGAACAAATTAATGTGCAGTTTACTACCAATCCTCTTTGAGACCTGTGAACATCGATTGCTTTTTGATTTTCACTTGGACCATTTCTCCAATGGCAGTAGAAAAATAACTAACTGGTTTTTTAGTGCATGACTGAATATATTTTTCAGCCTGCTAATGGGTGAAGTTGTGTAATAATTTCCTCATGAAAGCTGTATCAAATGATAGCAGAACTGTGCAGGTTAAATTTGTGTCAAATTAAAAGCAAAAATGAAATTCTTTTTGTAAAACAAAATTTCCATGGAAGTGCTTTTTGTTTATGAGTATATTGAAGATGCTAAATGTTGGCTTTTTCTTGTTTCAAATGTTAGGTAACAGGCACTGGATTATCACTGTGATTTTATTTGCTTGTATTATAAATAGCTCCTTAAATAAGATTTATTTTTTTTTTGTAAGTAGCATTTCTTTTGGTTTTTGTAATTTTGTCAATTATGCTTTGGCTTTCTCTGTATTTCAGTAAGATTTTTTTTTTTCTTCAGAGCATATGAGCTCAGTGTACCTCCATTATTGAGCAGCATTGCTGGTCATTGAATCATTGCACTACAGAAATAGTTTTCTGTTGACATTTTAAGAAAGTTTCTCTTGAAATGTTGCTTGAGCCTTTTAATAGTAGCATCAATGTTTTTATGAAAAAAGCGCTTCTCTGCAGCTGCTTTGTGTCTCTCCTCTTCTCTGAGCCTTCCTCAAGCTTCCTTTCCTCACCAGGACCAGACCTCCTTTGCCTTTCTCTCGGCTGGTTCAGGAAACAAAGCCCCAGTCCCTGTTGATGCACCTCCCCTTGCAGGCAGCACAATGGCCAGTTAACCCCACAGCATGTGTTTTTTCCTTTCCTAGGTTGCCCAACCTCATTTGCCAGAATGCGAACCTAAGGTTTTGTTGCCATTTTTTTATGTGTATATTCAGTTTAATCCTTTTGTATGTTTTTTTTTTTTTTTTATGTTTTCATCAATTTTTCTTTTCTCTTTATTTGATCAGTGTATCTGATTGTACCAATGTCACCAAGATCACCTCAATCTTCAAGATCACCAAGATCTCCTTGCTCACCACAGTCCTCTCACCCGAATAACTTCACTGTACCTGAAATATTCATATAGCTCTCCCTTGTTTATTCTTTTATCCCTTTGTTAACTTCCTTGCTTTAGTTTTTTATCCTGCTGTGTGTTTAGATCTACTATCTTTTAGTATCCTCATTAGGATCCATTTCTGTTCTTCATTCCTTAACTAGTCCATTCTTGTAACTCTGATTAAATTGGAGGTATATGCTAGTAACTCTGTATTTCTGATATTGTGTATTTTTATATAAAAGCATATTAAAAATGTGAACCTGTTTTAGAAAGAATACCTACTGACAAAAAAAGTGGCTGACCTATGTTTTGATCTACTGCTGTCTTTAAAATCTGTTCATTAAACTTCCAAATTAAAAAAAAAATAAATCTTGGAAATAAAGATTTACAAAATATGACTGCAAGAGATTGTCTTGTGTGTAAAGGGACAACCACCCTTGTCCACATTTGATTTATTGCATGCCCATAAGACAATCTGCTATAGCTTGAAAATGTTTAAAATGGCTGCACAAGCAATTGCTGAAAACTTAAAAAAATAGTCAGAAGTACTGGCTTCACTGTAGTATTCTCTGGCAGTACTCATTCTTTGTTCCATCTCTTTAGGACAAAGTAACAAAACCTATCAGAACTGCATTGGTTCTTATACACCTGCACCTCCTTGTGTGTTTCATACCTTATGTAACCCATGAATCATTTGGCATTTGCTTATTTGTTGCTCCACGTTTCATCCCAGTCAGTCCAAATGTGCTGTCTTCCTTAGGTTATCCCTCCATCCAAGTGGAACTGGAAACTCCCACTGGGTTGCGCTTCGTGCCGCCCACCCCTTTGCACCAGGACGATTTCCTTAGCGACACCTCTAGCCTAGAGTCACCCCTTAGAACTCCCAGTAGGCTGAGTGACGTGGTAGTGACCTCCCAGGGACACGTAGATGTTACAGCAGCAGCCCCGCCAGTGGTGACTGAAGAGGACACGTCACTGGATGACAGCAAAGTTGATTTCTCAGTGCCTAGAGAAGGAACACCTAAAGATATTTCCCTAGGCGAGAGCCAGTTGGAGGAAGTGGACCTTAAAGATTTTCCGCGGTATCTCGGTAGTTATGGGATATCCAAAGATGCTAAACAAAGGCAGAGTGAAGAGACTAGTAAAAGAGGAGTGAGGACTGAACAGCCCAAGAGAGAAAAGTCTGGTACTGATGAGGAGATGGCGGCAGAAAAGTTTAAGTCTCTGTTTGAGGACATTCATCTGGAAGAAGGAGCTGAGTCTGAGGAGATGACGGAAGAAAGAGTATGGTCAATTCTTAAAGGTGTTCAACAAGCAGAACGCGAAATGTCTTCAATTACAGGTTGGCAGCCTGACTCCTCCAGCGTCTCCGAGGCACCAACGTCGGGGCGCAGGATAGGCGGCAGCCTGCTGGATCGCCTGGACGAGAGGTGAGCCCCCGAGCTGCCCATGCTGCCACCAGCAGCACTGCACGGGCTGCTGCTCTCTGACAACACCTCTGTATGCTTGTACACACATTGAAAAGAAAAACTTGATTTGGCCTCAGATGTGTTTGGCTTTAAAAATGCGTATTTGTCAGGTTTCATCCTTGATATAGGCATTTGGGAACTACTTCATGTTATCTTTGGCAGGTAATGTTTCTTTTCATGTTCTTTATCTTGTGTATTTCTATTTCTAATTCATCTCAGTGGTGCACAGATGTAGCTGGAATCAAGAACATCTGAAATCAGGATACTACCTTACTCTTATTTTTGAGCACCTTTGTAGCAGTCATCGTTCCATTTGCATCTCTTTGCCTTCCCTCACATAACTTACTTTTCCCATAGGCCAGTTTTTGAATTGTCCCTTTTTATAACATTTGCTTCAAGCATATTATGCTGTGCTAATTTACTAGATTTTTTTAAAAGATGAGTTACAAGGCATAGGAAGGTGAGGATGGTGATACCAAACCTGCCTGGTCCTGTGTGTTGTCTCCCAGCAGTGGCTGCAGAGGAAGGAGGGGGGATGTATGTGCTGCACTCTCCCAGTCTCCACTTGTCTTTGGTATAATGACCTGCTGAGAGGGATGCTTTCTGTATATTTATCCTCAGTGCATTTCCCTTCCAAGAGCTTTTCCAGCCTGCCCTTTCAGCATTGACAGTGTGTGTTGTGCTGCCCAGCCCCACTGGTGCCCACTGGGCAAGGGGTTCTGTGATCACCAATTGAAGGAGCCAGGTCTGCAGGAGCTATAAATCAGCTCAGAGTGATTATCTGCACAGTGATCATTTCTCTGCCAGCAGTTTACATCCTCTGCATCTTTGGCTCAGGATGTTTTAAGGTTCAACGTGGCATTAGATACTCTCTTATCAAGTCTAGTGGGAATTTGGTCATTGATTTCAGCAAATTCATTGTCTTTCAATACTGTAAAGCACTTGAACTACTACTAATGTGCTTCCTGTTGTTAAGCAAGTGTTGTTTTTCTGCATTTTATATTGTGTTAAATTAGTGAAATAGATCACTTCTGGAAGTAAAAGGGCTTCCTTAAGAAGATATCAATTTCTAGCTAGATGAATTCCCTTTGCTGTCTTTTGTAAGAGTCTTGCCAGCAAACAGCTGGCATATTTTCATATGTCAGCATTACACAGTCATAGTTTTTAACATAAAGTGAGCAAAAATACAGAGGAAAATAAAGCTGTTTATCAGAAGTGCAGGCGAAACCTCTCCATAGGTAATCTGACACAAAATTCTGGTCAGCTTTCTGTCTTTTAGTAACCTTCCTTGCCTTTGGCTCTGCATATTATTGAGACTCTGCAGTATCTGAGGACCTATTTGCAGATTTTTTAAAAGGCAAGACCTGTCTGGAGTGCAGATATTGTACTTTTGGGGAAAAATAAGTGGTAATTGCTTAGTACCAGATACTTTCATCACCTCTTTGATTAGAGAGTGGTTTAAAAATAAGTGCCTTGAGGCTTTAGCTCATGATTATACAAGAGAACTGGTAGGTTTTGTGTATTTTTTTTTTCTGTTTTTACTCCCCTCCACCAAGTGAAGGAGATTAACATAAAACATTTGGCCTTGTTTCCAGTGTCCACCGTATTTTCATTGCTTCTGAAATGATGCCATGATGCGGAAGACAAGGTTGTTAAATGGATTGATGTCTGCAAGTGGAATCTAAAATTTTACCTTTCTCTGTGTGAAATGTATGGGCTCAGACTGAAGGATCAGTAAGAGGCTTGGTGCTTTGCCCTTCTGCCTGTGATTTAAGCCCTGAACAGCTGTCTGTCCCTTTCTCTTTTTCTTGTAGTTCGGACCAATGTCGGGATTCTGTTACCTCATACGTCAAAGGAGAAGCAGGGAAGCCAGAAACAAATGGAAGCCTATCCGAGTCCACATCAGAGGCAAAATCTAAATCCTACATCCAGGAAGCTTTAAATGATGTGGGAAAACACAGTGACAAAGAAACCCTGAAAACAAAGTCCCAGATCTCAACTGGTACTGATGAGCAGACATTATCATCAGCAGCATATCAGAAATCTTTGGAAGAGACCAGCAAGCCAACAACAGAAGGCAGCAAAACATCTGTGCCTGTCAGTGTGAAGAAGATGGGCTGGAGTACTTCTGAGGATGGCAAGCCAAGAACAAGCATCCAAGAGGAGGAGGGAGCAGTAATGTCTGAACAGAAGGTACAGTATGTCCTGTAATAATTAGCAGTGTGAGGAGTCCCTGTTGCTTGACATATTGGTTGACAAATTTTTTTGTGCGACTTGCAGTGTTGTTCATCACAGGGTTAGGGGATTTTTTTTCCTTATCCTTCTTTATGCCTTTTCAGTTTATTACTGAATTGAGAAAAATGGAATTGAGAAAAATACTGGAATTTTTTATTTGTGTTGTGAAGAGAATGGGGTGGAGTCAGGATAGGCAGGGGAGCCAAGAAGGGCTGCGTGATCCCCTCCCTGCCTGGCCCTGAGCCCTGGAGGAGGCTGGAGCAGCTTCTGGGAGCACTGTCCCTCATGGCTGGGGAACAGCCCCTTCCCTGCCATGACATACTGCAAACAGTGCCAAACTGCTCAGCTGTCCCCCATCTGCTCCCACTGAGGTGTTGCCACTGGTTTCCCACTCTTCCTGTGACATTGAAGCAAATTATAGGAGCAAAGAAATATAGGGACCCTTCAGGCTCTGTCCTGCTCTTTTTCCCCAAAACTACCTGCATTTTTTTTCACTCTGTTAATTTGCAAAAAAACTGATTTGGGGTGATATATAATCTCCTCCTTATATTTTTTTTTTCATGGCCTTGTTCATCCCAACTTCAGAGTCCACCCAGCCAAGACAAATCAAAAGATTTCTAAATGTGTAAAGCATTTCTCCAGGTGGTGATTCTTTCTCCTTAAAATGCTGCCAGGGGCTCCCCTTCCTTTCTAGCTTGCCTGACTCGTACACCCTTAAGCAAAACCCCAGTTATAAGTTATTTTCTGAAAATAAAGATTTTGATAGCTTTCTCACTTGCTTCTATTTATTTACCAGAAGCTTGGAAGGAAAGTTGACTCAAAGAATGGCTTATAGTCCAGTAGCTGCGTGCACCTCACACCCCAGCAGTGGGAGGATTGCCACAGAATAAACCTCAGGGCCAGCAGGGAGCCAGCCTGAAAAGGGGAATTGCAGAGTTTGTTCTACATTCCTCTCTCTGCTGAGATTGTCTTCTCTTCTCTTGGGTATAATACAGGAGGAGATTATATCTTTTGGAAGCAAGATATTTCAGTAGAATTACTTCTACATGATATAGATTTTTTTTTTTTTTTTATTGTAGCACAATAAAAATGTTGGCTGTGGTGGGCTGCAGTAAATCACTCAGGTCTAAATTAGTTCGTTTAAAGCTATTCTTTCGATTATACAACCAAGAATCCTTTTATTAGATGGTAACATAATCAGTTTCAGCAGTTATGCAGCATATGATTGTTATTATCTTGTTATTAGTTCGTGACACAGTAAGATCTTTCCTAAGGTTTGCTAATTACTGGAATACTTTAAAAATGTAAAAGCCTTTGCCTTCTGCAAAGGCAGCTAAAGGCAGATGGCAGCGTTCCTCGGTGTCTGTAGGCTTTGGGGCAGAGCTCAGCCTGGTGGTGCCGTGCTCTGATTAAATGCAGGAGTGAGTGTGGATGCACGCTGTAATGTGCTGACATGCTGCACTTCCCCCTCTGCATTCCCATCAGTGGGAAGAGAAGTTGTCACCCACTTTTGTGTGCTCTTTACTGTTGGGTATCCCATCTGGATTGAGAAGAATAAGCAAGTGCTTTTCTTAGGCGTGCTCTCTGCACTGCTTTGCTTTATTGGTGAAGGCTGATAATCTTATTTACTAAATAACAAGCCCTTTTATAGGCATGATCTTTGAATAAACTGGTATCAGAAAATAATGTCATTTCAAAATGTGGGTCTCTCACAAAGCCTGGATGGGTAAGAAACTAGCATCTGTTAGAATGACATGAACTGTTCCTATTATCTTGTTGATATTTCTTCAATAATGCATTCTAATCTAATTTAAATTCAGTAAGTTTAATTACTAAGGCAGTCCAAGTCATGGTGAGATGCTTCATGTGCTGTCATGAAAACAGAAAGAAAATTTCAGCTGCAGTCTTTCTGCAAGGCATTCTTCAGAAATGCTCCATAAAGAGAAAAGTATGGAAGAAACAGATTTACTTCTGTGGAGAGAAAGTGGGAACAAACTAAAACTACTTGCCAAAGTAAGATATTTTTGTCTGTGACCCATTTGGAAAGAGACAGGAAGCAATAGTCACCCATCTGCAGAAGAAGGGCTGCAGCAGTGTTTTGGCACAGAGTTTGCACCAAGAGATGGAACTCAGACTGGTACCGGTCTGACGCCTGGTGATGTGGATGAAACAAATCCTTGGCCTCATTCCAAGTCCACATAAACATTTATAAAAGCATTGCAGTAATGGTGTAGGTCATATAATTCTCTACAAATGCTCAAGCATCAGATTCCAGTGATCTTTTTGAGTGAGAAGAACACAGCACCATTGCTGTGTTGTTCCAAAGAGGATGATGTCCAGCACATGGTCAAGGTGACTCTCAGTGTCAGAATTCCATCACAAATAAACCACTTAAAGCTGTTTATTAAAAATAACTCCTCCTCTAAAGCTTTCATGCCCTCTGGAAATCATCTGCTTTCTTGTTACTTCTTCAGGAGAGGATTGGCTTACAATTTTTTGTATCTATATTTGACTTGTGCCAGAGGACTGCAGATGAATTCTGTCATCCTGCCCTAAATGCTTTTTGTTAAATAGTTCTTTTTCTCCTCCACCCACCTATGCCCACTCTTATTTTGCACATAATTTCTGAAAATTGCTTCTTGTTTAGGATGTCTTGGGCCAGATTCAGAAGGAGAAATAGATATTCCGTTCCCAATATCCACCATCCATGATTTTAAAATCAGTTTGGGGCTGTCATTGAGTAAAACATAGAGGAAAATTTCAAATTTCTCTGTTCAGCAAAGGCTTGGTTCAGCTGGATATCATGGGAAGAGGGTCTGTGTTCTGTGTCTGTCACACACAGAGCTGCTGAGCTCCTTGGGTTTTGGAGGGGAAAGCACCAGGGTGGGCAGAGGGTGCCAGGACAGAATAACATCCATTTGCAGCTGCAATACCTGTCAGGCTGAGGCCACCTCAGTGCTGTGCCCCTCAAGCTGAGCTCTAACAGCCCCTTCTTGGAAAAATGCAGGGTGGTTGTGCTCTACACTGCAGTTTTGCCACTTGTAAAAGCAGATAAATGCTGAGCAGGAAAGCCATTTACATGGAGAAGTTCTTTAGAAAGCCTTTTGGTAATGTTTTATGTGGAAGTGCTCCACTGAATCTTTCTGTGTGACTGTCTTCTTTTTTTGTATTAGGAAATTCACTTCCTATACCTTGTGAATCCATGAAACTTGTTTGAAAGAATAATTTTTAGGAGGAAAAAACAAACTATGAGCTATGACAAGGTTATGGGGGTTTTTTACATAAAATTTAAAAGAATTACGTAAGGTTTTGAAATTTCACAGGTCAGATGCATTCCAAATAGCATTTTCTGAGACTTGAGAGCTGCTGAGATATTCCATAGCTGGTGTAATTATCAGGTTACAGCATGCCAAGGAGCAAAAAGGCCTCCTCCCATCGTGTACCTCAGCAGTGAAACTGCGAGTCATTCTGTACATAACAGGGAAAACACTGTCCGTGATAACCTCTGTTTTCTTCTCCTAGTCCTGATCAGCATGTTCTGTCTTGCAAACGTGCTGTTCAAATGTACTAAACCTGCATTTATTAGGAATGTAGTGACAGTGACAGTGAGATTGAGAGTGACTCAAGCTCAGGTGAAGAGCAGAGAATTACCACGAGGGTTTACCGGCGGCGGTTGATTCTCAAGGTACTTTGTGATTTCCTTTCTTGAGGTGATGCTGGCATGAACGTGGGTTTGGTCTGCTGTGTCAGAATGTCAGTTTTGGCATACTGGAGCCCCTGTGGCAGTGTGCTTTCCGTGGCCAGTATGGACTGATAACCCAGTGCTAGGTTGCCTTTCCTTGCTTTTAACACAGGGTTGTGGGTGTCTTCTGTTGGAAAACAGCTGTGCTGCATGGAGTGCTGTGTCCTTCACTGCCACTGCTGTGCATGGCATCCTAAAGGCTGCAGTTAGATGCAGCATGTTGGTCTCCTGTAGGGCAAATATGAGCCACTGAGAAAGATGGGTAACAATATTTCCTTTTCTTTTTTTCCCTGTTGTTTTTAAAAAAATCTGAGTTACAAGTTAAACATTTGCAGGAGTATATGAGTGGGATATAGGAAAGTATGAGGCATGTACTGTGGTTGAAACTTGTGGTCCTAAGCACTTACTGTGTTCTGGAAGACTTTCTCACTGCAGCAGATGATCCTGATTTTAAATCTACTGAAGTTAATAAAAGCCCTTGCATTGCCTTGAGTAGACTCCATTTAATATATTTATTTACAGATAGCCTTTACTTACAGCACAATATACTACACACACTGATAACAATGATATAATCATATAAGTAATTGTATTTGCCCTTATAATATTTTTTGTGTGGTCATACAGTATGACATTATTTCCTGCAGCATAGAGCATGAGAAAATAAGTCTCTAACATAAACCATTATGTAATTCCTCAGTAACTTACAGGATTTATTAGATTCTTATTAGAAAATCATGCAGTCAAGCCCTGATGAAAACCAGCAGGACACCTTGGTGCTATTACAGCACTGGTGCAGTTTGCCTAAGCTGTAATTGTTACTTTAGGAATAAATTGTGACATTTCAATTGCACATATCTATATCACTGTTGCTTGCATGCTTTGTCAAGAGGAGTCCGCACACCACAAAAGGCACTGCACCTTTTGTGTAGTGTGGGTGGCAGATTGGCTGCTCTGCACAGCTGCCAATGAGTCCAAGGTGCAGATGCTTTTGGAAGAGGAAGGGTGACTTTTCTGGCTGCCTCCACCATGAATTCCTTCTGTATACCCGTTCGGGGCAGGACAGGAATGGCAGAACTGAGCTCAGCAGAAATGAATGTTTTGTCTGATCCCCCATCTCCCCAGGCAGAACCTGCTGCCTTCCCTGAAAGGCCCTGGGCCTGTCAGGGTATAACCCTTCCTCAATCATTCCCCCTGCAGATAAGCCCTGACTGCTGAGGCTTAGGAATGTGGTTTCTGTTTTCAAACAGGGCAGGCCCCTCCAGTGCTGCAGGAGTCTCTGCTAACACACAGAGTGTGAGTGTGCTGCAGATTCAAAGGCTGCATAGTTGGCCTGTGGCTAAGGGCCCCCACCCAATTTATGTCTGAACTATTTTGGTGTCCGCTGGTTTGCAGTCAGGAAGTGTTGGAGTAGAAAAGAGGAAAGCGTGTCAAAGGCAGCTTTCTCTTGCTCTCTCTCTCTCTCTCACAGCCCCTGTGTTCAGAGAAAGGCACAGAAAATTGGTTTTAAATGTGGTGTTGTAATTTGGGGTAGAACTTTTAGCAGAGCATACTTAGTGTTGGAATCTCAGCTGGTGCAGACCCGGTGGGAAGGGTGTGCATGGCGAGTGGAGGCGGCTCTTGGGAACGTGTCTGATCTCAGCTGGATTGGAGCTGTACCTGTCTCCTGATTAGAAAACACATGTGATTCTTTGGTTATTTTCTGATCATTTATAGCTTCTTTCTTTATCCCCCACTCTGCATCTTAAGACAAGCTCAAAAGAGAACAAGAGAAAGTTTGAAAGCAACAATCATCAGGCCTTTTAGAGAAAGAATTTAGTAGTGGAAGCAACCATTTTGGGCATGTAAAGTTCCTGAAATGGTGGTATGAAATGGAAAAAATCAAGATTTAACATTTTTAGGGACCTGGACTTTTTTCTGCACGTTTCCAAGAGCAGAGGTTCACTTTGGGTAGACTGAAATCACAGTGAGAGCATGCACAAGCTGAGGTACAGCTCCTCCATCAGGGAAGAGCTCTCAGGATGCAGAGGCCTGGAGCAATGCTCACAGCCTGCAGAGGGAAAAGAACTCCCTCTGCTGCTGCAGGGCCCGAGCAGTGACCAGGAGCAGCAGGTTCTCACCTGCCAGTGCCTCAGTGCCTGGCATGGTGGGTACTGTGCCCACAGCCAGCTCATGTCCAGCAGCAGTGGGCAGGGATTGAGGGTGGGCTTGGAGCCTGCACTGAGCAGAACCACATGTGGGAACTGTGTTGTTTTACTGTAGCCTGTATTAATAGGATCATAGAATGGCTTGGGTTGGAAGGGGCTTTAAAGATTGTCCAGTTCTAACCCTGTGCCATGGACAGGGACACCTACCAGTAGACCAGGATGCTCAGAGCCCCATCCAGCCTGACCTTGAGCATTCCACAGATGGTCAAGGTCATCCACAGCTTCTCTGGGCAACCTCTGCCAGTGCCTCACCATCCTCACAGTAAAGAATTTTTTCCTAATATTAATTGCTCTTCCTAGTATTCATTACTGCCTGCATGTAGCATTTAAAGCCACAGAAGTACTCACACAGCCAGCAGGCATAAAGTCTGCTGGCACTGAAACCTTGAGGATGAATTGAGTCCTGTGGAAAAAAGGTTTTGCCATGTGCCACCACAGGTACAGTCAGAGCTGAATTGCTTCATTACCTTTGCTCTGCTTTCCCAACTTGTTTTTCCTTTCCGTGCCATTCTGCAGCATTGCTAACACTGTTACTTCCTTTCAACTGCTACCTCAATTCTCTGTCCTGGCCCAAATATGGGGAAAGATTTTTCTCTCCCACGGAGGTATTTTCCCAGCAGTGCAGGAGCTGAGTCCTGTCAAGTGCTCAGTACTCTAGAGCACATTCCCATGGGATTTAGCACTTCAGAGGGCTGAGCCCATAAAACCAGACAAGCAAGGACTGATGCCCATTTCCACATGTAATAGGATCCTATTCTAACCTCAAGGTAGTGCAGATGTTTTTGTTTTTCTTCCTTTCCCCTCTTGTATTCACATGGTGGATTGATGGGATGGGGCATTGCAAAAGGAATGGGTTTATGGTGGTGCAGGAATGTGAGCAATTAGCACACAAGGGGAAAATAAGAGTGCCTGCCACAACGTGGACATTCAGAGCCTGATCCAAAGCTCCTGTTATTCAGCCATGGCAGGAATCAGTGTCCAATTTTTCATGCTTTTTCAAAGATTGTTAAATCTTTCATGGATACAAATTTTTTGGCTATAGCTGTTTTAGTAAGATTCTTGCCAAAAGGTTTATGGTAGAATGTCATGGAAAGTAAAATATATTTCTAAGCAGTGGTTATTCAAATCTGAGGTAATTCAGTATCTTGTACTTTTGCTATTTCTTGACAATTTTTATTGAAGATTTGTCCCTTTCTGTGCATTTTTCCCTTGAAATGCCCCTTTACTGATTGAGGAGGGTTTGGTTCAGCCTGTATGGGAGAAGTGGCCTGAGCAGAAGTTAGCCAAAGCCAGAGCCAGCAGCTCCCATGGTCTGGCTATTCCGGGGAAGTTATTTATGGAAAATAAAATGTGGCCATCCTGTAGGTGATAAGAATTAAGTGCCTGTGCCCTGTGTGAGGAAAATGGGAGCCATTTCCTTTTGTGTATTCAGCTGGGCACAGCGTCTCCACTGTGCAGTCTCTGTCTGGCTGGCAGAGCTGCAGGTAAATGCCACCTCCCTGTCCTGCCCCATGGGAGTCGGAGCTGCTGGCCTCAGTAAGATAACGTGGAGTAAATCAAACCCCAGACTGCAAATGCTGTTCTGAGGTGTGTCCTCCATGCCACATGCACCAGACCTGTGTCCCAGCTCCCAGCAGTGGGCTACACTCTGCCCCATTTGCAGCACCCCTGGCTCTCCGGTCTCTTTGCCTTGCCTGTTTTGTTGGGATTTTTCTCCCCCTCCTGTGCCTTTAGGAATACATCTGCAAACAAGCAACTACAGACTCAGCATGGGCGCAGGCAGAGAGCTGTGGCATCTGATTAACAAGGTCTCCCTGAGTAGGCAGAACTCGCTAATGAAAATGACCTTAATGAAAGATGTTTGTTTCTCCTGCTGCTGCCACAGAGGCTCGAGACCCCCAAGGAGACGGAGGCGCAGCTGCTGCTCATGCATTACAAGAATGTGATCTCAGGACTGAGGGGATTATGCCCTGATGCTGGCTTGGGCCAGTGAGGGAAGAGGTCTGAGCGCTCTGTGCAGCTTCTGTTCCCACTGCGGCATCGCCTCTGGTCTTTGGCAAAATTAAATATTTAGGATCTTTCCATCTTGCTTATTTCCTCCTGCTTTTAAATTCCTTTTTATCCATGTCGGTAAGATGCATCCAGCTGCACCTTTTTTCTCCACTGTTTCAACAACTCTAGATGTATGGGAGGAATAAAAGGGACTATTATCCCTCTAGTAACAAAACAAACATGAAAGAAAACCAGAGCTCTGACAAATCTACAGTGAACTTTGGCACAACACTGCAGCACTGACTGTATAACTCCATTTATCTGAAGGTCCATGGGAACACCCATAATCTGCAAATAACTGTTAAGAAAATCAGTGGAGCTGGCAGAAGACTTTGAGGAAACTGCTCTTTGCTTCTCCTGCCCTGGAGAGCAGCAGAGAGAGGATACCAGCTGGTTTTGGCAGGACTACACTCCAGCGAGCAGGGTGACATTAAAGCACTCTGCTCTGCAAAGCTTCCTGGCATATTCTGGAGCTGAGGCTTGCAGACTGCAGCCTTTGTATGCTTTAGTCCCAGGGATATAACTGGGCTTCCAGTAATCACGGTATTAACTTTTCTCCCTGCCTTTCTAAAGCTTTTGGTATTGTGACAGTGATTTTGACTGGTCAAGGGTAAAATGAAGCCCATATAAGTATGATGCAGTGGAAAGAATTTTATTCTCTAGCTGTGACGCAGATGCACCAGCTTTGTGTTTAAAAACAGCTTTTGTTGACAAGGTCATCTAATGTGCCATTCTAACCCAATGTTGGTTTGAGCTCTTGCAACTAAAACTGCCAGTGGGTAGGGTTTTTTTCCCTAGCAAACATCCATCTTTTTAACTGCATAGGATTAGAAAAGTCAGTAAGTCAGATCTACCTCCTGCCAGTTGTGAGCCCTCCTGCAATTTGTTTAACTACCCACCAGCAAGAGAATTGTCAAAGCTGGATTTCATGCATGCTGGCTGCTGAGTATTTACAGCATTTATCCTTAAATTGTGCTTAAAGGAGCATGTAGCTAATTAAAACCCAAGACTCACCACACCTTTAAAACTGCATTTTCTTCCAGGAGACATGTTTCAGTGCAGCAGTACACTTTTCACTTCATTTGAAGCAGAACACAGTAATTCTTCCTGGGTTGTTTTAAGGTTGTTCACTTGCTCATAGCTGCAGTAAGGAGTCAAAGAACCAGTGCACAAAAGTGGTGTTGGTGTCCCAAGTAATCTGGTGAATAGCAGCAATCTTGCTACTGGCTGTTTTATTTCTGGTTTTCATGGGTTTTATTGTAGTGGTTCCCTCTCATGAGACCCTACTCATGAGAGGGAATCTTTGCATACCTCTGTGCTCCATGGGATGTCTGTGCCAGGGTTCTCTCCTGCTCCTTGGGGTACTGTGTTGGAGCCATACGTGAAAGGCCAGGAAAGAAACTGTGCATCAGTTCCCCATCTGCTCTCATCTGATTAGAGTGTGAAGCCTTCAGAATCAGTCTTTCCCCCTGCCATCTCTCTGTGAGCAGGAAAGCCCGCAGGTTTCAGTTCCCAAACCCTTTGCCCAGTGGCTGGCCCTGCCTGGCAGCAGTCCATCCCTCTCCGGTGAGAAAGGAAGCAGCCGGCTGCCGCTGGGGCCCCGCTCGCCCGGGGACCCACCTAACACTTCCCTCCTCCTGTACAGAGCCTGGTGCCCTGCCTGGGCACCTGTGCCATTGCTCCTTCTGGGGAATGCATTTTTGAAGGCTTCAGTAGCTGCTTGTTGTGTGCTTTTTAGGGACGCCAGTATTCCCTGGCCCAGGCACCTCAGCCAGGTGTGTCTGAGGCACAGGACCTCATCCTTATGTCCTGTGAAAGCCTGGGGAAAAAGATGTGTAAAATACCTGAATTCCGTTGCTTAAGTGGTGACTTCAGTACAGCTTTCAATGCAAAACCAGCAGAAATTCTGTACTTGTGAAGCAGGACAAACATGGCCAGGGGCTCAGATCTGCAGTGCTCCCCCCTGGCTCCTGCCTGCTGCCTTTGTCCCCAGGCAAGGAAAATGTAAAAGCTTGGCTAGAAAAGACCACAAGTGGCTTGTAAACAAAAGGAAAGGTTTGTTTTGCTTAGGGCTTAGAAATAGCATACAGTCCCAATGTTACATTGTACATCTTGAAAAGGCTGCTTTGATAGGGAATACTGTTTAAAAAAAATACACATGGCATCACTGTATTTGTTTATTATAAAGCAGTGCCAGGAGCTTATGCAGACAACTATGTAGTGTATAGACCACAGTAAATAGAAAATATATTTGCCCTGTGCTGTTCAGTACATTGAAGCATAACAAAAGCTGTAATAGTCTCCTTTCAGATATTGTTTTGTAGTTAATATTGTTATAATGTGTTTTATACCATGTTTTCTTTCTGCTTCCTCCCTCTACTTGTGATTTTTCCATGGTGGGTTGAGAGTGAGGGGAGAAGAAAAGTTTTAGGGATTTTTTTGTTTGTTTAGGTTATTGATTTGCAAGTGGAAATTTTTCATATGTAGGGCAGCTATAGTATCATTATGTTTGCTTTTCTTATATGAAAGATACAAGCACAAAAAATTGATATTTTTGAAGCATCAAAAGCACCTAGGTTTGGAAATAGGACTTTGTGAGGTGAAGTTAGCAAAGCTCTTTTGGAACATAAGTTCGTGACTGCCAGCTGGGCTCAGACTCCAAACTAATGTCATTTATTTATGATTTAAGCAATAATTCCTTTAAGTGGAATTAAGTCACTGGCATAGCAGCTAGGAAACTGCTTTTACGTTTATTTACACTGGTGCTGTAAATTGCTGGTGCTAAAGAAGTGATGGCTGCAGTGCTGCTGATCTCAGTAAGTCACGGACCGGGCTGCCGGGGCGCCTCGCCGCGGTGGCACCGTGCCGGGCAAAGTGTCACGAAAGACAGCTTCCTTCATCTTGTAAGTGCTGAGAAGTCCTGTCTGTCTTTTGTGTTTGTTTAGCAAGCTATAGGCAGAGCTGTCTTTTTAAGCCCCAAATTTCCCCCTTGTTAGACTGTGTTTCTGCCAAAGCAGAAACGCTGCTGAGTTTCACTGAGAAGCTGTGAAGAGCTAAGGCACGTCTCCCAGGGCTCAGACTGACCACTCGATTTTGTTGCCCAGAGAGTTCCTGACATGCATTAGTTAATAAGAGCAGTGTGCTAAAAGCTCCCTACAGGCTTTAAGGAAACATCTTGTAGGACAAATGCACAGGTATTGCATTGCTAAATGAACGAGGCTTTCAAACAGTTCGTGTGGCATAAAGCAAACTGTTACATAAAGTTGAAGCTAGCATGTGCTTGTTGCTTGGATTGGTGTGGAAATATGTGTGGGTTTGACAGAATATAGGCTCTATTGCTAATCTTATAACACATTCTTTAGGGTGAGGAAGCAAAAAACATTCCTGGTGAATCTGTAACAGAGGAACAGTTTACCGATGAAGAAGGCAACGTCATCACGAGAAAAGTAATCACGAATTACATCACTGCTCTGAGTCTTTGCTTTCAAGTAACTTCTTTTAACATACTTTTTCCCTTTAGAATCTAGGAAAAAAATAAAAATCGAGACTTTTCGTGTATTGCTTCCCACAGATCACCCGGAAGGTGGTGAGACGTGTTGTTATCCCCCATGAGAGGAAAGTTGGTGAAATGGTAATGCCACGGGGACTACCAGCAAGTAACAGTAGGCTCAGAGGGTTGTGTTGACTGCTAGAAAGTGCTGCTAAAGGGCTGGAGGTTTGCATTTAACAAGAAGCCTTGGCAAAAAGTGCAGTGCTTGCAGTTACTGGCAAGTTGTGTGTTGGGATCATGGGACAGGGGCCCGGCTGAATTCTGTCAGCACAGGGCATCCAGGTCTGTTCTGTAAAACAGGCCACAGGTCTGAGCTGTGGGTTTGGAGCCTGCTTTGTGCCATCAGGTTGAGCAGTGTCTGTGTGTTTGGTTCAGCCCTTGCAGAATCTGTGCCTTGCAGCTGTAGGTGGATTGTGTGGCTTTTCCACCAGCCCAAAGGAATGAGCTGCAGTCTGATCCCAGTGGCCTCTTGCTCACCTTGGTGTGATACCCCTGGTGCTGGTGACTGAGGTTTGCAGGATTCAGGTCAATGAGAACATACCCAAGCAATGGTATCCTTTACAAGCAAGCACCAAGACAGCATTTTGTCCCTGGGGATCAAAATTGGAAGGCTTCTGCAGGCCTGGACTATGCCCAGCTTTATCACCCTGACAGCGGGAAGAGTAGGACTATTGTGTGCCAGCACACCCCAGCCCCTCTTGGGAAGGGCTGCAGTGACAGGGGCAGGCTCTGCCTCAGCTGTCATCTGTCCCCTGGAGGCCTTGGGGAAATGGGTACGGCCTCTGAAAACAAATGGCTTCAGAGGAGCTCGTGCCTTCTTCCCCAGCACATGGCCCTCAGACATCTCTGCTCGAGTAAAACTGTCGCTGGGGCTAATGAAATTCTTGTCTGAGTGAAAACAGATTCAGAAAGGAAAATAACAAATACCCTTTCTTCTCTGGCAACTAAAATAAAAAGAAGAAAAAGAAAAAAAGTCACAGAAATAAGAGAATGGAAGCAAACTTATTTCCATTCCCTCTTTCCCTGTTGTTTGTGAAGACAAAAAAAAAATCCTGCCCAGCAAGGGGTAAACATTTTCAATTTGCTGCACTAGATTAGATTAGTTGGAAACTACAAATAGTTACAAATACATCAATGCAGATCACCTGAGGGGTAAATTCTGCCCATAGCCACACATAAACAGATGCCTTTCTCTGATGTGAATGAGGCTTGTGATTACTGGAGAATTTATTTTTAGATGATTATTGAGCTACTTTTAATGAGCAAAGATGAACTTTATTTTGGGGTTTGCTGTTTTAAAGATGCTGAAACCTGCTCTGCTTGTCACTGTCATTGGTTTTACTTCTGTGCTGCTTCAGTGGTGGTTTTTGCTGGCTTTCTTCCTCTTCCCTTTATTTGTTACTAACCTGCTCACTTTGAAGCACAGACGTTGTGAAACATCACAAGAGCAGGCACAGGCTCTGCTGTTGGGAGTGCCCGCCGGTTTGGCTGACCAGGAGGACAGCTGGGAAGGGGATTTTTCCCTGTCAGTGGCACTGGCTCCCGCTGCAGTTGGCAGCAGGGGCTGTGCCAAGGACCGACTGCCAGCCGGGCACTCCAGCCCAGGGTCAGGCTGAAACTGTAGAGCTGTGTTTTCTACTTGAAGATGATATTTCAGACCTGTGCTTTTGCAGCTCAGCAGAGTGGATAAATAGATTGTGTGTATCTTTGAAATGAAGTGTTAATGTGATTTAACTGCTTTTTACTTATCCTGTTACAGCAAAATGTGTATCCTGTTTTGGAAGCTGGTTTACAATTACGAGGGCTCTCTGCAGACTGTTAATGTTTATACTTTTCCTTTAAAGCAGGGAGAAGCTTATAAGGTTAAGACAAAGAAAGAAGTCAGACACGTGGAGAAGAAGAGTTACTCATGAAAGCTGAAAGCCAACCGCTGAACGGTGAGTGTGATCAATTTTCTTCCCTTGTTGAAAGCTTTTGCCAGCATGGGGAACAGCACTGGGCTGCACAAAGGCTTGCCTCTGCTACCCTGACTTTGCTATCCAGCTGCACACCTGAATAGCTGGCCCTTGATCTTGTAAGCAGAAAATGACCTTGTGTTCACATATAAAAATTAATCTTTGTACATCTATATTCCACTTCTTGGAAAATAAAACAAAGCATGTGTAAGATTTCTTGGAATTTGACAGTGTTTGTAATACACAGAACTATCTACCCCTAAAAACTTAAACACAAATACTAAAGGAGCTGCACACAAATAAACCTAGGAGTGAAATGCTTCTTCCACTGTCAGACATGTGATCTGAGGGCAGTTATGCAAGTCAAAGTCCTTGTAAGTGAAGTGTCTCAATATTTGCCAACAAATAATCCCTACCAACTGTTCCTTGTGAATTTTATTGATCCAGCCTTAACGATTGTAGCAAGGCAGCAGCTGATGGTTTAAGGGCTTCCCAAGCTAAACCCAAATTACAGACTGAGAAACCATTGCAGGGCTCTGTAAAGATATGAATAAAAGAAGCCAGAGGCTGTTTTGTCTCACTGACACAGCTACACACAGAGATGCGCCTGTGTGTCTTTCAGTGCTGGTCCATCAGTCGTCGCTCCAAGTGTGTAGGTTTAGCATGGACATGTCTTTTTTCTGCTCTTCTCTCTTAGCTTTGCTGGGTTTCAGGAATTGGACAGAGGAAGAGTTTATGAAGTGCAAGACTGTGTATTATCCTTTTACTGTACAAATGGTATAGGATTGACTGTAAGAACAGAATAAACAGGGCCCGGCAAATGGACCAGATAGTGAGGAAAGGACAGACAGAAGCAGAGTCTCTCTTGAGTCACCAGTCCCTTCTGACTGGTGCAATGTGAGGTAGCCCCTACAGCCCCCTGGCCCTACAGGTGCTCTGTGCATGTGAGCAGAGCCATTTGGACAAACAGCACTCAGTGTGTGGGATCTAGCTGAGGGATTTATGGGATCAAGCCCCAAGGAGCAAGCTCTGTGAGGTGACTAGTGTGATTTCAGTATCTGGTAAGCACCTACTGCATCCACCTGAATTCCTGCTTTTACTGAGAGTCCTCCTGTGTGTGCTGATAGAATAATACAGCTTCTCATGACTTGGTGCTCAACATACTCACAAAATATTTATTGTTTGGAAAGAGGAGGTGATTCTTTTGATACAGCTTTCCCCTTCATGGAGCTCAAGCATGTGGGAGTAAAGCAAGCCAAAGCAATGGCACTGTTTATATGAAATTGTATCCCATGTTGGGTCCCGTGCTGCTTCCACTGTCAATCTGCAGGGGCAGAGCAGCAGAAATGTGTAAATTCAGGCATTGAAGGCAAGATGGTGCATTGAACCCCATAAGCAATGCAGCTGAAGAGCCTTCCAGCATACGAGTTTGATGCAAAAGACACCAGGGATAAGCGTTTCATTTTAAAATAACATTACATAAATTAGGCAGTCTTTGCCTAATGTATGAAACAGTCTGACCTTAAGGAGGCCAGAGTCTGAGCTCCTCAGAATCAGATCTGCTCCTATCACTGCTGATGCATTTCTCCTGTGATTTCCAGTAGGCAAGTCTTCCATGCTGGAGCCCCTGAGGAACTCAGGGAGCCTGCCTTAGATAATGAACCTTTGCTCTGGGGGGAACTTTGTCCTGTAAGATGAATCTCTGTGCTCCAAACTTTGATATGATAAGCATGACCAAATGAGCACTATGTAATCATAAGTCTGGTCAAGAGCCCATTAAAAACATTTCATTTGGATGCAGAAGTGGATGTGTTTGCAGAGGCAGGGAATTCTGTAGAAAAACTGTTTGTTTTGTAATCACAAAAGACAAAAGAAATCCTGTTGGGCAGGCAGAGGTAAAGTGTTTGAAAAAAATCACGATGTTAGCTAGGTTTTGCTGTGGAAATGTCCCTGTCACCACTGCAGATAAGCCCACAGCGAGGCACAGGTTGACAGGAGAAGCCAAGAGCTCATGCGTGCAGTTCCGCAGGACAGCGCGGTGTGAGCTGCCGTGACTGCTGCAGTGGGAACAGGCGGCTCTCAGCACCAGGACAGATTTATGGCAACTGTAGATGTGGGCAAGGACAGATTGCTGTAGCGTGGAAGGAGGCTGTGAGCACTCCTGGGGGATGTGTGTGGACCTGTGACCTGATTAGTGAGCAGGCATGTCCGTGCCAGCCTGAGCCCTGCCGGCGCTGTGCCAGCCCCGCTGCCCTGCACCCAGGTGCCCGAGAGCTGCAGGGCTTCCACTGCTGCTCACTGCTGTGTTTGTGCTTCTGCTGCCTGCCCTCCCTGCTGCTGTTGTACGACAAATGGCACAAACGTGCTGTCCTTATGTGCGTGGCTCTGTTGGAGGGGTGAGAGAGCAGGAGCTGGACTGTCTCTCCTCATGCCGCTCATGCAAGCCAGGCTGGAGGGAGATGGATGATGCTGCTCCTTGTCTGTGCTTTTGTCCTTCACCAAGCCTCCTAAAGGCTGGGTGCTGCATTCCTGCCTCTGCAGGAATGTTCCCTGAGCAACTGGCAGAGGTGGATGTGCAAGGAGAGCAGGTTTTCCATCACTGTGGGGATGCTTGCACACCATGAAGAAAAACGTGCTGTGGAAGCAGCAGCTCTCTCTGTCTGGAGATGATGCTGTTCCTTCCACAACAAAAGAACCTATTCCTTGTCATCACTGGATCAGATGAGCTGGTGGCATGTCCAGGATGATGAAATGCAGTGTGCTGCAAACATAATTATAAATCAGTTCATGAGCAGTGTGGACGTCTGCAGCTGCATTTTCCCCTCACGCTGGAGCTCAGCTAATGTCATTGCCTACCTAGAAGCTGTGTGGTTTAGCCTATTGCAGAATTCCAATTACATTTCTGTTTAGTCAGGGAAAGGCATGAAACTGATTCTAACAAGATATTTCTGAAATGACTTGTTCTTTGTTTTCTCTCCACAGTGTGCTTTTACTGCCAGTATTCTAGAGGGACACTCACGGAAGAAAAATCAACAGGAATTAAAACATTCACCTATAAAAGTGTGCGCGTGTTTGCTGCTTCCCCACATTAACCGCATGGTTTTTATGCAAAAAGAAAAAAAACATACAAAAAAAATCCCAAACAAAAAAATTAATTTAGCATGAGCCAATTTACAGAGCATGGAAATTCACGTTCATTCACAGGATTGGAGGGTGCTCAGTTACCAATGCAGTGTATATACAAGATGCCATGCTGTTAACAGCTTCTCTCAAGCAGTTTGATGTCATCTCAAAAGAAATAAATTCCTGTGGCCAGAGAGGATGTGCGAAGACGAAATGGTTAAACCATGGAAAGACACTAAAAATACTAAAATCCACAACAGCTCGCCTTATTTTTCTTGGACCCAAACTGTCAGGGTATAAAACACTATTTGTTTCTTTTTTAAACATCAATAGTTTTGCTGTAAATAAATAACACTGTATAAATTCTAACAAAATAGAATAAGTGTTGATAAGGCACTGCCTTTTCGATCACAAACAGAATATTGCAAATGCATTGAGCAGGCTAGGTGTCTCAAATGGCTGCACCTACAGGGATATTCTGGGTGTATCTTCACAGATTCTTGTATATTAGCAATTATAATGTTTGTATATGCAAAATCGCTAGCTTGATTTTAAAAAAATCTTTAAAATCTGCTGCAAATTTAAATGATTCCCAAAATGAGGAATTCTGTAGTTCTGTGAAAATTTTTCTTCAGAGTACTAATATTTTGATGCATGTGTTTCACCTTATTTTGATTAAATCTTTTCCAGTTTTGCAAACACTATTCCGCAACATGAAAAATAAGATTTTATCTGTAAACACAAAGCCCTTCATCTAATATTTGTTGCTGTTGCCAATTTTTCAATGAAATGACCTAAGACCCATAACATATACAGTAGTTGCATTATGGGGAGGGGGGTGCTATCTGTTCTTGCTTTATAATGGGGGTAATGCTTGCAGCTTTAGAAGTGGGTTGGTGCTCTAAGGAGCACAAGTTTGGGATATTTTTAAATGAACTGAAGAGAAATTATTAGCTAATAGACTGGCAGCACGCTGTAAAATTATTACTGTATTGTGTACTGGCTATAAGATGTAGAATCTTTCAGTAAGCCAATCATCTGTAATCATCCTAGCAGTGTAATATTAGGTTGTTAAGGCTGCTGTGTTTTAAAGGGCATTTTTATTTGGTTTTTGGTGAAATACTTTAATTTGTTGATTATATTCATATGGAAACAGCATTCATTGATAATAGCTCTAATTACATATGTATGAAAACAACAGACACTGGATGATCTAGTTGATTATTTAAGCATAAAATAAATTGTGTTAAAACTCTTGGATAACGTGTATTTGGCAGTGTTCTTGTACCCCACAGATGTGAGGCTTCGTAAGGCTAGCAGATATCTGCCCATGGCTTTCAGCTGCTTTTCCTCTCTGTTTCTTCTGTCTAATCCACCTCTTCATCTTCCCAGTGTGACAGGCCATCACTTGGCAGGCTCTCCCCAGGTCGGGGCGGCAGGAGGAAAACACAGCAGCCAGCAGCACATGCCCAGCAAGGCTAAGGAAAACCCACTCCTGGATTGGAGATTTGAGGAAAGGGCCTGTGCAGCAGGGGTGTGTGCAGCCTTTCTCCAACACGTGTGAGCTCTGCACCTCCTGTGAATTCTTTTGCCCTGTCAAGAGCCAGGAAAAACACTACCAAAAGCCATTTTCTCCCCAGTATCAGTCAGATCAATAACAGACCCACAGCCCATGAGGACATTAAAATGTGCATCTCCTGTATATTGCATGCGCTTCCTGTGTATTATGGGTGATGGAGCACTATAAAGAATGGCCAAAACAGAGGTTTGTAGGCAGCATCAGTACACATACTGCTCTGAACTGCAGGCTTCTGCTCAGGTGCAGTAAATACAGTTTATTATGCAAGGATCTGTTTTACCTGGCTTTTAAGGCAGCATGAAGATGAGGTACTTCACCCCAGCTTTGGCACCTAAGGAAGCTCCTCTTCTACAGATCCACCTCAGTCTGCTTGTTGTTATCTGGTGATCCCCACAGGGACCTGGTCTCACCTGGGTCAGTCAGCAAAGCTCTCCTGACTGTGATGAACAGCAGCACTTGGAGAATGTAACAGGTTGGTTTGTCAGTGTCTCTGGGTTATTAGGGCCACTGGCTTTTGAAGCAGTGATGGTAAATGAAGTTTTCATCGTTTGAGCAGCCAGTCTGTGTTGCAATGTGTGTTTTATCTAGGTCAGGACACTGCTGGTGCTGGTGCAGTGTTGGTGGTTCTTACGCCAAAGTTTGGAGGACAAATGCCACTTACACCACAGGAGAACAAGTGCATCTTCCTGCAGTTCACAGTCCGACAGCAGAGATCATGATCATCCTGCAGCCTTGCCATCCAGCATCCTGACCAGCTGAATGAGAAAGAATGTTTTCACAAAATGCTGTGAGATGTATATATATATATAATATTATATAATGGTTGTACCAGCTGGAAGCACAGGCCAGCTGGAAGCAAAGTTCATGGTGACAACCAGCAGGAAGGCAGGAGCTGTACTGCAGAAGAGCCTCTCTCCAATCTCTAACAGCATCCCAAAGGCAGCGTTTTGTTTGACTCAACTCTTCCTCTGCCTGGTTCCCTGTGAGTGCCGGGTGCTGGTGTGGAAAGAAGCTGAGGCTGTCCCTGGAATGGCAGCTCTGGCAGGCAGAAGACAGAGAAGCCAGGCTGCCTGTGCAGGTGGCAGTGTGCAGGTGAGTCTCACAGCTCTCCTGCCCGTGCTTTGTGTGGCAGCTCCATGCTCTCGTCTGTCACAGCACACTCAGGAACTGCTGGCTCAGCTCAGGGTGCTCCTGCAGCCCAGCCCTGTCACAAGGGTGCCTGAGCATGCTGTGACCACGACAGCCTCTCCTGCACCAGCACTGACAGGTCCCACTGCTGGCAGGTGCCAGTCCCCAGCTGCTGCTGCACGGGCACACCTGTGTCACAGTTTGCTTCCCCCTTAAATACAGAGAGACAACAGAGAACAGGAAATCTCCAGCTAAATTCACAGAGTTTAAAATTTCATACTAAAATGCTGCACAAACAGGATTTTGTGGGTGTTGGTTTTGTTTTGCACTGAGTGGTTCCAACAGTAGCTCAGGATATTTGGGAAAAAACAAGGTTAAAGTGTAAATGGTCATATGAGAAAGAAAACAGAAATCTTGCCAGAACTAGCAAATGGCACAGACAGCTCTGGAGTGAGAGAGGACCCTACCTAAATGTGCACTTTTTTCTTTTTTTTTTTTTTTTCTTCATGTTTTCCTCAGTGAGAACATTCCCCTTAGAGGCAAAATTGTAAGTCATGGGATTCTGATTGCATCTATTAAAATAAACTTGATTGCTAAATACAGTGTTATTTTCATCCTTTGATATTTGATTTAGCACTAATTAATAATGCTGCAGAGTATCCTACTGTACTTTTTCCATTTCTGAAAGAATATCAATTACATTTTATTTGTGGCCAGTAACAATTTTAATGTCAGAAATTCTAAGAGCTCCCCGTAGTGTGGAGCCAACATTAGTGGGATAAGTGGCAGTCACTTGCAGGATTGCAGCACCCTGCTAATTAATGCTAATTTCCTGAGGGGTTGTTTAACACAGGCTCTGTCTGTAGCACACAGTGTGCAGGAAATCGAGGTGCTCTACTGGGGAGGCCACTGCAGTCTGGCATGTGGGGCACATGCTCCCAAAAACCTCTCCATGCCCTCTAGAGGAGGAGTTTAGCAGGACCAAGCCGATAACATTTGGTGAAGCTCCATGAAGCCCATCAGTGGCAATTTTATCAAATTTTTATACAAGCTCAGTGATGCTGGGCAGGGTGTTGGCAAAGGGCTTGGTTGTTGTCCTAGCCATGTGCATGATGTATGAAAAAGCTGCTGCTGATCCATTGCATTCTTGGCCTCGGGGTCGTGTGTGGGGAATGCAAACAGAACCTCTGTTTTCAGGGCAGATCCTACCAAACTGGGGCTGGAGGAGGAGGAGGAGCTCCTGGTTCAGCTTGCCTCCAACCCCCAAGTGAGCAAGGGTGGGGAAAATGGTCTCCTAGTGCACCAGAAAATATTCTTGCTTGGTTGAAAGTAAAGCAGTTTTCTGATGGAGATGTGGGCCCTTTAGCCTCAGCCTGCTACAAAATGCTTGATGTAAAAAGTAGTCCATTACTGGGAGAGGAAAAGGTTAGTGAAGGACAGAAAAATGAGCTGCTCAAGGAAAATCTATGTATGTGCCACATTTTTCATAACTGCTGATGCTAAAAACAGCATGCAAATTGTGCATGTCTTTATTTATTTGACCTGGAGTCGTGGAGGATGGTGAAGATTTATCATAAAAGTTTTGTTGGTACTTTTCCCACCACACTAATGTTCAATTATTGAGAGCCATTTGGGCTATAAAACAGCAAAGTACAGCAATCCCCTGTTCAGCAACTTCCTTGGAAGGCTTCCAGGGGCTGTGTATCATTATGACATGGCCAGACCAACAGAACCAACCTGGTATGAACTCTGAAAAAAAATTCCCTGGAGAGAACAGGGATACAAAATCAAAGCCCCAGAGCTGAAGATGCATTAGCTACTGGCTGGCTACCACACAGCATATTTTCATAGTCAGATACTCCATCCTACTAAGAGACTTCTTTCCTAATACAGCTTTCTGATTAAATAATTGCTGGTCAGAAAAGCAAAGCAGCATGACATTATTTTCATCTGAATTGTTTGTTAGAAAACATGTTTTAACTTGCATCAATAGATGTCTTAATCCACAATTTGGGGTTTTTCTGCTCATATAAATATCTTTCAAACCAAGCTTTCTGCTCTTCTACAACCTCTCCACATATGCACTCCATTTTCGCCTTTCAATATTCCCTTATGTACAGTTCATGTTCTTTTTAATGCTGCTTCAGTTTATTCTCCTAGCAGTATATTTCATTAATTGCATTTTCCTGCAACTTTGTCTTTCCACTCCCTCCACCCCCCCCATTTCAGTCAGGTACTCTGAGTACTGTGCAGACTTTTTTTCCTTAGGTTAATTAGCTGCAGTTGGCCTTTTCCTCTTCAGTCTATAACTACTGAATATTTTAATAAAATTGTATTCCTATAGAAGGTCTTCCAGCTGATTAATGGACCTCTGGAATTACATTAAGGATTACATTAAATCTCTGAACATACCTCTTCTAACCCCTCACACCTAGAAATGTGTTTTATACAATATTTCTACTGTTGATGTGAGTTTATGGAACACTGTTTCTAATTGCCCATTACCTCCTGTAAGGATAGTTTTTGTGAATAAATCCCTGTTTTATTATTTGTTTTTCTTGATTGGTCTGCTCTCCTGCTATAACGGTGCTGGTGACATTTTCCTATTCTTTATTTCTACAAACACCTTTCCTTTCCCCCTTACAGTTCTGCATTTATTTTTTATGCAATAAAAAGATACTGAGGCAAGGAGGGTGGGGACCTTGTCCTGCAGGTGCTGTGGTGGTGGCAGGCTGATTGTGTGGCTTTTCCTGTGATGCCAAGCCCCTTGCAGCCTGCAGTGGGGACCAGGAGCAGGGGCACCTGAGCAGCCCTGACAGTGGGGCAGCCACTGCTGGACGTGTCTTCAAAAGGGGGTTTGGCTAATGTTGCTCATAGCACATATTTATACTTTTTAATTGATTTGGTTAACATCCTACAGAAGTGAAAAGCATGTGATTTTTAATTTTTGGGGGGGTGCTAATTGAGATAACATTTTCTGTCCCTGTTTAATCTATTAATTAGGAGTAGTTGGCTGTAATTGTAATTAAATATACAGGTGCTATTTTTTAAATGACTGAACTGCTGTTGCAACAAGAAGGATGCCATCTCAGATCTAAACATCCAGGGCCCTTGAGTTTTCCTCCCACTCCTGCACTGACTCAGTGTTTGTCATTGGGCAAGTAACTCAGCTTCCTACCTCCCTTTCTTGCCTTCCAGGGCTATTGTGTGAATTAATTAGATAATGTTTCAGCATGGCTTTGAACTAAAGAGAGCCACAGAAGTGCCAAGTTATAATTCACTGTTATGAAAGTCAGCATGCTGGCTGGGAGTGAGACCTCTGATGCCAGCCCAGGAGAGAGAGAGGGACAGCAAAAGTGGCTGGGGGAGAGCTCCCCTGTTGCCTCAAGATCCCTCATCTCTGTAGCTGCTGTCTGCAGCACTCCAGGACTGCTCTGCTGAAGGCAGCACCAGATCTGCCTGCTGTGATCCCAGGGATGCAGCCCCTGGCTGAGCCAATCCAGCCCAGCTGCTGGGCTGAGGATGTTGCCTGCACCTCCCTGTCTGTTTTCAGGCTAATTTTAGTGTCTGAAGGAGCAGAGGACACGTCCTCTGAAAAATTATAGTGCTCCAAATCAGCAAAGCACTTAAGATTAACATGGATAGGTCTGAAGAGTGGCTTAAGGTTAAGCATGCCGTGGGGCTTGCTGGGTAAGATTAGCCTGGAGCAGATGTGTGTTCTGCTGATTCAGGCCTTCAAAATATTTAGGCCTTGATTCAGCAAGACTGAATGCTCAAATGTGAGCAGTCCTGCTGAAAGCAGGGGAGAAAACTGGCTGATCAGAGCTGGGCAGATGGATGGAGAGAGAACATTGAGGTATAAACCTGCTAGTTTAGAAATTATTAGGATTTGAGGAGCATAAGTGCATGTGCACAGAGACAAACCAGCTTTGCAGCTCTTGCCTGTGCTGTTGATGAAATAACATTTCCTCATGACCTCGTGGTGTCCAGCCAGCTTCCCAAATATCAGCACACCTATTTGAAAGCGATTCTGGTGAAATGCAACTACCTGTCCAAAACAGCGCTCGCTATTTTTCGGATCCTATTTTAATGCCTCAAGGTTTTTATCCCACGGCCCATGCTGGTGGAAAGGCCCAGCCTGGGCATGGAGCTGGCAGCTGCCCAGGTGGTCAGGCTTGTGTGCCCCTGCAGAGCCAGGGTTGCTGCAGGGACATTTTAGGACAGCAATGAGAAAGGTCTCATGAGACCTCACGGACATCCTCAACTGCTCTGTGCATCTGTGGCAACTTCTCTAGAGGACAATGCTGTTATGTCTGGAAGAAATCCCATCCTAACTAAGCCCAGAGATGGGAAATCCAGCTGAGGGGCAGCCAGGGTGGTCATGAGGGTTGCTGGGTGGCTTTATTACATGTTAATATCATCACCAGGATCAGTGTGGAGGCAATGGGATGCAGGAGTGTGCCTCAGTTTCTACAGGACCTTTTGTAGCCGGAAAAGCCCTGAATTGATGCCTCCTGATGGGGCTGAGGAAGTGCTCTGGGTCTCTGCTGGGATGGGGACTCCCACTTTCCCCCCTCTCCATTCTGAGCCCTGTTTGGGGCAGTGTCGTGTGCCAGGGACAGACACACGGACCGAGATCAGAGGAAACAGTTTCCAAAGCTCAGAACTAGGAACAGCCCTTTTCTTGTGATTAAGAGACCAAAAATAAAACGACCTGCACTTATATTCCCAGGCAGGTGAAAAGAATAATTACTTTACAGAGATGGAATTCCTCCATATATTAGAGCCATTAAAAAGAGTAAAATTTGAAATTTACTGTGGCACAGAACAAAAAGGTAGTGCAGTTAGAGATAATGAAATCCTTACTTGCCACTAATGGAAGAATTACTGTTGTTAAAGACCCCTTCATAAATAATTGAGAAACCAATTATACAGTCTTGGGGACTAATTTATCCAGGAGCAATGCAAACCATGTTTTGCCTTGGAATGAGTGGCACGAATTCTCTGCTATAGCTTGCTGTGCTGCTCTGCAAAGAAATAGTAAAAAAAAAAAAAAAAAAAAAAAAAAAAAAAAAAAAAAAAAAAAAAAAAAAAAAAAAAGAGAGAAAGGAAAAGAAAAAAAATGAAAGAAACTAATGTACTTATTAATCAGGAAATGCATTATCAGTAATGAGAGATGGGTGTCCATATATCTCAATTCAAGGCAGTGTTGCTGATGTATGGGGGGATGCATTAACACGCCAGTTAGTTGGTCTGTGTGCTGTGAGGGGAGCAGGGCTGGCGGCCGGGGCTGTCCCCCCGACCCGGGGCTCGGCGGATGGAGATCCCCGCTCCCTCTGCTCCGAGCTACCCCGGGGAAGGGGCTGGGCCGGGGGTGCAGCCCGGGCAGCGCCCTGGGCCGCTTTGGTGCAAAAATCCTTAAACAAAACAAGGTTTGGGGCAGTTTGGGTGGTGTGTAGCGAGTCCCCGGCTGCCCCGCACGGGTTTAGCGGTGCAATGAGGTGAGTCCCGCGAAAGAGCTGTTCGCCCGGAGCTCCCGGTGGGCAGTAAATTCCCCCAGGCACGTCCCCACATCGGGCTCCGTGTGGGAGAGATCCTCCGGGCACATCCCGGGAACAGGATTCGGTGTGTAGGGAGCCCCCACGGGGAACATCCCGGGTTCTGTGTGTCCGGGATCCCTTGTCCTGGCACATTCCGGTCCCGGGCTCGGAGTGTCCCGGATCTCCGCTCCTGGCACATCTCAGTGGGTTCCAGTGTGTCCTGGATCCCGGCATATGCCGGTGCGTCCCGGATCCCCGCTCCCGCTGTGTCCGGGCCGGCGCGGTGCCGGCGCGGGCCGCCAGGCGGCGCTGTGGGCGGGCGCGCGGCCCGTCTCGGCGCCGGCGCGCGGCGGGCGCCGCCCCCTGCTCGGGCGGCGGCGGCGGCGGCGCGCGCGGGGCGATGGCGGACAGCGCCAGCGAGAGCGACACCGACGGCGGCGGCGGCAGCGGCGGCACCGCGGGGCCGCTGTCGGGGGGCGGCCCGGGCGCGGGGCCCGGCTGCGGCGCTGCGGGCGGCGGCGGCGGCTCCTCGGGGGGCGGCAAAGCGGGCGGGATCGTGATCTCGCCGTTCCGGCTGGAGGAGCTGACGAACCGCCTGGCCTCGCTGCAGCAGGAGAACAAGGTGCTGAAGATCGAGCTGGAGACCTACAAGCTCAAGTGCAAGGCGCTGCAGGAGGAGAACCGCGACCTGCGCAAGGCCAGCGTCACCATCGTGAGTGCGGGCGGCGCCGCGCCGGGCCCGGCGGGCGGGGAGCGGGGGTGTCCCCGCCGCGGGGTGTCCGCGCAGGGCGGGCCCGGCCCCGGCCGCGGCCTCCCCGCCGGCCCCCGGCTGCCGCCCGGCTCGCCGGGACCGGGCACCCCGGGCGGGCCCGGCTGTCACCGCGGCCCGGCCGCGGGGGACGCGCACAGGTGGGGTCGCCCCGCGCCCTTCGCGCCCCCTCCGGCGCCGGGAGGGCAGCGGCGGCGGCGGAACCGGCGAGGAGCCGAGGCGGTTCCCCCGGCCGGACCCGCGTGGCCGCCCGGCTCCCCGCGGGGAGGCGGCACCGCCGGCCCGCCCTGCCCGGGGTCCGAGCGGCCGCGGCTCGGGGAGGGGCCGGGCACGGGAAGGGCGATGCTCTCCGCTCCCCTGAAGTTTCTCGAAGTAGAGATTTCCACGGAGTTTAAGTAATCTGCGGAGATTACGGATTATCTCTTCAGCCATCACCTCTTCGGCCACTGTGCAGAAGCGGCGAGCTGCAGGAGTAGCGTGTTGTTCATGAGGAAGTGTTTGGTTTGTTTGTAACGTTTTGTTAAGTGCTGTATTTCAAGGTATTTGAAAACTCATTTAAATAAGACTCTTAAAAATAGTGCGAGTAGAGCAGCACTCTGTCCCGGCAAGAGCTCAGCTCCTGGTTTATGAGCACTGTGAGGATAACTTGGAGTTTTAACACCATTTTATATGATGCTGTTAGGCAGGCATCCTCAGAAAAGTGCATATCAAAACGCTACAAAAATATTGTTCTGTTCTTGTCTATGAGATTGGGAGTTAGGAGTTTAAGTTGTAGGAATTTTTGCTAATTCAGTGGCTAAAGGGTTTGTTTAGGTGTTGTTGGTCATGGCGTGCATGCAGAGTAGGTAACTGGTATTACCAAAGACCTGTTAAAGGTAACTCTGATACTGTCCCGAACATTCTTGCCAGTGCAGGTGGAGATGTTTTAGGAGGGACCAATCCCACCTCTGTGTGTGCACTCTCATCTCCTGATTTTTCACGGGGGATGCTTTGCTCTGAGCCTAATGTCTGTTTTATTGATACTCAGCTTTTCCATTGTCAGTCCATCTAGCCAAGAAATGGAGCTTGCCTAGGCATACCTCTCATCTGCTCCTAGTAGTAAGCGTTCGGTGTCTAGCAGGATGTGGGCCGGAAGAGTGCATGAAGTACAATACAGAAGTAATTTATTCAAGGATGACAAATATAGTGCTAGTCGGGGAAATGTGTGCTTTGTTAATACTTTACGAGAAGAGAATGTGCCTTAATTAGGTAGCGGCGGAGTGCCTTCTAATGTTGAAAGGGGCTAAGGCGCCTTGTCAGTCAGACATTTTCTCTCTGCCTGTTAGGAAGGCACAGCATCTTTCTGAACCCCTGGTAGGTGTATTGTTTGTAAACAGCTTGGAAAAAATGCTTGTGTGCATTGCAGTTCTGGCAGTGTCTCTAGGGACTGATCATCTTACACTTTCATCAGATTTTAATTTATAAAAAGGAGGTATTTTCCTTAAATCTGAAACTACGCCTGTTTTTGACATCTTGGATAAAGAGAGGAGAGGTGTTAGACTTTAATGGCAACCTGTAGGCTGTCTGGAAAACCAACATCTTTAGCTGATGGTGTGGCTTTTGTATGCTAAGCTATGTGCACGACTGAGTAAACCACTTCTAATTCAGCAAGCAGCGAAAAAATGAATGCAAAACATAACTTTTTTTCAGGCCAGTGAGACCTTGTGCTGTGATTTACATAGTCCATAATGTAAACACATTTGCAGTCAGAATGCTTTGTGGTGTGGCTCTAGTATGCAGGTGACTGGAGATGAGCTTTATTGGAGTGTTGAAATATGTGCCATTCACATGTCAGAGGAATAGAAAATTTTCTGATTGTCTGCACTGTGATTCTAAACCCTTTTCAGTTTGCTCCTCCACCCTCCAGCTCCTCGCAGCGTTGCTGTGCTGACAGACGGGCGCTTTGTGTGTTTCCTGTTGCGGGCATTGTAATGACACAAATCAGCTTTGATTTTTATCAAGAGTCGAGGACAAGCTGTGAAGCACAAATGGACCTGACAGGTAGCCAAAATAGCAGGTGAATGACTAAACCTGTGTGCTGTAGGTGAAGGTGACTCCTTGAACCACACAGCTCTTCATCTGCAAACCTTTCACTGGTCCTATTTGAGTTTTTTTGTGCAAGGCCACAGTGACTCTGCTTTCTGCAGCTCCCACCATTGTCTCTAATGATTTTGAATATTTTCCCTTTAAAGTTTGTCAGTGATGGTCTTCCTCCTACCTCTTGTGTCCATGCTGGTGTAAGTGTTAATATGGCATCTCTTTGTGCTTGCAGTATTGTTGGTGTCAGCATGGATATAGTCAGTTTAGGAATTACCTAAATTGCTTGCCACATAGGATCTTATTAGTTGTATTTGTAGTTCACCCTTGTGTCATAGGGTTGAAAATAAAGTGTTAATTAAGCACAGGAGACCTACATTAAGTAGTTGCACTTGGAAAACTGACTGAGAAAGGTGTTGGCTTGGCAGGCTTGTGTGCTCACTAGCTTCATATGCACTCTCATCTAAAACTTGTGAAAACAAATGCTGCTTTCAAGCTGAAATTGGTGATGCCAGCTTGGACTAAGCGTACACCCAAAAATATGTGCGAGCTGTACTGCTTCCAGTAGTCTGAAATGCAAATGCAGTTATGCTGCTGTTCATGTGCAAGACTGTGAAAGTAAGTAAATATATGTGATAACTTTATCTCACCTGCTATTATTGGTAACAAACGGTGAGAGAGGGAGGGAAGCAGGGAGAAAGCTGGGGGTATTTCAAGTGCTCTCTGGCAGTGCATTACGTCAGAAGGTGCAGCTTCAGATCAGATATTAAGGAGAAATTGCAGAAATGACTAAGATCACTCGAGCCATTTGCAGAGGGTTCATTTATATGTATTTAGCAACCTCAGTTGTATGATCTCATGGTGTATTTCTGCAAGGTCTTTTTTAGGAAATGGAACGGCTGGTGCCTAGGTTGGGAAGAAGCAGGCGCCTGAAGATCTGAGATGCTGTGTGTTTGGGATGAGAAGCAGTGAGTTTTGCTTATAGTGTGCACTACCAGAAGTGGATTTCCTGTGTGAATTTCCTTAGTTCTTTGGTGAAAAAGGTCTGCCAAGGAAATGTCATATTTAATGGGCTAAGCCTGGGACAGCACAACTTCTCCAGTTAAATAAGAGTACTTTCAAACCTGGGTGGTGGGGTGACTGCTTTTTAAAAGAATGAATTGCTGCATGGAACAAAAGCTTAAATACTTCAGTTGGGTGTAGGTATGTATTGGTCAGGAAGTTCCTTTTGAAGTTGGTAGAATTTGGATTTTTAGCTCCTTTTTTTCTGCTCTTCAGTATTTAATGTAACCAAGCCATCCTAAATCAGTGAAAGCCATGTAACCTTTAGCTGATACTGGAAGCATTTTGGTTTTCTTTTTTATTGCTTTGAACTGGCAGGCGTCATATGAAGGGAATGCTTCTAGGAACAAGAGGAGTTTTAGTCCCTGGCTGCTACAAACTTTCTCTAGAATGTTAGATTTGGTAATTTATCTCATGTAAGTTGACCTACTATACTGAGACATTTTCTTTGGAGTTAGAAAATTAAAATATAATAAGCCTTATTCTGTTACTTAGTTTTTTTTAACTGAGGTGAAGATAAAGTATTTGAGAAGCATTAATTTAAAAATGTTCCCACTCCAAAATGCCTGATGTAGCAGTTTTAATGCAGTCTAACATTTTACAAGAATATGTCTCTCTGATTTTGCTTTGTAGGGACAGGAATTATCCTAGAAATCCCAATTTGTGGTGCTGCATGGATCCCCAACAGGATCATCAGTTCAGATGAGCCAGGCTGACCCGAAGTGCTGATGGCATATGCTGCCTTCTGTGAGCTTGCCATGAGTTCTCACTGTCTGTGGTGCCTCTTGCAGCACCTTCTGCCAGGGAGCACTGGGACATGGGGCTGCTGCAGGTTGTGAGTGGCAGTATTTCACTGTGAGACCTCTGCTGCCCTTGTTCCTGTAGCTAAACCTGAGCTCTGCACCTTGGCTCCCAGCTTAACTCTTGTCATTCCTGGAGTGCTGGCAGAGGGCAGTTGCATTTCCTGGCTTTTTGGCCTCCTCTGCCATTCTGCAGAGCTGTGTGAACAGCCTCCCACCTGTTGAGAGGAACAATAGAAAAAAAAGCCTTACTCAGCTCCTATTTCCTCACCCCCTACTTAAATCCTGAACAAAGTTGTTGCTTTCAATAACAGCCATCTCCTGAAAGCAAACAGGCTTTCTGATCAGAAAAATCCTCTGTGCTATTGTGACCTGTTGGAGTTTTCCCAATGACAACCAGATTTGGATGCTGGAAATAATTAGAATTTTGCATTTTGTTCTCAATGAGGTGTGCAGAGGGATCTGTGTGTGTGCATGAGATCTGCTGTTGTGGGTCTTCATGAAAAATGTCAGCCTAGACAGATAGTTTGGGGAAATGAATGGGTGTGCTGTTTTGTCAAAAATCTCCTGCAAAAATGCTTTTTTCTTTTCTGGAGTTTGCACCAGAATTTCAAGGCAGAACACCTGTTCCATACAGAATGTGTCTATTAATAGTAGAAGAAAAAGGGCAGGATAGTCTATCTGAACTGAAATAGGAACCTTTAAAAGGTGCTTATAGGGACATGAAATCAATTAGTAGCAGAGAGAGGTAAAAAGCAAACCAAGAAAGCAAAAATATTTTTACAGAATGTATCTGTGAATCTGTTATTTACTCTTGATTTTAAAGTAGGTCTTGCTCGTGTGAAAAATACTCTCAGTTCTGTGATGTCTTTTGGAGGTGTAAGAAACCTGCTTGGGGCTTTTGTATCCTGCTGTGTCATTTATCACTCCAGTTTGTAGCTGGACTAAGCTGAAAGTAGCTCAAAAATAACTTATTTTAGAAATGCTTTGCTTACCTGCTTTTGCTAAGATTAGCAAATCCGCCCACCATGAAAGTCCATCCGAAATTTTTCAGGCATGTTTTTTCCAAGAGCAGGCATGTAGGAAATTACTGTCTGGTATTTCAGTTTTGCATTCCCTTCTGATTCTCAAGAAGGTTCTGTTGAACTTCTGCAAATGTCTGTAAATTTAAAAGGAAGTTTAGTAATGCCCTTTGGTGTTATCTGCCTTGGCCCTTAGGGTGGCATGGTCAGAGCACTGCTGCTTTTGCTGCATGGCTGGAGAGCCTCTAGTAGGAAGGTGTAATAGCATCTGCTTCCCTTTGGTAGTTACACACCACCAGTGTTGTATCCAATTCCCAGACAAAAACATCATCCATGTGCTATTAACAGAATGTCACTGGGGTGTGTTGTAGACCTTCCTGAATGCTGTTTAAAATACAAACAAAAACCACAGAAAAAGTCAATGTTTCTGAACTTAATTCAAATATTAATCAACAGGAATGCTTGTACTTTAAGGGAGTTTAAGGCTTCAGAGGTTTATGTAATCATCTGCTTAAATTTTTGTCACATGGTTTTGTGAGTTTTTCCACACTGAACCTTGTAACTAACCTTGAAATGTGTCTTTGAGAAGTGTATCCAGTTTTAATTTGAAGACTTGAAGAATCACTGTGCTTGGAAAGGCTTTGGTGTCCTGCCTCCCGTTTTTCCATCAGTTTCATCAAGGCTGAGCTGTTGGTTCCTGCTGTGCCTTTTGGCTGAGTTAATGAGTATTCTGAATCCTCTGCTTTCTCCTCATGAAGATACAGACTGTAACAAGCAACTTTAGTTTACATTGACAAACTAAGCTAAGCTCTCAGGCTCTGAGATGCTGGAAATCCAAAGTGTTGAATTATATATGATGCACTGGTCTAGTCTAAACATCCTTTCCTGCTTCAAATTTCCACAAATGTTTCTGATAGCTTAATTTGGAACTTTACTTATTTTGTTTTTTCTTATCCAGTGTGGTCAGTTGTCTTTAATGAGCTTGCTGCTGTGTGCTTTGGCTATTTTGGCAGAAATAGAGTTGCACACCTGTGCCCTGTTCAGGTCTGATTTGTACTGCTGGGTTGTCCAGAAGCACTTTGTTTAGAGCAGAGAATTAATTAATTGTGTAGGGAATATTTTAAACAACATCCTGCTTAGTACATGGTGGTGAAATGGAACTTCCCACTGATGAGTATTTTTGAGGTCAGCAAGCCACTTTGGAAATCCTGATGTATACTTTATTTTATAGCCATTTAAAAATAATGTTTGGCATGTATTGCTAAATCAAAAACTCATATGGGTGTCTTATACACACCCTACACCTTTGTGGTTATCTTTATTACAAATAGTCCTTGGCTGAAAGATGAAGATTTGCTTATCTGCCACAACTTGTTCTCTATAAAACCATGCTGAATGACCTGTTTAATGTTTCTGTCCTTTATACTGTAAATTAATTTGTTTGCAGTATTGCCATTGGGTTGATACCAAACTCTGATAACCACTTAGTTTTGCTTGCCTTTAAATATTATACAACAACTATACTTTTTTATCAGTTACTTTATGTGATGTTCCCATATTTAATAATGGTGGAATGTCTTCAGTCAGTAGGCATACTGGTATATTGCTCTGAATTACTTTGGGGATAAAAGTGAAATAAGAACTGAAATTGTAGAGTGCATTTGGGAAATTTTAATAAGGCAAAGTTCTTGGTATTTCTGTGGGCTTACTATTCTGCATAGAAAGTAATTTTACTTCTTAATGAACTTTCTCATTGAGGTTGTATCATGAATTCTGTGTTAGAACTGTTTTCTAATCAGCTTTTATTTTAAGAATAGTCTTTATTGTCAGGTTTGAACATTTACTAAGGCTCATTCTTTCTTGGTGTATCTCCAGTGACTTAAAAGCATTTTGAAGGAGAGGTTGCTTTGGTTTTTACTGCATTTGACACCTAACAAGAGGTTTGCTTTCAGTTGAAGAAAAAATAGTCATATGTGCTCCTGCTGTATATCTGCCAGACATTTTTAACCTTCATTTTAGTCACCTGCCCAACTGACTGCTGAGTTTTGCATTATTCACATCAGCTGGTTTAATTAATCAGTACTGAGGTTTTTAGGGCTTTTAGTGCTGTTGCTGATCCCAGTATTAGAAAGCTAGTATGGACCAGATTTTAGCATAGTTTTCAAATCCTGGAAGTTCTGTATTTCATTTTAGTTGTGGTTTTGACTTGAATGGAGCTTGAATTTTAATACTGATTTCAAAGGATGAAGGAAAATTATTTCACTTGACTAAACTCTTTCTTTTTCCAGGGTAGGTAGGTGGTCATCTGTGATTTTCTTGCACTTGTTAATTCTGTTTACTTGTTCTCATTGCTTGTTTCCTCCTGCTGCTGATACTGACTTTAATGTTGAAGCTGCTGTTTTCCAGGTTGTTGGTTTTAAGTGTTGGTATTTGTGAGCTGTATTTTCAGCTACAGACTCTTAGTGCCAAAGCTCCTTGTAATAATTGAGCAAATAATACTGACCTGTGGTGAGCAAGCTTATGCATCTGCTGGAGACTTCACAAAAGGTTTTCTTCCCACTGCCCCTCATAAAGTGTGCTTGGGGGGGATCCCAGGTAGGGACTGAGAGCATTGCAAGCCACTGAAATGGTGACTCTGTGGCAGCTGCAAACAAGATGATCAGGCAGCTGGGCTTGTGGGGTGCTGCTGGACAATGGAATGCCAGTGTCTCACAAACAGACCTTGAAATGTGATTGAAACGAAGGAATGAGACAGTGCTGTCCTTCACAGGAATGAAAATTGTCAGCAGTAGACATCTCATGTATCTCAGCATAGCCTTGTAAAAACAGTGAGAGAAACAGTTGCTTTGCTCTCTTGTTTGGGCAGGGGGGTAGGAGGAAGTTGCTGAATTTAGCAGGAGAGCAAGAGGTGAATCCTTTCAGCCTTCTTCTTAAAGAAAAAAAAACCCATAAAATGAAGTAGGAGAATAGGGACAAAATGTACAAATTGAATTATGCACAGGGTTTGGGATTCAAACAGAATGAATGGAAAAGAGACAAAGACATGCTCTAGAAGAGAGGTAAAAAATACAGTATAAAGCAAGCTCCCCTGGATGTGTAACAGGAAATATTCTTGTGATGTCTTGCTTCCAATGCAGCAGCCTGGGGATGGCCAGAAGGGAACATCTCCAGTTCTTGTTCTCCAGTCAGGTCCTTCTGTCTGACTGAAGATGTGTCTTGACCTTTAATTAGGTAGTCTGTTAGTGTCCCATTTCAATGCATGGGATGGAGAACAAAGTGAAAATGACAGGCAAGACAGTTGGGGTGAAGTATTCCACAGTAAAAATGTATCTTAAATGGGGAACTCTGAATTACAGATATGTGGGTCTCACGTCTCTCTCTGTGGGGTGAAAGGGTTACTTGATAAAAGCTGAAGCAATTTTTATAGAAATACTGAGGCAGTTTCTAATCCTGGCACTTGAGTTGTAATTATTTCAATTATTCAGTTAAAATACAGGCATTGTAGGCTAATTGGTGTCTATGGGGACAATCCTTTCAGCTCCTGAGAGTGCTCTATCCCTTCACGCATTCCCTTGCAGCAGTTTTTTCCTGGAAAAGTAGGTGTTTGCTCAGCTGATAGTCTAACTAATGGAGAAACTCTTCAGGTAAGGCTTCTCTTCCTCTCTCAACTCTGAATTTTAAGGGTTTCCAATCAGCTTTTATTTTAAGAATAGTCTTTATTGTCAGAAATTTGAAATTTCTAATATTATCCGCAGTCTGGTCTTAGTTTGGGGAGGGCTTAGGTGGATGAGCATCTGTTCAGCCCTGCAGTAGATGGAAACAGCCTAGCAGTGTTCCAGCTGTCTGTAAAGTTTCCTCAAATGCTTTAATTCTTTAAACTGCCTAAAATGTGATGTTTCTGCTTATTACTGTAAAGCTAAGGCCTTTTTAGTTCCCTTGGTGGTGGTGGTGGTGGTACTGATCATACTTAAAACTCCTACCACATATATAAATAATTCCCACCATGATATGCTTTGCTCCTGAGTGAAAGTATAAATGTTTCTTAACAAGTCAGACATGATAAAACCCAGCAATGTTTAGCATGCCACAATATGTAGTTACGCTTCTTTCTGTGACTTACAGTTGAATTTCTACTTTCACCAGGTGGTGGGATTTCCACTTTGTTTTGCTTCATTTTCAAATAAACAGCAAAAGCCACTATTACCAAATTTGCAAAATGTAAGGTTTCAACCACCACGTTTGCAGGAGCTTTAAAGGGTGTGTGTTTCTCACATCTGTTAAAAATGAACTGTAGATATTTTGTCGTGGCTCGTGTTGCCAGGAATTATTAACTAGGCAAAGCCTCTGTCCTCACAGGCCATGGAATCCTGGTTGGGTCAAGAAGAGGGACACTCCCAAAGTCAGTTTCACAGAGTAAATTTAACCTGAAATCTAGATATGCAGAAAATCCCTTTTCTCTGATTATTGATACATGTAACTGGATGGTCCTTGCTCTGTGAGTAGAAAGGTGGGTAGGCATTTCCTAAAACTTTATCTGTGTCAGATCTAGCTCTCCAGTTCTGTGTGGGATGAATATTCAAGGATTGCATTCCCCCACATCCTGCAAATCTCTGTTTGTAGGGGCCAGAGACAGAGAATACAAAGGCCATGGATTTATTTTTTCATATTCCTCATCATATTTTCATACACTACACATTGATAAACTTGTTACTTGCCTTGAAAGCCTGGAAAGAGATTGCTCTTTGGAATACTGTGATAGGTACTGTAAGATATCCAAACTGCAGAGAAGGAAAAAAACCCCAAAAAACTACTCATTGACTCCTAGGAGAGGTAAGTAGAAATATTTCTTTTTCTGTAATGGACCTGAAGCTAATGTGCCTTAACAGTGGGTTGGACAGTGTTGTGTTCACTTTGTGCATATGTTGGTTTGGTTTAGGAAAAGGTATGATTATAATTAATAACAAGTTTCATCTCCAGCTCTTGTTAATCACTGTGAAAGTGTTTCTCTGGAAATTCAGTTTGTGTAAGAGGAAATTGGGAGAGATTTTAACCCTCTTAAGAGGTTGTTTGTGTTGAGTGGCTAAGGACACCTTGCTACTGTGGGGAAAAACATTACCTAAGCTGTATTTGAATTTGTCATATAAAACAAACAAACAAAATCCCAACAACAGTCCCATTTCCTGCCTCTCCACCAGCAAATAAAGAGTTTAGGAGTTTTAAAGACAGTTAAGAAATTACATGGTGAGCATCTACAGTTTGAAAGCCCCATAAATGGATCTTTATCTGGAGGTCTTTATCCTTAGTTTTAAATAAGGAGAACAGGTTGATTGATGTAGACATACCAGAGGTTATAAACACCTGAAAGAAGGATCTACAAGTGCTGAAAGCCACTTTTACCTACAAGGGAAGGGTGGTGAATACACAGGCAGTGGGTGCTCAGGACCCAGTCAAAGTGAGAAAATGTGCAGTTTTCTGCCTGGGAGCAGGGACAGTCACTGCCAATACCTGTGGTATGCAGGTGGCACTCCTTGGTACATGCTATGCAGCTGGAAAAAAACTGGGTATAACAGAATTACACTTCAATTCTCATTATGTACTCCAATGAAGAAAAACATGGTTTTCATATTTACATGCTTGCAATGAGTTACCTGGACCACCTGAAGTGAAGTAGGATTTTCATGGAGGTTATTTGTGGGGGGTGACTGTTAAATCTCTGTTCAGTGCTTTCACTTGTGCTCTTCTGCCTTTGAGTAGAGAAACAGTGGTGGCTGCAGAGCTGCTTGTAACAGGAGTTTGCTGTGGTTGCATCTTGAGCAGAAGTGTTATTTTAGAATAGCTCAGTACCTGTTAGCTGAATATACCTCTGAACAGAAGCTGGGCATTAAGTTAGTCACCCAATAGTCTACTCTTCTGCTAAATGTTTTGCTGTTCCTGCTCTGAAATGTTGGGAGTGGGCAGTTTTGAGTTTCTTAATTGGTCAGTTCAGCAAAATGAATTGGTTAATATGTGGTTACATTACAGATAAATGTTGATTTATCAGTGGTCAGAAAATAGACTATAAAACATTTAAAATATGTTAATTTAAGAAGTGTTTATGCATTAGACATCTGATATCAGAATAATTTGTACTGGGGTGCTACATTCCTTGTAGTCCTAGCACTAATGGTGATGTTACTGAGATTTAAGTTGTTGTTACTAGTTTCTAGAAGCATAACAACCAGATTTCATTAAATTTGAGCATTGTAGATGCAGGTCAAATAAACCACAGCATTTTAAGATGTGTAGTTATTCCAATGATCACATAGGCTGTGGAAAATTATTAATGCACACCACCTCCAAAACAGTGTATGCTACAAGATTAGAACAAAATGATCCTTTTTCTGTCTTTCACATTGACAAGTCTGAGCATTTGAAAATTCAGACAAAGTGAACATAAAAGTACAAATCTTGCTGTGTACATGTGCATCTTTGTGGTGTTTTTCAGCATTTTTTATATTGAGGTTGAGCAAAAGCAAAACCTGTTCCACATACTTGTTTCCCATTTGTTTTACACTATTAATTAACTCGCAAACTTTCCAGTGCAAAAAATCCAGCAGTAAAACAGCTGTGCAGTTAGAAGTCAAACAGTAAAGCAAAAATTTCTTTCTAGTAGTCATCAGTGAAGGATTAATAGAGAGAGGTATTTAAAACTTTGGTTTAGAGTTTGCTATGACAGTGTAGCTGTATTTTCCATATTGGCTGTCTTTGTCAATGCAAGTCTTCAGCTGGGTACAAAATAGCAAAGATGGGGAAGTCCCTGGCAAAGCACCATCTTCTGGAAGAGATGTGCTGCCGATGCTTTGTGCTGGGAATGGTCCCTTGCCTGTGCTGGGCGGATGGAGGTGTCTCACAGGGTCCCGTTTTGTAGTGAGAGTCCTATGTATTGGATAGGTGGGTCCTAGCTATTCTAAATGAGCTGCAAAGTCCTTAGTTGGGCAGCAGCTGTGGCTCGTAAAGATAACTGGGATAAAAGGGGTGGGCTGAGAGCCCTGGAGGAGCCCCTGTGGAAGCTACAAGGAACTGCTCAGCAGAGAAGAGCAGCATGGTAGAAAACCAGCTAGAAGGTACGGACTTTAAGAATATAATAACAACAGTATGGGACTCAAGAAATATGATAATAAGAATAAGATAGCAACACCATTTTGGTGCCTTCCTGGCAGTGATTGCATGTGCAGTCATTACAGCCCGTCTGAGGAACATTTCATGTGCATTTTGAAACAGCATTTGCTTGTAAGCAATGCACTTGAGGACTTAGGGGCAGTGGGTGTGTGCTTATATCCATGATCCTTATTTAAGCCATTGCTCTGGAAGTCAGTGCTGCTGCAAATGCAGCAAGTGTAGGAAATGTGTGCTGCCTGTGCAGCCATGGGAACAGAGGAAGGGCTCATGAAATAGAGCCATTTGGAAAGGTCTGCAGGCTAGATTTTATTTTCCTGCTGGGTCATTCCTGCCTTGGCCTGTGACTTCTCTTGGCTCAGGTTACAGCTCTTGTGTGCTGGAAGCAGAGACTCCAGCCCTGATAACAGTCTGGGAGCTTGTTCTACACGAGGATGTTTAAGTGAATGAAAAATAAGAGCTATAAAGCATGTGTCTAATGAACAGTCAGATTCTTAAGGTTGCCATATTGAGTGTTCAGAATAGGAAGTGTTTAGCATGTACTTGTACAACCCTGATACTTTTGCCTTTATGGTGCTTTATTACCATATAATCTTTAGTTACATTAAGATTGCATAGCAATATGTGGTCATGGTTAAAGTACTCAGTAAAAGTTATTGATACATTTTTCTAGGCTCTGTCTTGACCTTTTGTCAGTCACAGAGAGTGTGGCTTTTTCACATGCTGCATTTTTATTAACTACTTAATGTGCCAGTATTTTGATATAATAGAAGCTCTTGAAGGGAGTATATTATTTTTTTCTGTTTTGAAGAAAGCTGTTTAAATTATTTTTCAATTATGTAAGTAAATTCAGGAATTGATTGTATTAATTATGAAATTCATATAGCTTGTTACACTTAGTTTGTAATTAGCCAAATGCATTCATTTTATAAATATTTATGCTTGTCAAATGAGCTTGTTTTCATAACTTGCTTATTTCATTTTTACCACTTGTGTGTTTCAGTTGTGCAAGGGTTTCAGGTCAACATCAAAATGCAGAGAAGGAAGTGTGTGGAATGGGGTTGCATGCCATCAAACAATTTACTTCAATGCTGATGCTGAGATTATTCAGCATGAAAGAGTATCAGTGACTTTTGTGTTTAGGAAGCTGGTTGCTTCTGAGGGTTGTTCTTAGGTGCTCCTCCCAAACCACAAGATGTGTGCACCTGAGTTTTTGAGAGAAGATCCCACCTGCATGAGCTGAAAACATTTGACTGTGGCTCAGACTGACTTGGGAGAAGAATGCATTTCTTATGTTGTTTGAGTCAGCTCATTTCTCCAGTCAGTGTGCATGTGCTGTGGCTTTGTGTGGCCATGTGTTGGATCACTTGCTGTGCCTGGAGCTGGCAGCAGCAGGGCTGGGACAGAGGTGTTTGACATGTCTGGCCAAAACCTGATTGACTTTTTACAGAGGAGAGGGGTGGGGGATAAAGGGGACAGAGAAATCCCTACTATAAATGGAGATTAAAAGGAACTGTATTTTAATACTTTAAACAGTAGCTTATCATAGAGTTATTCCTTTATTATTACAGTGATAAATTGTATTATTATTATTATAAAAAACAGATATATTTTTTGTTTCCTCTTGCAACAGAACTCATCTACCAAATAGCTGTAATATAATAGGACTTGTGCTTTGAAGCAATTCTGTTTCAGTGACTTTAATGTTACACAATAGGCAATGTTTAGAATAGTTGAAGTTCTCAGGATGAGTTTCAATAATTAATTTCTTTCTTCCTTAGTGTATTTGGAAAATAACTTTTGGTAAGCCTGGAAGTTTGTGATTTTTCTGGTGGAGGGTGGTGTCTGTTTATTTATTTCTTTTTTAGAAGCCAACCAACCAAAAAAATGCTTTCCTCCTAACTACCAGGTCTGTGTTTAAAAAATAAAAGTTAGCCCTGTAGCTTGGGGTCCTGAAGGAGCCATTCAATGGTATTAGTGCTTGTTTGGGACTTCTAGGAAATACTGAATGCCCAAACATAAAAATGCATTGTTCTTTCTATTGCTCTCTTACTCCGCAAAACTCATCTTAAAGAAGGGAGAGGAAAAAGAGAAAGGTACTTTTATGTCAGAACAGAGGAAATTACCCTGGGGGTTTGTCACAGATTAGACAGGAAATCACACTACAAATTGACCCCAGAACTTGAATTCCAGCTCACCACTTCAACCACAAGAGCATTCACTCTTTTCTCTCAGACAGGCCACCCAGCTGAAAGAAATACCTTTCCTTGGGTGAGGGGAAAGCTGTGCCCACGTAATTTCTGGGCTTGGGTGGGAATTCCTTGTCCTTCAGCCCTTCCAGGCAGGAATGTGCTGCTGGGCACTCGCTGCAGTTGGCAATAGTGGGAGTTCTCTGAGTTGCTGTTGACTTCTGTTCTTGTGGTGGTTCGTGTTTCTCACTGTCTGTAAGGCACATTGCATGCACTGTGGTCAGTTCAGATGCAGCTGGAAGGTTTGTAAGAAAAAAAAGGCTGCATTGTAAAAGTTTCTCCTGTAAGGGAACAGTATCAGCTCACTGGAATGTTTATTGCATTTGTAGTCTTCTGTGTCATTTTACCCTGGTGCCAGAAAGTGTGGCCAGAGCAGTCACTTGAGTTAGTACTGAGAGAGGAGGAGTGTGTACTTCAGGAAATTTGGGAAGCTTAGGTTTTATTGTATGCAAGAGCTGCATATTCAAAATTCATGTAGCTTCCTTCACTTGTCACCCTGTTTACCTCATCCTATTAAGCAGAACTTTTGGGAGGGCTGCTTTCTGCAGTGACAGCTTTAGTTCAGTGTAACATGTGCAGTAACTGAGATCATCTCTTCCCGAAGCTGTCCCAACCCTTCAGTCTATATTCAGTAGCAAAGATTGAGTTTCTTGTGGCAGGTTAAACTGCTCTTCAGCTCCATCTACAGGGTTACCAACTGCACCAGGAAAAGTTGCATGAAAGGTAAAGAGGTCATGGTGGCTCTTGACATAAAGATGAAAGACCTCCAAGGGTGGATTAGATCAAAACAACACTTGGTAGGCTGTTTCCAGTAAGATCCCCTGAAATGTTGTGTCACCTTCACCCTGGACGCTGCTGGAGACAGCCTGCAGGCTGGGCATGCCTGGCATCTGCCTTGTGTGGGTGCCTGGGGCGGTTTGTGAAATGTTTACTGCTGAAATTGTCTGAAATGACACCTGGCACTAAAATGCAAGAACGTGTTCATGTCAGGTCACTGATAATGTGCTGATGCTGATTACAGAGCAGGTATTAATTGCATTGCTGAACTTGCTTGCTGTGCAGTATCAGGAAGGCTTGTGAGGCTTTTAGAAGAGCTAGTGGTGGGGGGGAGAAGAGATTTTTTTTTAAAGTTTTTTTGTTACAGTTCATTTTTTATGTGATTGTGTGTAAGCAGATGTCTCATCAGAAGTACTGGATTTTGCTGCTTTGTGTAATACAGTGCCACTAGAGCAATGTGGTCAGTGTATGGGGTAGTGATACAGAAAAAGAGCATCTCACCAGAAACAGAAGCTGCTGCTGGTGCTAAAACCAAGAAATTCAGCAGTGTGAACCTGGTCTGCTAAAGGTGTATTTGCAAGAGGAACTGAGAGAAGGAAAGTATTTTAATGGCAAACCTTCCAATTTATGGTAGTATATGCAGCACGTGAAAAAAGAACTTTAGTGCAGCTCACTTCCTAATATGATACTTGGTTACTATGTGAAGTTTAGGAAAATATGTTTCTTAGTTCTTTTAAAAATACTTGAAATTTAAGCTTACAAGGACAGATTTTTATGACACTTCATGCATCAGCTCTACTAGTGATCAGAATTTCACAAGCAATAAAAATAATAGGATTTTTCTTCCTCAAAAGTATAAGAAGGTTTTTGTGGTTTATGTGCATGAGGAGCTTTTTATCTCACTCTTTATTCTTGATTTCCTGCAAAGTAACATGATAGCCCTTGCATTTATAGTCTTGACCACAGTAATTAGAGATTTTCCTTAGTGGATACATCTATGGAATGCTCCAGCTTAGCTGTGCATGGAGTTCTGAGACATGGGAGACAGATGGATATGTCTGTTGTTATGCAGAAAATCTGTGGTGAAAGTAGATTGCTTGTTTCAGGTTTCCAGAGATTGACTGATCAGGTGTTGTTATCATTTTGTATCACTCAGTGCCTTAGCAATTTATTTTGTAATATAGTACACAGAACAGAGTAAATGGCTGTTAGTATTTTTGTATGTGGAGTGTGATATGATAATAGAGGAAAACCAAGAACTTTGTACCTTTGTGGAAGATCTAGCATTTCTGATTTCTGTATTTTGTTTCTCTTTTTTTTTTTT
>JAHXMQ010000566.1:27141788-27157294 GCA_020466415.1 Ammodramus savannarum pratensis | reverse complement strand
TTTTTGTTGATGCCAGCAGGCCTCTTTTCAAATACAGATACTTAATAAAAAGACAGGTTATCCCTTTGGAAAAGCAGTGTATTCACATCCAGAAAAATCAGTTTGATTATTGGCTAAATGAGTAACAGATTTCAAGACTTTAGGCAATATTAAGGTAAACATGAATTATCCTATTACTTGAGATAATTTAACTCACCAATTAATGAGTAACAAGATAAAGGGCAAGTTTCAGTATGAAATTTAGAAGAAATGTGGTAATGAATTATTTGTACCTAGTCTAAATAACTGTCTGTTTTTTAGCTAAAATGTTTATGTTGAAAGTGCTGACCCTTGGGTAATTAACTGGACATCCATTGTACTCAGTGTGCTGTGTGGATATGTGGGGCTCACAGTTTGTGTGCAGATGTGCAGGGTTGCTGCTGTTCAGCTGAGAAATGCATTCTTTGTGTGAGGGAGGCAGATTTACCCTGCCCACCCTTGCCAGAGCCTCCTGCATGCTGTGGGCTCAGGGCTGTTGCAGGGCAGGTACAGAGCAGGGCTGCTCTCCCTGCTGTGTGCCACGCCAGCTGGGCAGGCAGCTGCAGGAAAGGACAGGCAGGAGGAAGGGCAGGGCTTGGTTCCTGGGTGTCTCCTCAGCCTGCCTGGCCTGCTGCCTGCCCTCATGAGCTCCAGAGGGGCATTGGCCAGGCCAGGGAGCTTGGCAGCTCCTGTTGGCCTGAGCACCAGCGTTAATGTGACACCAGGAGCTGGCAGGCAGTCTTGTGCAGGCTCAGTGCTGTAATAATGTGATTTTAGAGCTTTTGACTGGTGCAAAGCATGAACAGAACAAATCTGTGCAAGTTACACACAATAGCAATCAAAGCAGAAACACCCTCATTCTTTTGTTTTTCAGAACCAAGTGCTTTCTAATTTAATTTTAGGTAAGCTTGGTCTATGTTACTGTCTTCTGTTGTCTGAAGCATTGAAAACCAGACACAAGTAGAAATCCTATGTAGTGAAGGCAGTGGAGGAGTTGATTTTGGAACAGTATGCATGAATTTTAATGATTTGAGGACAATGAGCCCTTGCAATTTGACTTGTTTACTCTGTTCTGGAATGTCTCTGAAGACATAAGATGGTTAGTAGCTCTAAGTAAAGCCACATTTAGAAGCTGATAGATGATGTTATTCAGATCAGTTAGATTCCAGGAGTTTTAATCCATTGAGATGTGAGCTGACAATGTAACATTTCTTCAGACCTCTTGGAGAAATCTCTATTTTCTTGATGTGACAGATAGTAATACCACTGCTGAACATGCTGGAGTAGCTGTTCTCTGCTGTGGAGATGCAGTACATTGGAGAGGAGGTGTTGTGCAGGACCTAAGCTGCTAAGCCAGCAAACTACTTGACCTGGCTTTTTTTTGCCTTTCTTTCCTTTTTTTTTGTTTTTTTCTGGTTGGGTTTTTACCAGCTCTGGTGGTGACAGGGAGAAGGGAGCTGTGGCAGATAGATCATAGGAAAGGGCCATGAAAAGAAAGAAGTAGAGATGGGAGAAGACACAAGAAAGCAGAGACAAAGATGTGAAGAGAAGGACTTGATGCAATGAGGACTCAACTGAGAAGTTTCCAAACCACTGCTTTGGATTTTATGATATTGGTGATACCATGAGGAAAATTTGTAATTGTCATATTGTTTCACCAGATTGAAAGACAGTTATGTTCTTTAATTAACTTTTCTCCTAGATGTTGAAGGTGTCTAAGTAATTGGCTCTTGGACCACTAGGGAATGTATCATTCCAGTGAAAAAAATCACTGACAAAATGAAATCTTTCAAGCATTTTCCAGTGTACAATAAGTATAAAGAGATTGTTATTTTGGCACGTTTTGGGCAGAGGATTATGGAAGATAAGCTTTCAGTAATGTGTCTGTTTCTGTTCTTAAATTTTCCTCTCTCTAAGTTTACTGAAATAAAGCTTGCAGAATGTTTGCATAAGCTATAAGCTGGTGTAATTTTATTAGAATCAGGGCAAATCACATATGTGCAGTTCAAGTCATGGGTTTTATTGCAGGGAATAAAATCACTCCTAGCACTAACTTGCCTCATTGGTTAAATGCAGTATTTCTGTCATTTGGTTGTTCTAGGCTTTGAACTGTGGCATTAAGAGTTGGCTCTACCAATTTGTAGCTGTGATCATTCATTTGCCCATATGAAGTACCCTTCATGGCCTTTCAGAGCAGGCTTTCAAAAGATCCTTTTTATGTTCCATTTATCACCTTTATGATTAAAACCATACAAACATCTGAACTGTGGGGAATGCAAGAGAGCAGTGTCCCAGGCTGGCTTCCTGTGGAGCAGTGCAGGGTGCAGTAAGCTGAAATGGAAATTGTCACTTGTAGTAATTGTGCATGGAGAAGATTTCCAGAGTAGCTTGGGGTAAAGCTGAAGCCCCATGGCATTTTTGTGAGTTGCTGTTGTATGTAGTGGAGTAGCAGCTGTGAGGAATACCACAGCTGTTTTCCTGGTGGTAGGATAGGAATTCCGGTGAGAGGAGCTGTGCTGCCTGTGGCTCTGCATATTGGGGTGAAAGAAGAGGAGCATTATTTGACTCCTGGAAAGCAGAGCTCAGTCTAAGGGATCTGAAAAGGGGGCACAGTGGTGCATGCAGCAGTCTGAGCTGTGCTTCAGCTTGTAATGGAGAACATTTGGACAGGAGCTCCTTTTCAGGCATAGAGTAGGTAAAAATAGTTGTCTGAGTCTGTAATGCTTTTATAAAGTTTGTAAGGTTGAGGAGTTTGTGCATTTGCTTGGGAGGAGGCCACTTTAAAGCACCAGTGCAGTTTCTCAAGTCAAAAGGTTGAAAACAAAAAATGAAAAAGGATGCTATAATGTTATAAAAGGGGTTGGTAACAGCACTTAGGTCCAGCCTGTAGGCCTCCAGGATGATAGGCATTTAAAGGGGAATGGAATAATTGCAGCTGTTTTGAAAGGAAACTTGCTCCCTTTTTTCTCAAAACTATGTTTTTATTTCACAGCAAGCAAGGGCAGAGCAAGAAGAAGAATTCATCAGTAATACTCTATTTAAGAAGATTCAAGCTCTGCAGAAAGAAAAAGAAACACTTGCAGTAAACTATGAAAAGGAAGAGGAATTTCTCACTAATGAGCTCTCAAGAAAACTGATGCAGGTAATTGGTGCCTTTACTGATGTTTCTCCCAGGAGCCTCAGGACTGACTGGTGACTGAACTTTTGTGTTTGTGTGACTGCACTCTGAGGGAAGTGGGCAGGTTGGAAAGCTGACACTTGATAAAAGCAAAGTACAAGAAGTGTAGTGAGTGACCTTTCTTTTTAATGTGTTGCTTTGAAGTTTGCATCTGCGAACTCAACTTTGAGAACCTGAAAGTTTGTATAATGATGTAAAAATGGGTATAGCTTGCAGTAAATGTCATCTGCCTTCCAGACAAGAGTTACTGATTAATTTAAAATGTTAGTGAAACACACTTTCTTTTCTGGAGTATTTGATTCTTAACACAAGTCCTGAAAGATTAAACTTTATATACAAGAATGTGCAGCAATGCTCAAAGGGAATTTTTAATGCAAATTTGTCCATACTTGTAACAAAACCCTTGCTTCTATTGAATCAAAACACATCAGTTTGATGGTAGAAGTAAAAAGTTGAAGATGCTGGGCCAGTTGTGGCGGAGAAACCTCTTTCCATTACCCAAGTTGCTAATTTTTAGGAAGTGGTTCAGTATTTGTTGGAAGTGTTCTACATGGTTGCTCTGTTCTCACAGTCTTGCCTAAATACCTGCTGTTGGCTCCTGTAGGAGACAGGGTACTGAGTTAGGAGAGTGTTTAATGTGATCTGCTTGAGCTTTTTTCATGCCATCAGTTCTAAGCTTTGTCATGAAAATCTAATCACTTCAAAAGGAGCTAATTTGTATGTTGTAAGCATTGCTGTGTTCTGCAGCTGGAGACTGAAGGCATGTTAGGAAATACAGTGTTTGGAAACACCACCAGAGCTAATCCCATCTGGTGCTTTTGTCACTGAAAACTGGGCCTTCTCTCACTTTGTTTCTTTGGTGCCTGTTATCACACAGGAAGCTCAGTAGCAGGATAAAATATCCCTTACTTGGTATTACTGTTTCCCCTTGCTGTTCTTGAGGAGTGACAAGGATGTTTCTGAGTAAGAGACATGTTTGATTTCTAAGCCATACATTTTCATTAAAAACAGAGAAGCAGATGGCAGTAAAATAGGGGTATCAACTGTTCTTTTCTAATTGAATAAGATGTGGATATCACTATAGAAAAAGCTTTCCACTGAAGTCTCTTGCAGTAAAGGGAGAAATGGTATGCTGAACAATGTTGTTTAATTGAAAGGGAGATACAGAAGTCTGTTACAGAACCAGGTTATGTGGGACATGATGAAGAGGAAACGAAAACTTACTTTAAATGTAAAAGCATGGATTACACCTAATTTGTTTGAAGGGTTTTGAAGTCATATCATGACCCTGGACACAAATTTGTGCCACAAAGTTCTACAGCAAGTAAATTGTTGTATCAGTAATTGCTTCAAATATGGAAATATGCTTAGCCTTTTCCATAGAATGAGATTGTTTTAACAGTTTTTTTTTTAAACTATCTTTAGTAGCATTCTTAAATTGCTAAAATTATGCAAAATAGGTTCACACATTGCAAAGAGAAATATAAACTTCTTGTCAACCTAAAAGTACAATTTTTTGTTAGGGCATTCAGAAACTATCCTTTGACTTTTGCCCCAAGTTAAAGAAAAAGGAAACATTCTACTGTTCTCAAAATGGCTAAGGGATGCTTGGCTTGTTATATATGAAACAAAGCAAGGGGATTGTGCTGTTTGTCTGTTGGAAACCCTTAATGGGTGCAACTTCATTCTCATTGGTGAGAGAAAAATGCAGAGAAGCACCTGAAACAGAATGCAAACATAAAGGTGGAGTTATTCTCACCTTTCATACAGCATCTGGAGAAAATCTTCAGTTATGGATTCAACATCATCCCACAGATAGTGCCCAACTTTCAGCAGGCAAACTGCAGGCTTCTGCTGAAAGAAAAAGCTGTATAGCCATACCTACAAGAGTATGGAGGTAAAATTCTGATCCACACCTGCAGCCTTGGATTTCATTCCATGTGGCCTTGCTGGCTAAGCCTTTGATAAACATGGTTATGTCAACCAGAAAATTTTAAAATATGGCAAGTCATTAATGCAGCTGTGTTCCAAATTGTTTGCCCTGAAGCTGTGCAATTTCTCTCAGCACCATTAGGTAGCAATTTTTGAAAGTAAATTGTGAGTTTGTCCTCTCTGAATAATAACCCAGGTAAAAGAGAAAAAGAGAACATCTGTCAGCATCCTGGTGGTGTTGGTGGTTTGCCTGTGAGGGGTAAGTGGCATGGAATTTCTTAGAGGTTCACCTGAAAACTTCAGTGCACAGAGGAGATAAGGGTTATATCAATGCTCCTCCACAAGGCCAGAGCTGGAACTTTTGTGGCTTGTGCATAGGCACCAGTGATGTTTCTGTTTATGGCATATGCTAAAGTGTTATTAACCCTTCCCTTCACTGGTCGGCAGTTTCTGTTTTCCATATTTCTGGATGACTTTTCATACCTTTACAGTGGCTCAAGACTTGCAGTACAGGTGGAGCACTTGTTTTAAAGCTGTTTTTCTGTTTGTGTGTATGCTGAATGCAGATCTCATTTCATGGCTTGATTATGTCTTTGATGTGATAAAATTGCTGTGAAATACAAAACCAGGATATCAATCTATTCTCCTAAACATCAGTAATGTGGTTAGCAGCTTATAAATGATACAGAAGAAATGGTCCCTTCCATTAAAGAGCTTACCTGTAGAATTAGGGAGCATTTTAATATTACTGTTTGTTTCCATGAAAGTAATTTTTCACTTCTTCAGAGATCATGGATTTAGTAAATTGACATTAGAATATTGATGAGTTGCAGGCAACTTTTTTAAACAGCAAACAGCTGAAAATAGTACTTGATGTTTTTTTGTTTTCTGAAAGATTATTTGTTGTCTGAAGATTTTGATTCAATGTTGAATCCTGGAAATTATACCCACATAGAACAACAGGTTAAAAATTGGAGAAGAGAAACTCCTGATATTAAAACAAACTCAGTTTTTGGAAAAGAGGGCATTACTGGGACACATCACATTGTCAGTTTAGAATTTATTACAATATCTTTTCTGTAATTGGATAGCCTTCCTATTATACAGATGTAGGCCTACAGTCTTGGCTAATGCTTTTTTTAGACCAGAAAGGTAAGATAATTATAATTTCCTTTTATTTTAATTTCCTGAAATTTGTGGGTGCCAATACTTGCCATTACTCACTAGAGTGTAGCAATTCTATCTTTATTAGGAGAATAATGAGCTCATAAATGCCCACTTCCATTTTTGGCATCTTTGCTCTGCAGGGAATTCTAGCTAAATTAGATGCAGACTTTGAATAATGACTGACCCAGGAATACAGGAGTGTCCAGTTGGTTGCTCCACTGTTCTTTGGGATTAAGCCATAATCTCTGGGTTTGCCAGGCAGTGTTGGTCTGACCTGGAACTAGACTTACAGCATTCATGCTGTCAGACATTGTACATCAAATGGCTTCCTGCCTTTTGGATGAGTAAGGGAAAAAATTGCATATAAATCTGTTGTTTTGTCTAAAACTTTGCATTTTGGAACCGAGGAGAGGTACTTCTGCTAAACTGCATATGATTTACACTCTCCCAAGTGAGAGTATTTTTTCAAGTATTTACAGCTCTGTGCCTGTTTCAAAATTACTGCTGTATTACTCTGTTGAAAGGCACCTAGCAGAGGGACTTTTTTCACAGTGCTTGTGTATTTATTGCTTTGTCAGACCTTTGTTTGTCACAGTTGCAGGGGCTTATGCCTCTCTTTCAGCCTGGCCTCTGGAATGAGCTCCCAGAACATTAAAACCTTTTGAATGTGGGTGCTGCCTGCCAGAGCTGCAGTGCTCCTCCTCCTGACAGCCAGCAAGAATCCCCCAGTTCAGCACCATGTGCATTACTGTTATAAATCACAGGCTGACATCAGGTTTGCAATATCAGAAATTAATTTTGAAACCTTTTAGTATATACAAGACTGAATTTAAACAGACATGGTAGCACATAAAAGAAGGTGTTTCCACTGGAATAATACTGTCTTTCTGGTGCCGTGCAATTGCTTAAAAATATCTTCTTATAACTGTAACTTTCACTGCCTCTACAAGCCAAATGAATGAATGTACAATTTTATTAGATAGATTTCCTTTGTTTTGAATAATTATTAATTGTCTAGGTTGAGTGTTGCAGAAATCAAGGAGCACATGCATCTCAACAGAGATCGTAGAGTAAACAGAAGATTTTTATCACATGCATCCCTGATGAAGTTCTTATAAGCCTTATAAACATTTACTATATTTTCCTATGTACTTCATGTAGTTATATTTTTGTTTACCTGATGAAGTCTCCAAAAAAAGCATGGAAAATGTTTTTTTATAGCATCCTCAATTGCTAGTCATTATAGAATGGTAGCAGTATATTGCAGAATATCATGAGAAGTGTTTTGATGTAGGCTCTGTTCTTGCAGTGGTGGACATGGACCTGTTGAGTTACTGTTTTGAAACTTAAAGTAGTAAATCTTGAAAATTTACCATTTGTGAAACAAGGCTGCTCCAAAGAAGAATTTATTTCTAATATCGTTTAATCTTGCAAAGTCAGTTGCTTTAAATTGGGCACCAGTTCTTTTCAAAATCAAATTCAGATTTTTTTTCAACACCCTTGTATTTTTGGAAGTGCAGATTGGTCCAAGTAGCTGTCCTTGAAAGTAAGATATTAAAACATACCAGGATAATAGCATGTGTAGTCAGGCAAGGTAAGTAATTGGATGTCTGTACAGAAATGTTTCTTATGTAAGTCTGATTCTTGACAATTCTTTAAAAAATTGTGAGCCTGTAAACATAAGCTATTACTCTTCCTGCTCCCAAAATACCATGCATCATCTCAAGGATGCTAATGGGATTGTGCTGAATAAACAGAGCCAGCTCATCTATCAATTATTTGATGAACATCTGGACATAAAGAGGAGGCAAACTGCTGATCCAAAATCGTTAATAAATAGGACTTTCAGGATGCAGTGAAGGAAGAAGTGGACAACTTTTGAGAGCCTAGATTACCTAAAAATAGATTGTACAAGGTCACAGTCCAGGGGATAAATGAGGGTTCATTTTCTAAGGAGAACTTAATCCATTGGCTCCATTACTTCATAAAAACACTTCCCACTATCCCAGAAGTAAGCCGGCACAGTAAGGAAGGTAAACATGGTCCTGCATTGTATGAGAACACTTGTTTCTACAGAGAGAAGGTATTGCTGTAGTAGTTTAGAACTTAAGTGAGCTGAGGCACACAGTCCTGCTGCTAAGCTTTGTGTTTGATAGCCCCATTCTCACTTCAGACTCGTCACTGTCTGTCTTGCACCAAACCCATCTCTAATTTTACAGAGCTGAAAATTCTCCTTCTGTTTTCATATGCAATTCAAGGTGTGTAAGACTGGCATCAAGATGACCTTTTCTAACACATTTTTCCTTCTCTGTAGCTGGCAGGTGTATCTGTAGACCATTGTTACTATAATTGCATGTAATTCAAATCAGTTGGGAAAAACTTTTACTTTACTAAGTGAAATAGACACTATCCACCTGTATTGTACCAGGGGATATTTTCTCATTGTTAGCAATTCTATTCTTCAGCATTAAGGTTTCATCAATAACTGGATTTTTATTGTTTCAGTTTGTTTTTGTGATCAAAAGAAATAAAAGGGAAAAATTATTGTACCCTATGTGAGTGACAGGCACCACTCATATATTTTGGGGATGTTTATAATATTTTTCTCTCTCTTTGTAAAATGAAGTCAATATTTTCTATTTTAAGAGTTTGCTATTCTGGTATTTGTTTTAAATTGTGAAAAATCAAATCTCAGCATTGACAAGCCCTGAAAACACAACCCCCAAACTTTTCCCGTATGTATATTGCCAAGTAGTTGCTGTCTGCCTGTTGCTCTTCCTCTCTGAGCCTTTTGCCTTGATCTCTGTGGCAGGCTGTGCTTCACAGACCATTTTGTCTCTAAATAGGAGCAAAAGGAGCTGAATTAACAAATGAGCAATTCTAGCTTGTTTCAAAACCCAAGTCTGTTCCTTCAGTGTGGCTATCCAGCAACCTTGATTTGTGTCCCTGACTGCAAGGTGTCTCCATTTCCTCAGCTTTTCCTCACACATTAAACACTCTGATCTTACAGATTGTTGTGTGCTAGCCAGAAGAACTGGCATAGGAAAAAAGAAGCAGATGGAAAAAGGTGCTTGCAATTGTCAATGGATGGTCAGAACACAATGTAATGACACCATTGTGTGCTGGTGACATTTGCTTTTTCCTGAGGCAGGTTCACGTGTTTGTCCCATGGTATCAGTCACACTGTTCTATCCACAGGCAGACTTAGATCCCTGTCTCAGAGGGACTCTATTCCAAGCCATACTTTATGTTAAAATGAGGGGTTTTTTTGTTTCCATCTGCTTGAGAGTTGAATTTTTCTTCTCCATTGGACATAGTACATGAAAAAAAAACCTTTCTGTATTAAGAACATGTATAACATTGATTTGAAATAACCAGTAATTTTATGTCATCAGGACAGTTTGATTTTAATAGCATAGGAATATAAATTAGAAATTTTTTTTGTTGTTTGTTAACTAGTTGCACAGCAATTTCATTAGTATGATTTCAGTCATGATTTTCAGCTGCCCGGAGAAGGAAGTGCTCAGACCTGCATTTTGTGCTTTGGGTGCTCTTGAGATGATGCATTTAGATTGAAATTAATGCTTTTGTGAACATTGTGATGGATTTTTACTTTGGAAATGTCTATAATACATTATATATAGTATATAAAATAATCTATTTTAATTTGACTGAATTCAATAGTTGGAAATTACTTTTCTCTGCATTGTAAATATGCAGCACAGTTTAAAATGCTCTTTTTTGAAGGGCTGTTAGGTGGGTTGTGCATTTTGAAGTTTTTTGAGAAGCATCAGTAGAGAATTTAACATGCAGGAGAAATAAATATGTGAATAAATATATAAAAGGTGCGTAAGTTCATGCTTTTATTTGTTTAAAATATTTACATGTCTCCTAAATTTTTAGCTGCAACATGAGAAAGCTGAACTGGAGCAGCATTTAGAACAGGAACAGGAATTCCAAGTGAACAAACTGATGAAGAAAATTAAAAAACTGGAAAATGATACAATTTCGAAGCAGCTCACCCTGGAGCAGGTAACTCTTTCATTGCACCATTAAATGACTGAAAAAAACCCAAGTCTTTCTTTTGTCTTAGATTTGACTTAATGTTTTAAGCATGTAAGAAACTGGGCAGTATTGAGAATGTAGAAAAGTCAGTTCAGCTTCCAAAGCAATAGAAAAGTAGCATAGTTTATTGTGAGAAACTTGGATTAGTTTTTTTCATGGCCATTATATCTATGAGTATCTATAGTATTATATTTGTTACAGTAGCCTTTGTGTGGCCCTTCATGTCTGCTGGACAGCAGTGACTTTTGCACATGCAGCTTTTTTGTAAACAATGCTGCCTGTTGCTGTTCATCATCTTCCACTCATGCTGCTGGTGAGAAAAGACTGTCACTTCTGGTGGTGTTAAGCACAGTAGTAAATGATCTGTTTGTGGTCTGGCTGTGCTCTAGGTCACCTTTTGGTGGCAGCTTGGATAGCACAGCTATCTGTGAGTTGTCAGCTGTGTATATCCTTCAGAAGCCTTGAAGTTAGACTGCATCCAGCTCCCTTTCTCCCTAGACAGTCATGAAGATTGCAGAGATAAAACACCACTTGTTTGGCTGTGTTTCCACAGGATGTTTAGACATTGGGAGTGCTCATGTCTCATTTTAGGCATGTGCATCAAAGCATCTCAATGGTGTCAATAGGAGACCTTTTGACTTAAATGGCAAACTGGTGAAACCTTTAGGCTTGTTAAAGGACTCCACATTTTCTGGCATGTGCAGGTCCAATAATTCAGGTGATGTAAATATTGTGTGTGTTCTCTGTGATTTCTTCTGCTGTGGAACTTTTTTTGTTGCTGGTAATCTGAAGTGTTACCTGTTTTGTATGAGTCTCCTTTTTCTGTTGTAAAATGAAGTCAATATTTTCTATTCTAAGTGTTTGCTATTCTGGTATTTGTTTTAATGATAAATTAGTTAATGGCTATCTAAATGATCAAGTGAGTTCTCTGGATTCTCATGGTAACATTTATATGGTGAGACCTATAGAACAAACTGAAAACTAAAAGGTAGGAATCTGTAGTTACCAACAAATCCTTACCTAGCATGGAAATTAGCATGAGGTTGAAATAACTCTCTTAGCCACAAGGTGGTGGTGGCTGCCACTTAATCAAAATGCAAAGTAAGCTTAACATACTAAGCTGTTGCAGTCTTTGAAATGTTAGCATGAGCCATGGCTGAAATCTTCATGGTATTATTTTTGTCTCATTCTGGACAGACTGACTTGTGAAATAATAAAATTTGAAACTTGTCAGTGATACACTGTTCAAAAAGCATAGATGCACAAAGGTCTTTAGTACCTGGCTTTGAAAACTTTGTGAAGATGGCAAAATTTAGCTGTCAGTCTTGCTTAGAAATTCCATGTGAATTTAGTGTAATTCACTGCATGCCTTTGTTTTCTCTCACAGTAAGGTAGAGTAAATATCAGATTACTTAGGGCTTCAGCACACTTTCTTTCCTCACACTAATTAAAAGTGCTGATTGTGCTAATTAACCAGTTGAAGCAGCAGCCTTGGGGCATGTGCTGTACCTAGCAAGAAGCAGCCCAAAATTGTGAGGAGAGTCATGTTGCCTTCATTGCACACAGAGAGAATTAAGGAAGAGGGATTTTCACAATCTGCAGTGCAACCATCAGATCACCTGTTAAGCAGGGCTTGGAAGGAGAATTCCAACAATGCTTTGAGCTGGGCTCTGTCACTAATCAGTGAGCAGATAATTACAGCATATGTTCACTAAAATGTTGTTTCTAAAATAGAGAGGGTGAATTATCTGTGCTTTGTGTTCTTTGTTTCTCCTTTTTTTCATCTGAACTGCTTATACGATAGGTGATCAGGAGGTAGCTGATTTCTGGTTGCATAGAACAGTATTCCTTAATAAAAACTAAATTGGATCTTAGGTTTCAAATGTAACCTGAAATAATTTCTTAAGTCAGCTTTAAGTCAGCAGAGCATTCTTCTCTGAAGGCAAATGGTGAAGAAATTTACAGCATGTGACTATTTCATTAACTGAGTGACTCAGTTAAAATGAGCAATAATGTTCTGTGTTCCAGTTCAGTGGTTTGATAGGAAATAAATAGCTGTCAGGATTGCCCTACAGAGGCCAAGTGTGTGTACTCTTGCTGTTACTATTTTTAATTGCTTTTCTATTTCATACAGTGCAGTGAGAAACTAGAATTGGTGCAGTTAGGAGATGAGAAATAACAGCTAAACTGCTAATAATCATCTCCTGTGTCTGCTTTGAAAGGAGAAGAAACATGAGATGGAAAAATCTTTGGAAAATATTTTCTTGGAAAGCAGCAGAGAATTAAAGCTACAAAGGGCAAGGTGGAGATGAGAAGCAGAGAAGTAAAATTTGGGATAGTGGGCTTAGGCAGAGATGAGCATATTCAGCTTTGATTTGGAAGACCTCAATTTCAGGAGGGAACTGTTGTGCTTTTTAATAAGTTGGCAAGACAGTTGACAATAATACAGGAATACGCATTAAATGGATATTTTAGCTGCATTTTGAAGTAAAGTAAGTGCATGTGAGAGAGAGAGAGAGAGGGTAAGAAGAAACACAAGTGGATGGTGAGGAAGGTTAAAAGGAATTTTCCTCTGAAGGGAAGGCTAAGATCTGAAAAGCAAGCAATGCTTCCTTGTTTCGATGGTCAAATCAGGTGATGCTTGATTGGAATGTAGCTCTGGACCCCTGCAGAGTGACCCTAGTATGACAGAGCTACTGAGCATAATCCCATCCTGCTTATTTTATTTCAGAATATTACCACATTGCTAAAAATGTCATTGACTGAAGTACATTTCAAAGTTCACCTGAAACTATTGAATACCAAGCCAAATACACCAATTGTTTGAATTCCCAGCTCTCAACAGGATACTCCACTTGCCTCTGCTGTAGGTGCCATTCAAGGTGTTCTTCCTCCAAACTTTAAAATCCTGACAGTGGGAGAAACTTTCCTTGTCATGAGTGTTGTGCCAGTTGTCATGATCCTTGTTTCCAGTGTGTTTTCATATTGCTGGATATTGTAGATCTGTTTCACCTGGTTTCTTAGGTGCTTTGTCAGAGCAGCTTCAGGGCACAACACAAGGCTTATTTGGGTATTGTTGCTGATGGTTTGACTTTGCCATTGTGCATGCTCACCTACAAGCAGATTTATAATTAATGGACTCCACTGCCTTGGTGATGGTTGCTATAATACTAAATGTAATCTGAGATTTTTCAAATTCAGGCTTATAAATAAATGAAGTGTGCTCTTCTTCCTACCATTAAAAGATACGGATTTCTTTTCACCTGTATGTTCTTGTGGGTTTGTTTGTTGCTAGATCAAAACATAGTTGTAAAAAGACTAAGAGCAGGTGAATCTAAGCCATGCTGTATTGAAATAATGCAAAAGCCATTGCTGCAGAGGTCATTCATTACATTATTATGCATTAACACTTTTTTCATCATGTGAATGTCTAGCTAACTGCAGTGTAGGGGAGATCTGGGTTTTGCTAATGTAGAAGCACAGTGTGCAGATTGCCAGGACATTTTGTGTAGTTTCTTCCCTCTGCACATTGCCAGCCCCAGGCATTGGCCAGAGTGGCTGAGGAGCCCTGAGGCAGAGTGCCCTGTGCTCCTGGGGCTGAGCCCTTTGCTCTCCTACCACTCCACCTCAGCCATGTGGGGAACAAAGTGTTGCTCAGGATCCAAATTCTCATCCTCGTGGCGAGGCTGAAGCCTGTTACTCCTGACTTCTTTTTTATTGAGATGTAGGTTCCCTGAGCTGTTAGTGTACATCTGGAAACTCAAACATGGAAAGATTTGCTAGACAGTGTTTCTAAGTATGTTCCCTATTACTCATCAACATATGTCTGCTTCTGCTCACAGTAACTAATTCCTCTAACCTTTAAAGGAGAAAGTTGTACATTCATTAAGCTTGCACTGGTACCTGAAGTGTGTAAGTTTATATTTTAATTGGGTTTCTCAGCATTAATTTAGTGGTTAGCACTAATAGTTTACAGATTTAGATGCTGCAACAGCCCTTCAGCCAGTGATGTAATGAATGGAAAATGCTTATTTCTGTTTTCAGTCTTTCCATTTTCTAATGTAAGATTATTTGACCAGCAGAAAAGTGGTGTTAACTAAGCTTGGCTTGGAAAAATGCTTCCATGCTATTTTCCACCTGTAAAGGTGTTGATCTGTTCTCAAATATTTGTTATTGACAACTTCTTGAGTTCAGCTGTATTGCTACAGAGTAAGATCAGCTGTGCCACTTAATATTCTCTTTTTAATAATACTTGCATTGTATTTCTACTTCAATACTAGTAATAGGTATCTTCCTGTGTGGGTCTACATTATATCTTCTTTTATTAACTTCAGAGTAGAAAGTTTTGCATTATATGTTTTATTAGCTTGTAGTAGAATTAAGAATCCTTGTTCACACAGTAAGTGAACGTGATTAATGTCAAGTTAAGCTTTTAATTTTATAAAATCTTTGCTTAGATAGAATTACATTTGTTTTGCTAGCAAGGATTGATACAGTAACACCTAAGGCAGCTCATGTAACTTTTTCTTTAAAATTGTTAAGTCCTTTACCTAACACTGGGCACACAGGGCAAACATGGCTTTTCTCATATTTCTGGATTACTTAACTGTGGTTCTTCCACTAAAAACATCTAAAACTTTTCCATAGATTAAACATTGCTGTAGTGAACAGTAAATTCAGTTTGAATTTCATGGATTCATGATATAGGAGAGGTCTTTAAATAGGTTTGATAAGTCATCAGTGCCTGCATATCCTGGGCTCATGCTCCTGCTTATGGGCCAGGGACAAGTTTTCTGAGAAGAACTTGTGTTAAGGAGATAACAACTGTGCAACTACTGAATCTTGATTTTTCCAGTGCATTGTACCTGAATTGTATCTCTTCTTCTCCTTCTCCTTGCTCTAAAATGGTGGTGTTAGAGCTTTCCTAATGACAGTTCCTTGCAAAAAAATCCATGCCATCATTTTCAGTAATTGTTTTTCCTCTGCAGCTAAGACGTGAGAAGATTGACCTTGAGAACACTTTGGAGCAGGAACAAGAAGCACTAGTGAACCGTCTCTGGAAGAGGATGGATAAGCTTGAAGCAGAAAAACGGTTTGTGTTGTTACAGTGCACTTGTTACTGTGGGAGAGGATTTTTGTGGCATTC
>JAHXMQ010000566.1:26951258-27141688 GCA_020466415.1 Ammodramus savannarum pratensis | reverse complement strand
ATGGAGTCAGATGCATCATTCCTGCCTTTGTCAGGGAATTCCCAGTAAATACAATACTTTTTAATACATCATGTCTGGATTAAATATGTTCATCTCTGTCCCACAAGAGTTGTCTAATCTGTGAAAATCTGGAAGATGAGGCAGTTGTGAAGTTCCTTGTTAGCATGATGCCACATTATTGATTGCTTAAAATAGATAAAACTAACTAGTATAGGAAATTACCTAGGAAAGCTTGAAGGAATTTATTGATTTTTTTTTCTACTGCTGATAGCCTCCTTTTAAAGCTTCTGGTGTGTGGTCAGCTTTAAATTAATGGTATTTTACTGTGTTTGTGATATGAGAAGCTCTTGTTTTTTCCCTGTTTTTCTCAGTGGTTTGCACTCATGTCATTGAGACTTCCCAATGCTTCTTTAGTAGACGTTAAGACAGTGACTCTTTATATTATTGGAGCAGCTAAAATTAAAAATACATATGAAAGCAACCATCTCTTAAATGTTATAATAACAAGAACTTAGTTTGAGGAGGAAATAGGAGAGAATAATGATTAATGATTATTAATACCTGATATTTTTATGTGTTTATTGTTATGTTAATGTGACCCTCTGAATCTTGGCTGGGGCCTCAGAAAACCCCTGAGTGAACTGCAGGTTTTGTAGTTTACTAGGACAATAATTTTTACCTTTTTCATTTTGAGTTAAAAACTTAACTTTTTAGCTCCTCCCCAATGTATCTCCCCTCAAACAGTAGTTAAAATAAACCCTGCATACCTTTCAGAATCCTTGCAGTGGCCTTCTGGGGGATACGAGAGGTTTTCATTAGGATGGAAGGTAAAATTTGCATTCTTTTTCATACAGAATTTTGCAGGAGAAATTAGACCAGCCAGTATCTGCTCCACCATCACCCAGAGACATATCAATGGAGATAGACTCTCCTGAAAATATGATGAGACATATCAGGTTTTTAAAGAATGAAGTGGAGAGGTTAAAGAAACAACTGAGAGCTGCACAGTTACAGCGTGAGTAAACAACTTGTTTCAAATCTTCTCAAGTTTTTCCATTGTAAGATTTTTATATGTACTTTTTAAAGTTTGAATTGAAGGTAGAAGTGGAAAAACATGGGGCAGGTTCAGACTACAGCATTTTCATAATTGCAGTCTTATTGCTTGTTGATGTATTTATACTGTAGTTTAGAGGGTTCTTTAGCTTTGATAAAAGGATGTCTGAAAGAATTAAAAAATAATCCTTGACTATCTTGTGCCAGAAAAATATGTATCTATCTTTTTTTCTGGAAACTTGGCAGTATTTCAATGTACAAATTTTTCAAAACATATTTATGGCCTACTTTGTAGGAGCCCTGTTGCAAATTAAGAATTACCCAGAAGAATTAACAGCTAGTGAAATAAAGGTCAGCTGTATGTAAGAATTTCACTTGTTAATGATTGTGGCAACCTGAGGCAGCTGTTGCACAGTATAGCAGCATTAATTTGCTGTGTCCTGTCCTGTGTAAGATGGCTCTGAAGCTTAAAGAGCTGTTCCATAACAGGTTCCTGTTGTGCAGGCTGGGGCCCCTTGGCCAGCAGTGGGAGCTGCATTTTGCCCTGCCAGCCCAGGAGGGGACTGAGCACTGAGCATAGCTGCCAGGAGGCTGCTGGCACCTTCCCTTGCACTTTGCAGTGCCAGTCCTTCATTCCCTCCTGCTGAATCTGCAATTCCTGTCTGGGAGGCAGCAGCTGTGCCTGGTTCTGAGTCAGTGGCTTTGCAGTGCAGTTGGTGAGTGGAGAGATACCTCAGCACATGGCCAGAAAAATCTGGGCAAATACAGAACACATGGCCAGAAAAATCTGGGCAAATACACAACAAGTCAGGATCAGCCTTCTCTGGCCTTCTCTGGCTAGCTGGAATATTTCAACCTCCATTTAGAAAAGGAGATTACTGAAGGCAGAAGCCTTCCTTCAAGGCAGAGTTGATGGATCAGGAGTGCTCTTTTGCAGAGACCTTGTGCACAAGTTTGTGGCATTAATAATTTGTGGCTGTTAAAAGAAGATAAGGACAGCTAATCTTTGTACTTGCAAATTCTGCAGTGCAGCCTTCACTGACTGAAGTTCAGAACAAGAGCAAGGCCTTAGATTAAAAGTACTCTTTGTGCAAATCCAGCCCAATTAATTTCATTTCAAGTATCCTCTATTTTTTAAGTGGTTTCTTTTTGAACTACTGTGATTTAGAGTAAAAAATTGAAAGCATTAATGTCAAATTTACATTGAAAATAAGAGCTTGGTTTAAAAGGACTCTCTCCCTTTGTGAACAGGTTAAACAGAACTGCAGTACAAATAGCAGAGCTGGTAGGAATGGTGGATGTGCCAGCCTGCAAGCAGAAGATGAAACTGAAATGCAGTTTTCAGATTGGTGTTTGTAATACATGGTCATTAGAGAACCTCTAGTATTCTTTTTAAGTACTTAATGAAATCTACTTATGAAATTCTGATACTTGTATTACATCTTTTATTTCTGAAACACTTCTAGGAACTGGTATGGTATGATAATAGTGTTCATGAAGTGACACTGTTACATTTAAAGAGAAGAGAGATAAATCACATGTTGTTAATAGTTTGGGAACAGGTCTCTAAAAGAGGAATATTCTTTACCTTGAAGGTTGTTGCATAAAGGAGTGATGACAAAGCATGATAAGTTGTTTTGGGTTTTCTTAATGTCAGGGATTTAACTGCAAGCTTGCTTAAATATTACAAAAATCTCACAAAATAGATAGTGTGTCTCACAAGTCTTCATCACACATTCCATTTTATTTAAGTAATCTGTCACAAAGCTTTGTAACTTTTCATAATTTGACTTTATCACCTTAAATAATCTGTGGTACCAGACCATTTAAGTGATGTTTGCTGAACTTGTTTAGAACTGACAACTCAAATTGCCCCAAGTAGACCTCTTGTTGGCTTTTAATATTAAAATTGAATACAATTTTATTAGTAGTATTTTAATATTGGCACATGTTCTGTTGGAGAGTTTCTGTGATAAGATGTGTAATTGAAAGAGTGCTGTAGAGTATATATAAGGTAGCAATTTTAATGCAAGTTTGAGTTTGGAGTTTCAGAACTTGTGTTGTGCTTCCTCCTTCAAAATGAAAATATACCTTTAAAATAGTTTCTTCAGTGTGTTGCAGGAAAATCTTGGTAAATGTGGAATAACGTTATTTTAATGGAGCAGGAATCAGTATTTTTTCTTAATGCTTTTAGTAAAGTTTTCTTAATTTTTTTTCTTTTCACATTTATTTTAAAAAATACTTTTGGTTCATTGTAGTGAGTTTTGTTTGTTTTTCTTACATTTTATTTTCAAACTTGATCTCAAACAATAGTTTATTTTAGTAGTTCCTATTCTGAATTAGGCTTTGAACTAATGACTTAGAGGTGAAAATTTTCAATGATCTATCCTGAGCATTTTCTACACCTTCATCTTGAAGTGTTGGAGTAAAATTAGGCACAACATACTTGGCTGCCTGAGAAATTGAATTTTAATCAACTTTTAACAAAACAATGAATTTCAGATTCAGAGAAGATGGCACAATACTTAGAAGAGGAGCGACATATGAGAGAAGAAAACTTGAGACTTCAAAGAAAGTTACAGAGGGAAATGGAACGTAGGGAAGCTCTCTGCAGACAACTGTCAGAAAGTGAATCCAGCCTAGAAATGGATGATGAAAGGTTTGTATTCTTTTGGCCATCCAGATATTTTGGACTTATTTATCAGTATTTATACTACTTTTTGAATATTATAGAATAATTTTAGAAGTTACTTGTATGTGGGTTTAATATGCATAGCAAATTCCAGCATAGTCCAGGAATTGTATCAGTGTTGTACAGAATTTGCATTAGTTTTAACAGTGAGTGAAAAAATGTTTATATCTGAAGATTGTTTTGGGGTTTGATAATATATAATTGGAATAAATACAGCTATGGAGTTGAAAATCAGGATAATTTGATCACAACACTTTTGTTTTGCCCCCAACTTGGTAGCTGCAAGGAATTCTGTGAGGTAGGGACAGCATCTTTACTTGGGCCCAATATGTCCTTTGCAGAAAGTAAAATGTGCTCAGCCAAATACTGTGTAAAACCTTTGAGAGAGGAAGCATTTCCAGAGCTGTTGGGTTGTCCTTGATGTCCAAACCATAACATCCTTGGTTTTTTTTGTCTTTTTTTGCAAGCTGCTTTGCTTGCCTTGACCTTACAGATAATCTTGAATCTTTCATGGTTTATATCGTACCTTTTAGTCTTTTCTTATGTCATAGAAACATGACAGTGTTATATCTTAAAAGAGAATTTTAAGTACATTTTGAATAAAACATTCTCAGTTCTTATCAAATGCTCATTATTTGGTTGTATTGTTGTATATTATTTTAGATTTATGGTGGTCCTTTAGAATAAATTAACAAGGTACTCTGTGCTTTGTATTTTTTCTGATACTGAGAGATTTCTGTTTCCTCTTGGGTCCTTAATATATTTGTTATGAGATGTAATTTATCAGAAACAAAGTACCAGATATTTTTTGGTAAGGAGTACCCTTAAAGGTCAAAGTAGTGTGTTCATTCTAATGAAACACTAAGGCAACTTGACCTATATTGCATTAGCATCTGATATTAAGATGTAGCAAATGCTATATAAATTTAATTGTTAGAAATAGGTGATTCTGAGGTTGGAATTTTTTCTTATTAGGCTTATCTTTTCTTCCACTATTTACAGTGTAATGGAAATGCAATAAAAATCTAAATCTATGAGAATTACCAGTATTAATCCAAAATTGTAGAGTATCCTAATACTTTTTTTATTGCCCACTTGTAAGTAGTGGTAACCAGGAAAATGCAGGAAAATTTGATTAACTATTTTGTGCTTCTAAGAAATTGTCACATTTGATATTTTTGGTACTACAGAGGCCTGACAGAATAACTCCAAATCTGGTATTTGCAGTGTAAGTAATAGAAAGCAAAATGAGGGACAAAGCAGGCATTAGTAGTTAGCCTGAGAAGACAAAATACTTTCAGGACTATGTACAATCAGGGTTTTAAAATGTCAATTTTTGTCAGCTTACATCTTCCTAAAAATGATGGTGGTGATGGGTCAGCTATCCATCTCTTTCAGTTGCATTCTGTTAGCTGATGATAATTATTGCTTGTAAATGAAGATCCTTTCCTGAATGTAAAGGACACAGCTCTTCCAAAGCCTCTTTCTCCAGACCAGCAATAGCTTTGTCTTAATCCTCCATCCTGTTCTTTGGAGTAGCAAGGTAATACCTGAAACCAGGACACATGTTAGGGGGCTGCTGCTGTTCCCCATCACCTGAGGCAGGAAGTGGTATGACTTTGAGGAAACTCAACTCTGTTTGTGTAGAATGCAAGGGGATTAAATCAGAGATGCTGCCTTGCTGGAACTCACACACTGGTCTGCATTGGAACCTCCTGTGTGTTGCAGAGGTAGCTTAGTTCAGTTTCACTAACCTCGCTACTGGTAGCTCTTTTAAAAATTTGTATATTTAATTAAACCCTAATTTATTAGTTTGTTAGTTTTCTGTTGTTCTCTATTGCAGCTACTTTTATTGTTAGGTCTACCCAAATTCAAACCAACTTTGGTATCACTACAGTGTACTGCCTGTGCTAAGGCATGTGGCTTGTTAACTCTGAATGTCCCGGTTAAAAACCAGCAAGATGCAGTACCAAAATATGTTTCAAATAGTCTATGGACAGACCTCAAAGTAGTCATTGTGAGTTCCATCAAATAGGAGTAATTTTAATGCTGTTCCATGTTACTGTTTTTTTTTATTATGATGGAGAAATAAGTGCATTTACTAAGAATTCCTGAGAACACACAGGGGGAAGAGGGGACAAGTAAGTCAAAGGGCTGTTAGGTAGCAAATTTGGCCTGCTGTGTCCAGTAAAGAAGCACAGCTGAATCTAATAATAGAATCCCATGTGCACTGATCTGGATCCACCTGGAGAAGGTGAGCAGGGGGGCATCTAATCTAGAGAGTGACTGAAAAATCTAAGTGTAGAGTGCCTAAGCAACTCAACCTGAGACTGCCAGCCTAGTGCTGTGGAGATAAACTCCACAAAATCTCTTGAGGTAAAAACAGTGAGTGACAAGTAGGAGCAATTTGTGTTATTTTTATTTTTCTATATAGCACTTGATATCTGTGAAGAAGCTTCACTGTAGTCAGTGAATGAAGGATAAATAAATATCACTGAAATTATTACAAGTGGGGAAAAATGCCTTGCCTCAGGTTCTGATCTGTTCAGTTTATCATAGTGAAGTGTGGGATGTGTCTTGCAACACAGCCTGGAAGTACCTTCAGTGGGATAGTCCTGGGTTGAAAGTGTCTCTGTCCTCCAGTGACAGAAGATGGGATGAGCAAATGTTTAAATGTTGGGACCAGAGGGATTCAAGTAGGAAACAGGACATGTTTTTAATGCTATGGCTGATCAGCTGTTTGAATAAATTGTTAGTACTTTAATGATTTCTTCACCCTTTTTCACAATTTCAGATTAGTGCTGAATGCCTTTCTGGAAGATACACTCCAGCCAACCAAACTTTTGAGTTCAATGTAGAAATGGTGTGTAGAATGGGTCAGATTGGATGACATGGTTTACATCTCTGACCTTAATAGATACTATTTAATCATATACAACTTACATGGTTTTAACTGCAAATGCCTAAGAGAAGTCCAGCTGTTTCCATGGAAAGTTAAGCCAGTGTCAGCAATGACAAGAGTTCCTGTCATGACTTCCTAATGTGATTCTTATGGGAATTGAAAAAATCACAGTGAAACATTTAAAACATGGCACATTTGAAAAGGTTTGATCTAATTATTCTTTGCCTTTTTTTGTTAGATATTTTAATGAGATGTCTGCACAAGGATTAAGACCTCGCACTGTGTCCAGTCCTATCCCTTATACACCCTCACCAAGTTCTAGCAGACCTATATCACCTGGTAAATATTTAACCCAGTTTCTAAAATTATTGTATGCATCACATAGTAACGTGCCCTATTAATATATTTAGGTCAGTAGCCTTTCAAAGCTAGTTTGGAGAAAAATCCTGCATCATAAATGCAAGAATAGTTTTGCCTTAGGTGTCTTCTAGTACAGCATGTTCTTGGATGGTGACCAGATATTCTATATTTCAGATCTGTGGACAGATAATGAAAATCAGTTAAGTAGCTATCACTTGAACTTTATTTCTTTTTTGCTCTTTTTTTCTCTCTTGCTGTCTTTTTATTCCCCTTCCCTTCCTACACAAGCTGTGCAACAGGACACATAAATCAAATGGATTTCTAGAGTCTGATGAAGAACTAGTAATGAGATTGATATTGTGCTCTGAATCAAAACTTCTTAGAGAAGTTTAATTTTGAACCTGTTGGGAAAAAAGTCAATTTTCATTTCTCTTCAGTAGAGAAATGGCTTTTGTACTTCTGTTATTAAACAATAACTGTAAAATTAATAATTCCTATCTCACATACTTTGTATAACAGAAGCAAACAAACCTTCTGAGTTTCTAATTACTGAATATATGTTAAGCCAAATGAAATGCATTTGTGTTACTAACACATTTATTGACTGAAATTTAAAATCCCTTAAAATTGCACTTGGACATTCATTACAGGCTGTTGGCAGTGGGTATTTACATGGTGCTCACAAACACCTTGTACATAGAGAAGTGAATTTGCATGCCTGGCTTTCCCACGTTCACCTCTAGAACCTGCCAGGCAGATGGAATGTGCTCTGTGTTGACACAGGATGGGAATGAGACGTTTTATTACACAGGTCTGCTAGAACATATAAATGTCTTTAGATCCTTGAATTTTCAAGGTTGACTGTGGTTTCTCAAAGGACTGTAAATAGTTTTCATCCAGGTGTTGCATGTGTGAAGACCAGCTATGGCCATAAGCCATGTTAATGGTGTTAGAGATGAGCAGTGTGACTATGAGTTTTCAGAAGGTTTTTGCATTTCTGAAATGAGCCAAATGACTTGACTTCCATGTGTCAAAGTATGTTAATAAGAAAATTATTCATGTTTTCTTACCCCTTTCCTGTAACTGGGTGTACAGAAGTGTAGTTGTGCCAACAGCTGCTCTGGAGGAACAGCTCCATTCGTGGATCTCTGTGTGCAGCATTTATAGCAGTACAGTGTCCAGCTGCAGGTTGGATCTGCAGTCACACAGAAATTACAGCTCTATGTGGGATAGATTACCTGCTAACTTACAGTCTTGCATCTTACATTATTTAGCAATGCACCCTGTTTAGGTGCTGATGTGTCAGTGCAGGAGAACTCTGTCAGTTTATTCCTACACTGAGACTGAAGTGCATTCCTTGTTCCCTGTGGACTTGGTTTCCCATCAGAAGTTGATACAAGAGTGAGAATTTTATCCCACAGACAGAGGATGCTGAAACACACACTGAAGCACAGCTGAAATTATTATTTCTAACAGAGTTTAGAAGTTTGGAAATTTTGGTGTGGTAAATGTTCCAGGCTAGCTTGTCTGCACAGGCAGCTGCATTAATCTCCTTTTCATCTGATAAATTAATATCAGCAGTTGGGAAGTGTCAGACTTTAGAAAAATAGAAGCTGCAGTTTGTTAGAGAACTAATGAGATCAATTGGGAATTTTGTAGAGCTGTCTGGGATAAATTAATGCAGTAATGGATGAAAACAAATAGGTTTTGAGAGTATTTTGTATCTAAAGTAGTACAGTAAGATGATGCCAGAAGTATCAGCACAGAATAATAAAGCAGCTGTATGTTGCATCAAGTATTTGTATGACTTGGCATATTTCATTTGGGAAATGATGTGCCCTGAATATGTGGAAGCAGAATTTGTAACCAGTTAGAAATGCTGTAATTTCATGTGGATAGCTGATTGAATGGATTGCATTCTGGCTTCTGAATTCCAGAGTCTTTTGTGCCTGTATGGCTTGGGATACTACTTTTGAAAACTCTTTGAAGCTGAGATACTGCTGAGATTTCTAGCTCAATGATATGTGCTAGAAATCTTCTAGAACTTTGAAGATAGTGTAATTACTGCTGCTCCTAGGCAGCTGGGGATTAGTTGTTCTGATTATCAGTTAGTCTTCAGTGTAGCTACTGTTCTGTGCTTTGCTGCTAGACAGATGTGTGGGGCTGCAGAGATGAACTGTGCTGAATGTATGTGCACTGCTCTGGTTTTGTTTCTTTGGCTGCCATGTAGACTTGCATTTGTCAAACTTGTGGAGCTGGATTATTCCAAAGCAGTTTAGAATTGCCTTGTTACAAAGGTGGCTCTGTTTTGCCCATTATTTCTGGCCTCTTACCTCTGAGTGCCTTGACACCTCCCTGAACATTGACTTGTTTCTATCCTTGTTGCTTACAAAAGCACTTAAATATAACACATGTGCTCTACAGATAATCAGACTGTGTAGTGAAAAGGCAGATTAATTTTGTTGTTACTCTGTAGTGGCAGGGATTCCATGGGAGTAACTGGTAATTTGCACCAGACATACTTTGACAATGTAACAGAATCAAACAGAATTGAAGGAAGCACAGGCAGTTATATAAATAAAACTTCATTATTGATCTGAGGCTTGTTCTGTTTTCTTGTCCAGATCTTGCCTCATCTCCTGTAGTCAGAAACACACAGGTGCATTCAGACAGGGATGGTACTGGGTGTTGCTGCAGGGACATTGTTCTGTATTGGTTTAGTGTTGAAGTGTGAAAACTGTTAAATCCAGTGTGGTGTTATAAAAGTTTAATAGGCCTTCAGAAGTGTTTTCTGGTCATTATTCTCCAAAGCAGTTGCTTGAGTCTAATTGTAAACAGCTGAGAAAAGTCTTGTCTCCTTCCTTATGATATTTTTGTCAGAAAGCAGAAAGGAGCAAAAGGTTTTGGAGAATGTGCTCTTTTGAGAAACTCAAGCTGTTCAGAACACTTTAGGTGTGAACCTCTAGCATTTGGCAGTTGCTGTTTCTGTTTCCCTTGGTTAAATAGACCTATACAGGAACTCTGCATTTTTATAATTGAGTTCTTACAAAAAGGAAATATTTGGATGAAAGAGTTAGATATTGCACTTTCTTTAATGTAGGTAAAACAAGTTGCAATTTTAAATGTTAGTTGCTAGCCTAGTCCAGCTAGCAACATTTCCCAGCATGTTTTAATTTCCCTGTCCCAAAGGTGTTTAAAACGCTGAGGCAAAAGAGATGGAAGCCTCAGTGCGGATCTGGTATGCCTTGGAGCAGCCACCTACATCCAGTTTTTTTGTGGAACCTCATTTTGACCCATTGCTAGATGGCTTCTCCAGGCACAACCTCTCTGCTTCCTCAGCCTGTGTGCTGTTCAGGGAGCCATTTCCTCCATTGAGAAATGGAAAAACCTATGGACTAGAACTAAGTTACTATGGGAGTCTTACACCATTTATCTTAAGTGAAAAGTTATGTTTAACATTGTATACTGTATGTTTGAAACATATGGTAGTATGCTACAGGAAAAGAAAATAAATTTGCATCACACTTCTCAGTACAATTAGTATTTTCTAGATGCCTAATCTGTAGCACTTAACAATTTTTAGGCTGTCATTGATTCAGAACCAAAAAAATTTTAAAAAACCCTCACACTTTAGTTTTTAATACCAAACAAGAATGTTGATGTTACCTTGTTTTAACAATTTTAGGTCTGTCATATGCAAGTCACACAGTTGGTTTCACACCACCAACTTCACTGACTAGAGCTGGAATGTCTTACTACAATTCCCCAGGCCTTCATGTGCAACATATGGGACCATCCCATGGTATTACAGTAAGTATTGAAATTAGTAAATACTCGTTACCAATATAGTTTGGTTTTTGGAAGTAATGATTGGTTGTCCTTAAGCTTTTTTACAAAACATTTTTGTAAATGTTTGTTTTTGTCTCCTTACTCCAAGACACCTATTGCTGCTTTCTTCAACCCTGATTTTCCTCTTCACCCCTCAGAAACTGATTCTTTTTGGAGAACCTTGTTTTCTGCAAAAGAATAGGATGTATTATCATCTTAAGGACAGTAATAGGTATCATCTTATGGATCAGCAGGCAGGGTGTGAAAAGTGATGTTCTAAGCTACTAAGCCTATCCCAGGAAGTAAAAACATTGCTTTCATTTTTCTCCTAGTCTCCACCATCTGACGGATGAGTCATCTGAGGTTGCTTCAAGCTCAGGTTTTCTTCAGGATGACACACAATGCTACCATCATGTCACTGTAACAGGCAGTTAACTCTTATTTTCTATTGTCACTGGCAAAGAAGAAAGTTAATATAAACATTTGTTAGGGCAATTTTTCATATCTTTCAACTGAATTTATTTCCTTTTTACCTGCGATGTTTGATGCATTTCCTCTTCATTGTGTTTCTTCTAAATATTTGTGGAGTTTAATGAGCAAACAAAGCCTAAATATTAACCAAATGGCAAAATACCTTCTGGTTGTTGTATCAAGACCGTTTTGATTTTTCTCAGCAGGTATGGTAGTTTGTAAATATTCATCAAGGTTTTTGCTTATACTTGTCATTCTCAGATGTAAAAATGTATTTTAATAGAATTTTTAGTACAATGCTAAAATACGTCTGCTTCTGCTTTAGGCGGGTGTGCAAAGGTAATTGTCACAATTTCACTGAGCTAAGGTGGGTGGGAACACTGCAGTGGTAGGTAGAACAGAAAGGAAGCTGGAGCTCAGCAGGAGAGTAGAATTCTGGTTGGGGCTCGGCCCATGGCTGTGTGTCACATGAGTTAGTCACAGGAAGATCTTTATGCTTCTGGAAAACATGGAAACTAATTTTATAAATGGCTTTGTCAAGGAACTTGCTCTGTTCAGTCTCTGAAATACTACTTTTTCTGAAACTCTAAATGAATTGAGTCACTGTGAGAAAGATCATCTTGAGGACAAAATACTAATTGTTCAGAGAACGGTGTTGACAAACAGCTCATGGCTTTGTCTCAATACTGATACCAGGTCCCCTTATATTATATGTATGCAAATGCAATAAATGATATGAAGTGTTTCAGAGGCATCAGTCAGCTTTCAAGAATCTCTTCGGTTTTACATCTAAGTTTAATCTATTGTACATAGTTTTGCAGAAAAATAGGTACAATATATTTGATTTGACTAAACTGCAGTTTCATTCTTGACTCTTCATTTTTTGATCTCCACTACAAAATAAATTTGACTTTACATTTGGTAGTACATTTGATATAGAACTGTAATCATGCTTCTCCCCAGAGCTGACCACCTGTGGTTGATTAGTAATTATGGGTAGGTGGTTTGTCATGCCGTGAGGTTGTTGATTAATGCTAACCAGATTGGTAAGTAATGAGCATTTTTGTTTCAAAATGCAGAAGTTAGTGTTGTAGAGTGTAATTTATATTTTTGCATTGCTAACATTAAAGATTGTCCTTCTCCTCCTGCCCCTCAGTTTGTAAAGATAAAGTGGGGTTTCAGTCTTTGTTTAAATGTACTAGTTGTTGAAAATCTGTGGTTTCTGTTGAGGGGATCTTTCTAACAACTGCTTCACTCCTGCAGTTCAAAGCGTTGTAATATATTTTTGTTCTCCAAAGAGCAATTTGTATTGTGCTTTGGTTTTGCTCCATTGTGTGGGCTAAGAGTCTTTCAGAGAGCTGGAGATTGTGGGCAGACTGGTACTCAAAGCTTTTTCCCACCCACGCTCAGGTACCACATCCTGGTACCCCAGTGCCAGCAGCAGAAGTCAAGGTTTCCTCAGCACCTGCTGCTCGGGCAGGCACAGCTGGGAGGGGCTGTGCCTGCAGCATCTCATTCCTTTTTAGGTTGCTGGTCATCATGGGTAACATATCTGCAGGACATGTCTTGTGTTCATTTCCTGCAAGCTGACAGGAAGGAATGCATGTTCTCTTTGATGTCAAGAGTACTTCCCCTTTCCTTTGCTACTCCATTTTCAGAAGAACATTTATTTTATGTAAAAGTTGTATTGTGACTCCTGCAATGTTTTGAAATTTCTTCTTCCCACATAATTGTTCAGACTTCTTTGTGTGATTGTTTTTTTTCCTTTGCCAAGCTTAGAGGACTTGCATCTAACATTGCTCAGGAGTGTGTTAAACATGATTTCAATATTTGTTCTGCAGAGGCCTTCACCACGAAGAAGTAACAGCCCCGACAAATTTAAACGTCCCACTCCTCCTCCTTCTCCAAACACGCAGACCCCAGTGCAGCCACCTCCGCCTCCACCTCCGCCACCCGTGCAACCTCCGGGCCAGGGCGCGGCGTCGCAGGCAGCCAATTTCCAGCATTCAGTGCATCCCTCCTCTCAGCCTTAGTGCATGTGCTCTGCAGTCTCTATGTCAGAAGTGGACTCATAACACGGAGCAGTTTACTAAAAGCCAAAGGCTTACTTGGCATATTTGGATTTGACTTATTTGCACTGAGGTTATATAGGCTTCACTGTTAATTGTGTTGTAAACGTTTGTATAAAATGCAGCCAGTGTTGTGGGTCTACAACACTAACTTAACAAAGTTTTCCATCAGTGTTTACTTGAACTACATGTATGTCCATTCTCTGGCTGGAACATTTGCTACTCTGTTTGGTAATACGGCATTATGTCGTTTTGCTTGGCTCCAAAGCTTCATTTTCCTGGCTTTTAGGTTTGTAAAATTAAAGGGATACCTTTTTATATTTTTTCATGACAATTTGCAGAAAATGAAAGGCATGATGGGCTACGTGATAAATTCTGAAATATTACAGTATTTACCAAGCTTATGGAAGATCAGCATTATGTTTCAGTCATTTAATTTGTCAGCTTCTAGTGCAAAAGTGAGTCAGACACCCTAATCAGTGCCCAAGACACAAGCTCTCTGGTATTTCCTAGCAAATAAGCTTAATTCACAGAGGACACATCCATACTTCTCCTGTTTAAAAGCACCTCAAACACATGGTACAGTCAGAACTTTACACTGAGGGAACTGGCTTGTTGGAGTCTGTGGAATGTACAATTTGTGGACCTTAAGATTTGATGATGTCACTTGACATTTCTGCTAACCTGTAAGCTGCCCATACCCTGTGCCCTGTCACAGTGACTGCAGGGGAGTGTGGTCCTGCCCGCAGGTTACTGAGAGCTGATTCAAGTGTGTGCTCTTGGATTTTTTTGCTGCAGAAGGCGATGTGATTGTAGAGAACAGCTGATGATAATTTCTTTCTTGTTAAAATATATTCATTGTGATTCCCCTGAAGCAAAGGTTGAACAGGTATTTTAAATGTTCAAAAGTCTGTTAGAAAACGAGATCATCATAGAGGAATATATTGGCCTAACGGCCAAAACTTTGTATTGCTTGGTAGAAACAGAGTACAAGAAAGTAGCACAACATGGCACTAATGAATGCTTATTTAGCAGCCTAAGCCGGTACAATGTACAAAGAAATGTATTCCAAATACATTCTTTCCATTCATTTAGCACAAATAAATTGGTTTCACTTTGCAGTGGAACAAAGTGTCACTTCTTGATATTGACATCCTACTCGGTTACATTTTTCCTGAGGTTCCTGTTGAGTACTGGGGTTTATATATTATTGATAATTTTAAATGGTTTACCTCATATATATGGATATGTGGGCCATGGAAAATGACAAGAGAATGTTTATTTTATGAGAATATGTATCTGGCTATAATCAGAGCAGAACATGAGTAATTTATCTTTTGTTTACAAAAGTTTGTTTGACATGCTTAATGCTTTATTAAGGACATTTTTAAGAAGGAAGTACAGCATTCTGGTAGTATACTAACACTTGTACATATAATGTCATGTTTGCCGCTCACCTCTTCAGTCAGAATTGCAAACTGAAAATCCTTATGAGAATAGTGCTCTAAATCAAAGTTGTAAGTTAAAATAATGTTGTAAAATGTTCCGCTTAAGGCAAAATTAGAATTTCTTCACCGTAGCTATGTAGTTTCAGCTCTGAGAGAATTTAGAGAAATGCATATATAGTCTATTACACTTCTTAAACCAATATGGGATCAAGTGCATTATCAAATTACATTACATTAATTATGTAGTTACTCTTCAGTCAAACAATTCTCAAGATTGTGGCAGACCTAAAATTTGACCACTGCTTCCACCTGAAAATTATTGACCATAGCAGATGCTCAGCTTTCCATAGAGGAAACTCAGCTCTGAGCATTATAATTAACTAGAGCTCCTGAATAAGTTATAGGATTGAATGGGAGAAGGTGACAGATAGTCAGAGGTGGGACTAAGTTCAAGACGGGATCAGCTTAGTTTGACGCTTGTCCTTTTGTAAACATAAGACGAAGAAAAAATATACTCTTTATGAAGTAGGATTCCAGCTCAAGTATCCCAGAATTTGAAATGGTGCCCTCCTTTCTGAAGTGCTTTGAGATCCTTGGATGTATGGCTCTGTGGAGGGCAATCTCATGGTGGTGGTAGCACAAATGTGGGTGGAAAAGGAAGAGCCTTTGATGGTGTTTTAAGATCTCAAAATGGAAAATTGCCTAGTATAATTTACATTTGAAGCATATTCCAAAACTGAATTTGTGTAACCCAAGTTCAGCTGCTGTTATAAAGTGTCTTAGTGAACCTTCCTTACTGTTCCAGTGGGACTGTTACCAGAAGAAAGTAAAGAACTGACAAATGTATACTAAACCTTGAAAGTGTAAAAAGGACTAAATTGGCCTTATCGAACTAAGAACGTTGAACAAACATTTGCTTGCAATCAGAAGTGTTAAACTCTATTTGTAGACTTTTTGAATAAGATGAGAAATTGTGCACAACTATCTCCTAATAAATGTAAATGGATTTTCAGTTTTTCTTGTGAATTATAGTCATGAATTATGATTCTGCAGCTGTGATTTTATCCGATCTATAGACTGGAGAAACTCACCTGACAGTGAGGTCCAGCTCACTACAAGGGCTTAAGTGCTTTGTTTCTCTCAGCAGCACCTCGGTGATTTTCTGACATCCTTTTCATCACTAATGCCTCTCAGTTGCACACTGCATTGTCACTACTTGTGTAAGTCCACAGAAGCAATTTCTAGCTGTGTGGAGCATTTTGTGAGCATACTCCTTCACAGCTAAAGATTGAAAAAAATAAAATCTACTTTTCAGCTGTGTCAGCAGTGCTTTCCTCTCTGACAATCAAGCATACAATACAATTCTTTTTGTATTTTCTCTCAAGGGATCTGGCTTGGACACTGGGATGCAGCTGATACTCTGTAGAGCATTAAGAGTTTATTTCATCCACAATTTGTTCCACAGAAGTTCTTTGGAAGAAGAGGTGGGACTGTTTGGAGGAAGTCTTCAACTAAAAGCCAGATAAGACTGTTTTAATTACATGTACTCTTTTAAGAGCATATTCCCAAGAGCAGAAAGTACATCAGAGTTTTTCCAGAAAGTATTAGTGCTGTTCTATTGGCAATTGCTGTTCTGGAGCTGAGTAGAACAGGATTCCTTTCCTGTTAAAATGTTTTCATTTAGGAATCCAGCTGCCTGTGTGGAATCCCTGTGCACTTCAGCTCAATGAAAAATGCAGTCTTGGAAGCAATGAAAATGAGAAAGATTCCTGGGATGTGTGCAAGTTTTGCACTGCTGACAGGAGAGTATATGGACTCTGTTAAATAAAAATGGAAACTGATCATGGAGAGAAATAAAAGAACCTTAAATAGTTTATCAATCAAAGAAACACAGTCTCTCATCCTCAGTGTCAATTATTGCTCTGCTAAGAGGATGCAGCCAGGGACCTTGATTGAGCTTTAGAGTGTTTTTCCTGATCCTAATGCTTAGTTTTACAAGCAGTACAAATTCTAATACTGTTCAACTCTTTCTGATATTTCCTTTTTTTCAGTCATGGCAGTCTATTTCTTTTTGATCCTTGGGAGTCTACAGAGCATGGACTATGCAGAGCATATTTCTCCAGTTCAAGCCATCTCATAAGAAACCAGAAGGTTTATGAGTGTAAGCTATAAAATTATAATACATGCATATGTTACAACAACCTCCTTGAAAGGGAAGGTCTCTCCTCCTGAAGAGAGAAAACAGAGCCCCTGAATACCAAATGGACTGTATGCATAGAGACAATCTGATTTCCTCAATTCCCTGAGGAGCTGAATTCCTCTCCCAGCCTTTCTTTTTTTATTATTTTATTTTTTTTAATTTGGAACATGGTTCTTAAAATTTCGGATTATTTTCAATTCCACATCTTGCTATAAAAAGTACTCAGGATACCTTCTTGTTAATTTTGGGTAACAACCATGAGTCCCAGTACCAGTAGAGTTTGAGTCAATGCCACTGAGTAGACAGGAGAAAGTCACTGAACATGGCAGACCGTGGCCTTTAAGGTGCAGTAAAAGTGGGAGTGTGTACTCATGTAATGATTTATTTTTCTAAGCAGCTGCTTTTGGATTTTAGGTGTGTTCTGAAGAGGAGATAAACTGTGGAGTTTGGCACTGCATTACAAGCAGCTGCTGCTACTTTAGGGAGAAGAGTGCTTGTGCCTGTTCTGCTAGTTGGGCTCCAAAGAAAAGTACTACCTCATCTTTCAGCTGGGATGATGTGGCCACAGGGCTAGCAGAAATGCTGCAGCTCTGTTAGGTTTTGTTCTGCATGTGTTACCTGGATGGGAGTCTTTCCTCACTGGAATGGGGCTCCAGAGGTTACAAAGCTTTTGTAGAGGAGGAGTGAAGAGTTAGAACAGATGATTGAAGGTTGACTTTGTGGAAATTGTGTCCCTGTAGTAAAATTGCTGCTCAGAGTGCTCTTTTTCTAGGCCTGGAGATTGCCTGTATTAAAACTATTTTGCGGGGTGGGGGGCATTTTTTGTGATTTCCATTGAAAAAATGCTGTGTTGCAGTTCTTCAAGTTTATGGTGTTGGTATTTAATTGAAAAACAACAACCAAAAAAAAATCACAAAAAGCAATTCCCCAGAAATATTGGAAGTAGTCTTCTGTGTGCAAAGGTGGGTTTTCTCATGATAAAACATAATTCTGTGTCTATAAACTGAGATGTTTTATTCTAGTGGTAAAACCTAAGCTGTCCAAGGCACTTTAGTTTGTGATTGCTGACTTTTGTTTTGGCAGGTGTTTCAGATGAAATCTAAGCCTCCTGTGGAGGAAGAAAAAAATCACCTGACAGCTGTAGACTGTTCCTTTCCTGCAGAAATACAGCAATTTCCTCAAATGCAAGTGGAACAAGCATCCTTGAGCTTTTCTGAAGCTTATATTTAATTTCAGTACCTTGGTGATTGCTCTTGTATAGTTAGATAATCAAAGAAGCCTCATTATAGGTTGGTTGGGTGTCTAGTTGGTTGTTCCTATGTTTTTCTGCTCCTACTGAAGGAAGCCTGTTGGAATTTGGATCAGACAATGGCCAAAGTGCAGATTTCTTGAGCTTGAATCCAAGTGGTGACTTTAAGAGCATTCACTGTGTTGGTGTGGATCAGAGCTTATTGTAAGAACCTCAGATATAAAGAAGTTTTGGTTTTTTAGCAGGTTACATTCTGTTCCTGTACTAGTTGTATTATTGCTTTTTTGTATATCTCAAGGTGTTTACATGTAATTGTTACAATGTGTCTGTAATCAAGCTCATCTGTGCCTTCATGCAGACTTCCAATAAACACTTGATTTTTTTGTATTTACTTGTATGGAAGACTACTGGGTGGATGTATATTTCCTTCTCTGTCAGCCTGTCATCACTGGGAAAAAGAGGAAGAAAAATGAGAACTAGGGGTCAGAGAAAGTTGCGTGTTTGTCTTTGTTTTTGCTGTCTTTGATTCTAGTTGGGCCATTCCTTGTGTTAAATGTCTGAGTGTGTAACCTGGGGAATAACCTGTGCACATAATAAAGTTTGCATAGGAAGTGCTTCTCACCTTGCATTAGGTGGATATTCAAAGTACAAAGCATGCTTGACTCCATCAGTTTTGCTTCTGTCTTGAAAGAATGCAGCTGTATTTCTTGAGTTATTATTGTGGGGAAATTCCAGACTACCTTTCTGAATTAAACATGTCTGTTTAACTTCTCACAGCTGCCTTCAATGGGAATTCAGGCTTTTGTTTGCCACAGCAAAAGCTGCTGTATTTCTGGTCTTAGTTGACCTCCTTACCTTGAGAGTACTTTTCCTTGGGAGGGTGGAGTGGAATAAGAAAATATTAGTTTCAAATTGCCGTTTTTTCTCAGTTCATTGGAACAAAGAAGTATATTTGTACAAAGTTACAGAACAACATCCTCTATGCTCTGAGTCAAAAGCTGTACATGTCAGGACAGCTATTTCTCTAATATCAATCGGATATCAACTGTGAGAAGGAGAGAAGGCAAGAAATGTTTCCTTGCCTATGGTAAGGGTTGTGCTGTGTATTCTATAGCTCAGAAAGAGAGCTTTTGCTATTGCTTTGTAGTAAAGGTCATGGTATCAGGTGCTGTCTTCCAGCTTTTCTTGATGGTCTTGTAGTCACACCTGATTGTTCAATTAAGTCATTCTGTGACTGATGGATTCAGTTATTTTCTAATGGAGATCTGTCTTAGGAATCCACCATAATTTTTGCTGTTTTGATGTATTTTCTTACTAATACCTTAATCAGTTGTTATATTTAATGATTTTAGAGCATGAGCCAGTGTAAACCATAGATTGTATGTATTTGTGTAAATTCTGTGAGTACTTTGTTGTGCCATCTCTTTTGATGTTTCTGATTTCTGATATTTGTTTTTTACTGTGTGCATTCATTTGTCAGCTTATCGCAGAGGTCACCTGTGGCATGCTCAGTAGCTTGTCTAAGTATTACTTGCTGTGTCTGGGTGTTTTGCCAAGATTCTGGGTTTAGACCTGAAAATCTCAGAGGTACTTAACCTTATCCTGTGTTCAGTGTCTTGAGTGTTGCTAAACTTGTTGGTTGAATCCACTTGTGTCTGTCCTGCTCAGCTGTTGCTCTGGCCTCTCCGTGACTGCTGCTCTGCTCAAGCCAGCACATTGTGCCTGCAGTGGGAGTGTGCTCTTCCATCCTGACCAGTGAATCCTTGGGTTCTGATGGCTGTAGATTGCTGGGCACCAGGCCATGGGTGTATTTCAGCCAATGCTAACCTGGCTGATCTGTGTTACTCTGCCCTTGGAGCACAGGCAGGGTTTTTAAGGCCTTTATTCCCCTCAGGGCCCTGCTGCACATGCTGAGCAAGCACTTGTTCTGCCTGTCCCTGACTGCTGTGGCTGCTGGGACTGGGGGAATGGGCTGATGCTCTCTTTGTGCTTGTCCTTTGTTTTCTGGCATTTCTCTGAACAGAAATGAGCCACTTGAGCACTTCCAGAATAGCAGAAAAAAGGGAAAGATGACACGTTGCTGGTTTAAGTTCAGCTTGCCTCATCCAGGTGATCACCCCTTTAGATGGTTCTTTTTATTTCTTCCAGTGCTTGTACCCCTTCATAAAGGAAAGCAAGTTCCCAGCATTGCAGGGGTTAACTTAGAAATCCTGGTAACTGCTGAGAGTGAGAGAAAGAATGATGCATTGCACAGCAAGCAATTTTAATAAGCCTAATCCTTGCTGAATGTAAAGGTGCTGGCTTGGATATCAGTCTGTTTCACGTGCTTCTGAGACTGTTCTGTACCTTTCCAAGTACCCAGCACAGCCACCCTACAGCAGCAAGAAGAGGTGGAGGTCAGTCCTGCATTTCCCAGATGGACACTGGAGGTATGTGTAAAGATTATTAAAGACTATTAGTTCACTTGGATGCAGAAAACAGTAAGTACAATTGGAAGGTCTGAGATGGGAACCTTGAGGCTTTTGAGCCTCAGGGCTGTTGATAGGAGTCATCTGCTTTCCAAATTCTGTATATCAGTGAAAATGCTCTATACCATGTCCTATAGTTTTATTCTCTTAAGCCTTGAACATAGCCTGGTGTGTTTAATGTGAATTTAATGAAACCAGAACAGTGATCTGTGGGAGTCTCAGCATCTGTGGTGTGACCATCTGTCATTTTTGGGGCTGAACTTCAGAATTGTGCACTGCTGCCTCCTTTCCCCCCAGTCCCTGCAGGCACACTGCCTTCCCTCCTGTCACTGAGGGCCCCCTCGAGCTGCTGTGAAAAGCAGTGTTGTGAGCTGGGCTCTTGCCATGCTGCATCTGGGTGCTTTTTGACAGTGATGAATGAAACAGGGTGTAAAATTCACTACTTTTCTAGTGAATTTTAACACTATCTTGGCTGTCAACAGCAAATAATAAATGTAGAAGAGGTCAAGAATAAATGCTTCTATCTTTCTGCCTTGAGATGGGAATTTTAGATCCGCTGTGACTTTTTTTTCCCACACTTCCTAAATTCTACCTGATTTTTCTGTACTTGTTCAACACTGCTACCTACTTCTGCTTATTTTCTAGCAGGAGAAAGAATTAAGACCAATAACATGAAGCAGTTTTCAGTTCAGCTGGGATCTGGGGGGAGCTGTGTCATGGGGCCCTCCTCCATCCACCCTTGGTGCTGAGTGGGGGTAAGTGGGAACAGGAGCAGACGTGGCAAAGAGAAATTAAAGCTCCTGAGTATGATGAAATCCCCAGCTGCAGTGGTATATATTTGAAAAATCTGTATTTCCACAGAAACTGGAGCTAAAATGAGTTTCTGTGGGTGAATGATTAAAGGGATTAAGGCTTTTAAAGTTAATGTACTTTGTGTTGCTTTTGGTCATCAGGACATAGTTCTGCATAATTTTTAAATTGTTTGGTCACCTTTCCTGCACACAGATATTTATACAGCAGTCTTAGAAACTAGCAAGAGTCCCAAGTTTTATTTAAATTATTTTCCTGGGTTTTCTGTCCAGAATAAGTGTTAGCTGTGACAACATACCAGTGAATTAAACCTGTTAAAATTACTGCATTCCTCACACTATTAAGGCACTCTAGGATTAGTCTGGCTGTTGTCTTGAGTATTCATTAAATACATTTTTTATGCTGTTAGTTTCTGAAGGTAATTGACGGGTTTCAAGTTAACTCTTTCATATTTTAAAAAGGCAGTTTATTTTCATAAATTTTGTCTGGACTAAAGCATCCCATGCTATTATACTTATATATATATATATATATATATATATATACATATACATATATACTTTTTTTTTTTTACACCATGCAATTGAAATTAATGTCTGAATTCAGAGGGGAACCTATCTTTTTAAATTAAACATTCCAAGAACTTCCCAGAGATACTCCCAGGAATGCTGCACCCTTGTTCTAGCAGCCTCCCTGATTTAAGGGACAATTTATTGCAAGAAGAGTTTGTGTGAATCAAGATTGCACCATAAAGCTGTGGCTTCTCTTTTATGGTGTATTTTAGAAATCCACCTAAGTGAAATGGTGGTTCTTTGCATTAAAATTTATGCTAACTATAATTCCAGCTCAAATCTTACCTATATTCATGGGAACACAATCTCTTGACAGCAATAACCTTGCTAAGCTTGTCTGGAGCACAATCTTATTTTTTTTCCTAGGGACCTTTTCCCCCCTAGGGAAATCTACATACATGTACAAATGGGGTTAGAAATGCCATTAATGTCCTACCAGTTAATTCAAATAATGAAATGGATCACTATGGCAATACATGAAGACAGTTGGTGTGCAGCAGAGGGATTACAAGGATGAGGAGAACACACAGTGGCAGAACACTTGTCTTTGCATGGCCTAGAGTGAGAGGGAAGCTCAGCTTGTTTTCTAACAGAAAATGGGCCAGGTCATAGAACTTTTGCTGCAGTTAAAGAGCTTGGGGTTTTCCAAATACTTTCATTTTACTCTGTCATTACAAAACTCTCATCCTGATTCTGAAGCTATTTCGGAGTTTCATGTTTCTGTTAATCATAAAAAAAGTTTGTTATCCCAGGCTACCTTTTGGAAGGCAGCTTTAGAGGAAACCAGTTTCTTCCCCCCAAAGTGCTAATGTTTAATTGATTAGAGTCAGGGTGTGTCATGATAGTGAAATGTTTGCTCAAGATTTGATAAAGATTTACAAGGTCAAGCCATTAAATGTTGAATAAAGTACACTGTTAGAACTGGTTGTGACTGAGATAGTCTTTCAGGCTACAGAATTCACATCTTGCACAGTTTACACTGGCATGAAAATATTTTAATCATCTTGCCTTCATTATTTAATTTGGATGTTTCATTGGGGCAGCTGGGGGTTTTTTTGGTGGGTTTTGGTTGTTTGGGGTTTTTTGCTAACATGCTGCCAGTTTTATTTTCTTACTACTTGCTTCTCTTACAAATCTTGTTCTTTGGTCCTTACTGCATTTTAGCAATGTTATTAAATCTTTCCTTTACCAGTACAAAACTACATTTTACAGTTTTAACTTTATTGGCACAAACGTCCTCTAATTTACAGATGATAATGAACTTGAGAAGGTTCTACTGTCATCTGCTGCTGACAGTACAACTTCCATATTTTCAGCTATTTCCTTTCTTCCAAATTCCTGGTTTAAAACCTGTTCTGAAAAAAACAAAAATTTTATTTTTTAACAGCACTGCCACTTGCATTGGTGAATTGTCACCTATCTTACTTAAAATTTATTATTGCAAGGAATCTGTTATGATATGATTCAGCAAACATCAGTCAACCTTTGGTAAGTTTTCCAAAAACACTTGGATTTGTTGAGGGCTGAAATTGGCACTTACCTAGACAGTGTGGGTCAGCTGTTGTTGTTGTTCTCATGGATGAAATATCTGCAGTGAAGTTGTTTTGGACTTAGAAGGGCAGAAATGAGGACTGAGTTTGGCTGCAGATTCCAAATGGATGAGTGGGCTGTGAAATTAGCTATGGTATCCACACCTTTTTGAAAATGTCACAGCGGTTTCTAAAGTGAATGCTTCCTCCAAGCCTGAGATCTCAGAGTTCAATGAAAGGCACAGCTCCTTATTTCCACAGGGGCAGAAGGAGCCAGGGAACTGTTTTCCTGGCAGTTAATGCCCTCGTGTTAAAGTTGCTCACATGGCGCTCAGGCTGCACTTTCTTCTTCCACAACAAATCCCCAAAAATAGAACAGTCACTGAAAGCCTGACACTTGCTACAGCTTTGTAATCCAAGTTGGCCTAAGGCTGAGGTGGGGGAAGTCTCAACAAAGAGCAAGGACTCAGCAAAGACTTCTGTTGTTTGTTTTTCCCCTCCCAAGTGCTCTGTCAGAGGCAGGGCTCCTGGCTGCTGCTCTCCTGTTTCCAGAGCAGTTACATAATTACTGCAGCATTTCAGAGATAGGTTAGCGGAAGCCATTAAGGATGTTTTCCATCTCTGCACTGTAGAAACTTAAGGTGGTTTGTCAGCCTAAAGAAGAAAACTTCCCTTGGAGAAAAATAATTATCTTCTGCAAATGCAGCTTTAATTCACTGTTGACATCTTCAAATTTGCAATTCATCTTTTTAAATCTGTTTTACTTCAACTCTGTTAACTGGGGTACATCTCCTCTAAGATTATTCTCCTTAGTGGTGGATATATAAAATAATATTTAAGAAAAAAAAATTCTACAACTTGAAGCAATGGCATTTCCTATGAAACCTTAACCTGATGTTTAGGATGCCATCTTACTGCATATGAAGTCTGTGCCAGTTGGATTCTTGGTCAAATTCTAGTGACTTCCTTTAATGACCATATGGGGAGGTGGGAGAGGGGAAAACAGCAATAAGAGAATGGAAGAGGAAATTCAAGTGTCAGTTTACACAAGTATTAACTGTATAGGAATGCTTTTTGTGTTAAGAATAAATTGCAGGCCTGTGTAGAGATATTTAAAACAAACTTCCTCTAGTGTTTCACTGTTTATGAAACGTGCAGGTAAGTATCATCAAGTAAGGAAGGTTCTATCTTTTTTAGGTAAAATGAACACTGTTTTCTATGCCTCAAAGACTCTCATCATTTTAATGTCCTTGCAGATCCTAATCCTCATTTGAGGGACTTTCCATTACGCAAAAGTAATCCCCATGAGTCAGTGAGGGAATAACCTTTCTCTGGGGCAGGCTCATCCCTAAGAGAAGAATCTGAAAAGCTCAGTCCAAGCCCTGCCTTAACCCTCCAAAACTCCCACCCCATTGCTGAGCCTTGGCCTTCGGTCTCATGTCACTGTCTGACTTGTGCAATCCCACAGTTCAAGGCAGGACTGCTTCCTTTCAGGAAGCACCCTGAATTCCTGCTCAGAGTGGTCAGTCTCAAATGCATGAGTCAGCCTGGGGAAGGAACCAAACCAAGCAGCTATAACAACAGTAGCTTCTCCAAAGCCTTGTGAACCCAAGGACAAGGCTTTACTCTACATTAGATGTGGTAAGTGGGCAGATTGCTAACCAAAAAGCAAGTTTTTGAGGTTCAGCTGTTTTAAGGGGCAAGAGGATCAAAGCAACCCCCAGCTAGAAACTGAGTTTAGACTGGACATGAGCATGCTACAAAATTTCTGAAGGAGACCTGTCTGTGCCTATTAGAGTGAGCCACTTGCAAGTTCTCTAGTGACACTCTGAATGCCATCTAAATCAGTCACTTGGGGCTCTGTTTATGTGTGAGAGAGCACTGGGTTTTTTAAGACTGAGGTCACTGGGCTGGTGGTTCAGCCTCTCTCTCCTGCTCTTGCTGTCATGGGGTGTTTTTTAGCCTGGAGAAAAGGAGGCTCAGGGAAGACCTCATTGCTCTGAACCTGCTGAAAGGAGGATGTAGCCAGGTAGGGATCAGCCTCTTCTCCAACCAGCAATAGGATGAGAGAACATAAACTGTGCCAGGGCAGATCCAGGTTCAGTATCAGGAGGGATTTCTACACTGAAAGGGTGGTTAAGCATTGGAACCCTGGGCTGACCAGGGATGTGTTAGAGCTGCCATCCATGGGAGTGCTCAAAAAACACCTGGATGTGGCACTTAGTGCTGTGGTTTAGTTGGCATGGTGGTGTTTGGTCAAAGCTTGGACTCAGCTGTGGAAATACTTTCCAGCCTTAATGATGTCATGATTCCAATGTTGTATTGCATGGACTGAAACACACTGGTAGGAATCTGCCATTTGCTGTCTTGCTTGAGTCTGTGATACACAGACCTTTTCGTCCTCTGTTTCTGAGCCCAGGAATTCTGTGGGTTAAAGGAAACCAGTGCACAATAGATGCACTTGGCAGAAGAGGAGTGTTCTCCTTGCCTTTTACATCTTTTTGGCCTGTTGTACTGGGAAGTGTAATGAGCATCCCTTGTGAAATAAGGATAACACCAACTATCCAAGGCTTAAATGCTGTAAAGAAACTCTTTCTGCCTTGTTCAAATGTTGAATTAATGTTTCTGAATATTGTCAGCAGTTGTGAAGAGCTGTTCATGCTAATGACCATGGTGCTCCTGCATGACTCTAGCTCTGCTAGCAGGATGCCTGATTTGTGCTCTGTAAGGCTGTTAAAATGCCATGGCCATGTTGGGTGAGGAGTGTTATTTGTGACAAGTTTCTGGAGTCTTCCTCAAATAGGGAAAAAGCCACAGACAGTGGCAATCAAAAGTAAATCCTGATGCTCACAAGATGGTAGAGGAGCTCTGCAGGGCCTTGTGCATGACCTGCTGTGTGGATATGTGGCATTAGAAGTGTCATGTGAGAATAAGGAACCTTCCTTGTCTTGTTTTCAGGTCAGGGATGTAACACACATTTACCTACTGAACATTTGGTTTTCTGATTTTTCTAGTTGTTCCATTACTTGTTATAGTGATTATAGGACAAGCTGGAATACTTCATTTTGAAGTAGATTGCAAGGGTTTTGAGGGTAGATCTTGTTACATAAGGCAGTTGATGGAGGCTGTATGTCAGAGTTGAAAGCTCCTCTAGGTTCAGCTATTACCTTGAGGTTTGAAACCATCCCAAATGCTGACCCTGCACAACTCTGCCTCTGGATCAGCACAGGAGCACAGCATTGACACTTGGGCTGCAAACCTACTGTAAAACAGCATTCTGAGCCTTTCTTCTGGCCATCTTTGCCATAAGATCTTCAAGTAGCAGAGCCCAAAATCCAAAGAAAGTTTAACACAGGTACAGTTAAACATTTATGTCTGGTTTACAATAAAGTTACAGAGCAGTTCCCAAGTTGTTTCAGTGAAGACACATTTTTTTGTGTGTTTGTATTTTTTTGGTAAGGAAGCTCCAATAACCAGTAAACAGACAATGGTTTCCAGTTCTCTTCACAGTCACTGGGGAGATGATTCACATGATCTTGGAGAGAGTATCACATTGCAGTGGCAGGACACACTGGCTATGTTTACATTGTAGTTGTCAGATCAAGCAGGTTTTCAGCTAATTTATTGATTGTAAGTTGTCCAAGCTCTTTGCAAATGCAGTGAGCTTCCCAGACCTTGGGACAGAGGGTCCAGCACAGCACAGTGTTTATGCTACAGAATAAAAGGATTGGCAGCTCAGAAGCAGAGCAAGCACGAACAAGGGGAGGACAGGAATAAGCAGGAAGCCACGGTGTGGAAGCCAGGATTTCTGAGTGGCAGAACAATGCCCCACACCTGCCCAGCACAGGCTGTTTCCTGCATTGTCACATGTGAGCCACTGCAGAGGCTCAAGGAACGTGTCTGCATAGCAAACCATGGTAAGTAAAAGAGCCGAGCCTGAAAGCTGCAGCCCTTTGGTGAGCTTGCTTCTCTTCTTGAGAGCTTAGATGGCAAAAGTGTGCTGCCAACAGGAGGAGATAAGCTTTTCTTGATTAATGCTTCTCTTTTGATGCAGAAACCCACTTCCAAACTATTTTTTCAGGAATTGGTTATGATTGAGTGCTATTGTGGGCCTGGGTGTGGATGCAAATCTTGTCTGTCATTGCTGAGTAACTCTGCTTGTGTCTGCACTAAATGCAGACTAAGGGTGTTTACAGTGGACAAATCTATATTTAGACAAGCCCTGGGTGTCAGCTTGACATAAGCTTAAAATAACCTTCCCCTATTGTGGGATCTTGCTTTCCCTTTGGTCTCTGCACTCACCAAGTTTGTCTTGGCAGTCAAAATTAAAGGATGTGGGTTTTTTTGGGAGCTTTTTACAGACATTTGGAGTGATTAATTGTGAACTATTTCAGCATGTGCTGTATTGCCAACAGATCAATGCATGAACATAACCAGAAAAAGTGAGTTTAATTTGGGATGCTGGTCTCAGCCTGTGAGGAGCCAACACTAGGCTAAGGGCAGCATTAGAAATAATGCTGCATCTGAAGTGGCAGGACTGCATTATACAGAAAAAATCCTGAGAGCCTTTGCATTGAAAAGAGATAGCAATGAAATGAATTTAGGTTTCTGGCTGTTTCACACTGCTGCTATTATCCTTTCCATTTAATTGACAGAAAATTAAAGCCTTCCTTGATACTTTAGTACGGTAAATGAGAGAGGGAAAAGCTAACTCAGGTCTATTAAATGAACTTAGTACTCGAGCAAGATGAAAAGAGCATGTTTGTACTCTGCAGAGTGTCACAGGAATGCATTGTGCTGCTTCCTGCCCTGGTAAATGTGTGCCATTAAACTTCAGTACCCTCTGTTGGCAAGAACAGATGAATTTTCCACAGGGAATAAGCAAACACTGCTTCTGAGGAGCCGTCTCGAGGACTGATGCTCTGCCTGGTGACCACCTCAACAGAAACACTTGCCTTTGATTTGTTGAGGTTGCAAATGTGGGCCAAACTGATGACTTCAGCTCCAGAGCAAAAAGATCGCAAAGTCTTTTTTGTACCTGTCCATCCACTGCTGAAAGTGAAAATACGTTTAACCATTTTGGATCATATTCTTCCATAGAGGTGGTTATTCTAGCCCATTAAAGCATGGAGCTAATACAAAATAGAACTCAGAAAGGAGATTTGATATTCCAGGTGAGATAGCATAAATTAGTCTGCCTCCCTCTAGTTAAACAAGCTCTTTATGTGCCCTAAATACAATAGCTCAGAAAGGAGTGTGATGGGTGCAAAGGATAAGTTACTGAGTTGTTTTCTGAAAAAGTGATTTATTTATATATTGTGATTTCTTTAATATCCTGGTATTTTCACTGTCATCTGGTTCTCTAATGTAACCATACATGCTCATCTATACAAGATTTGCTGCTGTAAGAGACAGCTCTGACTTTTGCCTTTCTCTGTAATGAATCTTCTGATCTTCTGAGTAAGAAGATGGAATCTTTTTACTAAAAAAGTGAGTGCTTTCTTAAACTCTCCCAGTATGATAATGCACCACCCTAAATGGGGATTAGCTTTACTGTGAGGGGCATGTAACAGGATCAGGAAAGGGAAGTTGGGGTTGAACAACACAAACTTTGTATCTCAGTAGAAATAGCATTTGTGGTTTGTACTGGCATTGATCTTTGTGAATTTATGGCAAACCTGAAGGTCATGAGGGACCTCTGCCATAATAAAAATATCCTGCTAGATATTTCCTGGAAGAAAATAGAACTGATAAATCCCTTTGCTTAGAGATACAGGGCTAATTTTATTTCCATTTTACACTCTTAGCAGATGTGATTCATGCTGTCAGCACTTACATGTCATCACATGGTGCACTTTTGTATTTTAGTTGAAGTCTATGTGATTTTTAAAATAGCTTTAAAATAATGTGATTTTCCCTAATGTTCTAAATATGGAAATCTTCATTATTTGCCAAACTCAAATAGTTCCTTTATCAGTTTAGAGAATGCAAATATATGCAAGAGATTCAGAAGATTATGTTTTATAAACATTGTTGCAGTTCTCTAGTTTGTTACAAAGAACTTTTACTAAGAAACTGTACCTCAGACATCTTCAAAGAACACTCCTTGCAGCTGCATTGGTTGGTTGTGTTGTGTAGCAAGAGCATTGAAGTGATAAGCAAGTTAAAATTACTTTGATTAAATAGCTTTTCCCTCATTTGGTAATACCCTCATGAGGACATACAGGCGATGTCCTCGTTACCTACATGGGTAGTGTAAGAACCTGAAAAGCCCTTCACCCATTCAGTCATGTAAAAGTAAAGAAACAGCAAAGAAATTATAGACTGCAGTTTTTTAAAGCTAGATTGCCACTGCTTTTCTTTTGTTACAAGCTTTGCAGGTTTGCATGTGAGGCTTATTTTGCACTTATGTAGACTTGTAACATGGGAAATTTATTTACAAAGCAGCATTTGAATCATAGGATGGTTTGGATTGGAAGGAACCTTGTAAATCATCTAGTTCCATCTCCCCTGCTATAGGCATGGACACCTTCCACCACACCAGGCTTTTCAGGGCTCCATCCAGCCTGGCCGTAAACACTTCCAGGGATGTGCATCCACAACTTCCCAGGGCAACCTGTGCCAGGGCCTCACCACCCTCACAGTAAAGGCTTTTTCCCTATTATCTGTTTATTATGCACCTCCCCTCTTTCAGTTTGAAGTCATTCCCCCTTGTTTTGTCCCCTCATGCTCCTGTACAAAGTTCCTGTCCCTCTCTCCTGTGTGCAGCTGACCGGTTTGTCAGACACGGTTACACTGAGCACACACTTACAGTTCATCTGAGCACACACTTCAGGCCTTGCCCGTGTTAGGGGAGCTCTGCAGAGGATGGTGGTGTGGAAACCTTGGATTTAATGTTATCAGTGACAGCCAGACTGTGGGAGGGACAATTCTGCCACTGGATCTGCATCTTCCCAGACAAGGTAGGCAATATTCCCTGTCAGTGTAGCTGTGATGGCACCAGGGAGCTTTGTGGTACTTTATTGGCATCTCCTGGGAAATCTGTGTTCTTTGCAGCTGAAATAGTCTTGTTCCCTTTCACACAGATCTGAGAGAAGGTGTAGTGACCCTGCTTGAAGTGGTCAAATAGCACTTGACAAACCTCATGCTTCTCACCTCCCACATGAAGGGTTAATTTATAACTTCGGAAGCGTTGTCTGCTGCGGCTGCTGGAGATAAATGAGTGTCCTTTAGACTCTGTGAGTGCATCAATATTTAATGTGCCTGCTTAAATTAAACTCCAGTCAAACTACTGATTATTCTCCTCACCTTGCTCCCCCTTCAATCATTAATGGACATTTTCCACAAGCAAGTTAACAAAACACCTACAGTGGCCTTTGCACATGCTGGCCTTACCCTTTCACTGCAGGCACTGTCCTCCCATGCTGATTGCATAAGGACTGCAAAGATAGAAAAGGATGCTCCTCAGACCATGATTTAAAGGAGAATAGTTGATCAAATGTTTAGAATGAGGTTATGTTTTGAGATTTTCCTGCGCTGTAGAATCTGGACCTTCTTTAAAATCAAACAAGCAAATAAACGAAAAAACCCCAACCAAAACCACCCAAACCTGTTGCCTCTTGACCCAGGGTGATAATCCTTTTGATCAGATTCACGGTGTTCAGCACCAGCTACTTTCCTTGCTGGGAAGGACCCTTTCCAAGCTGGCTGTTTGAATACCCTCTAATTTTCCTCTCTGTACCTTCAGGAGCTGCTGCTAGAGCACTGGCTGTGAGGTAAAGAACATTCCTCAATCATCTGTTCGCTGGTACAGCTGTGAGTGACCCAGAACAGCGCATCCTGCAAACCATGGTGTACCAAAAATCAGGTAAAATTTAACCAGTGCTCTCTCATCCCTGGTCATGCTACACAAGTACCTTTATCCTTTGGAATCTTAGACCCCACAGGCTGAGGGGGAAAGTGGCTTATAGAAATTATTCAGTGTTTTACTTTATTTTCTATTTTAAATAAGGATTTAAGAATTCTGGTGATGTGTGGGATGAAAGTGTGGTTGTGAATGGTGCTGTTATAGCACTGTTACAATTCTCTGGGCCTTGGAAGGCCATGTGGGAAGGGTTCCTGAAGGGAAGAAATGAGAAGATTAACCAGTGATGTGAAATCTAAGCCAAATGGCAGTTGCCAAAATACTGTAGGCCAAGTGAGCAGAAACCTAGAGTTGAACAGAGCTGCATTGCTTATTATGAAACCAGGGACAAAGGAGACATGGAGGAGGGACTGTTTCCTCTAACCTTGTTTTCTGTAGCTTGTTTTCCCAGTTCTGTTCCTTGCCAGCAAGGCTGGCCTCTCAAAATTATGATATGCACTTGACTGGCATGTTCTTATTAAGAATGGGTTTAATTGAAACAGGGGACTTGTCATCAGGAGGGCATCCAGAGAAGTCAGAGTGAGCAATTAGGGTCAATATGCATTCACTTAAAGTGCATAGTTATTCTCAAGTGGGTTTCTCGTTCAGGTCCAAAGCTCCCTGTGATCTGAACTTGGTTTGGTTTACATCTGGCTGGGCTTCCTTCCTCTGCATAAGGATCCAGGGAGTGCCAATGTACTCCTGCCACTGATGTGCCTTTACTCTTTTTCATGTGCCTTAACTATTCTTGTACAGCTAAACCATTGTGAACTTGTGAATACACTAATTTCTTTCAGATGCTCATGACCAATTTTGCTATAATGAAGTATTTAATTTTACAAGACTGTTTTTTAGGCTTCTGTATCAAGCACAGATACTTCTGTATCTGTAATGGGAACTGGAGCTTTGGATGCACTTGTTTGCAAGAAGGTTTTGTATTAAAGTGTAGGAAAGAGAACATCTTGGACAGTTAATTCAGAATTGTTGTTTCCCAGCCATCTCTCGTGTGGCTGTGGGAAGATTTCACTTACCCTTTCAATTTCAGCCTGTGTCCTGAAGCCCAAGAAGCAATCAAAGCAAACAGTGGCTGTTTACTGTCTGGGCAGCTGTCTTCAGTCATTTGTTTCAGCAGCTCCAGTGCACATGTTCCCAAAATGCTGTGCTTCCCAAAGAAATCTGTGCAAGCACAAGCTAGCCTAGCTTTTCCTACTATCTGTAGCAGTTACCTGGGCATGGAATTTAAGCCTACTCACCTCTTTTACTTGCCTAATGCATATGCAGAACAGTTCGTTCCTTTTGCTTCACAGCAACCTCTTACAGTTCTTGAAGTTCTATGATGTTTCCCTGTTCCTTCTCTCTAGGTTAAATGCCATTTATTTCAGTTCTCCTCGCTGGAACAGTTTTCTAGAGCTCTCGGAGTTCCTGTTCTCCTTTCTTCCCCCCCACCCCCCCTTCAGTTGGCTGCCCTTTCCGACATGAGATACACAGCACAACCCAACACCAGCTGGGATGTCTTAGAAGTGAGGCTTGAGTTTATGTCATTCTTCTGTCAGTCCTTCCAGTAGCAAGTATTGATTTTGATATTTACCTGAGTACCGTGAGGTGTGGATCAAGACAGTTTCAAAGACGTTTGAAGTTCACAAGCCTTTGTAAATATTGCATGAAGGAGTAAGTCTGGAAGACTGAAAAGGAGAATGATGCCATACCTGCAAGAACTGCAGAGGCTGTGAACACATGAGGTTGCATCAGAATTTCAGGTCTAGGAATATTTCAGCTCTCAAAATTTCACTCAGCTCTGGGAATGTTTATCTTTCCGCCTGCAGTGTGTGGTTACCTGAGCTCTAATTGGGTAGAGGTAGCAGCAGAGCTGTCACCCTGCACACGCCCGAGGTGGGGGCTGATATTCGCTGGGTGTTCAGTCAGCTTCTGCGGCAGCCTTTGCAGCCGGGAGGGTGAGCATCGCAGGTGGCTCAACTTGCGCGGCCGCCCTGCCGCTTGTGTGACAGCGCTGGACGTGCCATGCACACGGATCCGGCCCGGGGCTCCGATGAGGCGGCCCCTGAAGGCAGTGGGTGCGCTGATCCGCGAGTGAGTTGTCTCTCTGCCGAGGGGGCAGGCTGGGGTAGCAGTGCCGCATGTGCGCTGCCTGCATCGCTGTCTGCAGCGCAACTTTGCGGCTTTTGGCACGGCTGGTGGCGGGAGCCAGCGCCCATGCCCGTCCTGCGGCCGCTCCGCCGCTCCTGGGACCCGCTCGGGGCAGCCCGGCCTGCGGCTGCCTTGGGGCGAGGAGCGGGGGATGGCGCCGGGGGTCACCGTGCCCCGGGCTGCTGACAATGGGGGGCTGCGCTGGGGACGGGCACCCGGCGGGCAGGGACACCGCGGTCAGCGCCGCTCCCCCGCCGCTCTGGGGGCTCGGGGGCAGCTCCCGCACGGCCCTGGGCTGGAGACGACCCTCGGCCCGCCTGTGGCGGCGGGAGCGGGGCGGGGGTCGGCCCCGGGGCAGGGCGGCGCTGGGCGGCGGAGGTGAGCCCGAGCCGAGCGGCCCCGCCTGCCCGGAGGGGCGGGGGGTCGGGGCTGCGGGCGGAGGCGGCGGCGGCCCCCGGCAGCTCCTCCCCCGCCCGAGTTACAACCGGTTCGTGCCGGCCGCGGCCCGCCCGCCGCGCCGCGATGCGGGGCTGCCCCGGCTCCCCGGGGGCGGCTCCGGGCCCCCGCCCCACGGGCCGCCCGCCCGCAGGTAACGGGGCCGGGACCCGCGATTCGGGCGGGGGGACGGCGGGGCGGGGGCGGCAGGATGGAGCCCCCTCAGGGGCCGCTGCCCCCGGTTCGGCCCGGCCCGGCCCCGCTTGGCGGCGGGAGCTGCCCCGGCGGCTGGGGCGGGGGGCGGCAGGGCCGGGGCCCCGGGGCGGGTCTGCGCGGTCTGCGGGGAGCGGCTTCGGGAAAAGGAACAGGAGCGGATCGCGCTGCCGGCCCGGGGCGAGCGCATCCCTTGCGGTGCCCATCGACGAGCACCCCTCGGTGTGGCTGCGGTGCCTCCTGGTGCGCTCTGTTGGTGTCTGGTGGGCGCTGGGCGGTGTGCGACACCAGCACCTGCCGCGGGCACATGGCAGCGGGTGCCCGTCGCCATCGGTGTTTGTGTGCCCATTGCGGGAGCCCACCGACCCCGTGTGTGCCCATTGCGGGAGCCCACCGACCCCGTGTGTGCCCATTGCGGGAGCCCACCGACCCCGTGTGTGCCCATTGCGGGCTCCCCGTGTCACCCCGGAGCGGGGCACTGTGGCTCGGCCGTGTTGCCATCGGCACGGCCAGGGCGACCTTCAGTCACCTCCCGGAGCGCTTCAGTGCCGGCGCGGGTGAGCGCTCCCCGTCGGGACCGGCCTGCTGCTGGAAGGCGTCAATGTGTAACGCGGGGCTGTGGGCTGGCCCCGAGGGCGTGGGGAGAGGCGAGGCGAGCAGGGGGCTATAAGAGTACGTGCATCCCCACGGAGACCCTGCCGAGGGGCGCACGGACCGGGGAGCAGATGCTGAAGGGAAGCCTCGCAGGTTGTGATGCGTGAGGCGGCGCGCATCGTGCTCTCGTTTTGCGGAGGTGATCTCTGGTAAATCATGTTGGCTCGTGGTTTCTAGCAGCGCCGGCTCGCATCTGCCCGCATGGATGCATGCTAGTGACCGACGGGCACTAAAGTTGTGCTTTCGGGTGGTTTCCATCCGCTCTGGAGCAGTGAGGCTCTGGAAACAGGTAGGACTGGTTCTGCTGAGCTGACAGATTTGTGCAAAGCTGACTGGTTTATGTGCTGCCCCACTGATGCTTCTTAATGTAAACTAATTTTGCACTATAGAAAAACATTATTTTGTTGTTGGTAAGTTTTGTTCTGGTGTTATGTTTTGTTTTAAATTTCACACTTCTGTCATCCGTGAGAATTAGGAGGAAACATTGATATTGACAATTTTCTTATTGAACTGACAGAAGAGCAAGTAGAGAAATGTGACAAATAGGTAGACCTAAATATTGAGAGCTAGAAGGGAAATACATATATGTGTTCAGTGTCACACAGGAAGCTACTGTACTTAGAAAACCAGTTAAAGTCAGATATCATGGAAGTAGAGATGCAACTTGCAGTGAATTTAATGCAATGTTTGTGCTGTAGAGTCAGTACACGTGCAGGTGTTGGAAATGATGAGCAGTTTAAAAGCACCTATGATGCGCCAGTCTCATGCTCTACGTGTTACTTTCAAGCTAAGGGTAGCAGAAATTTCAGATTATAATTGCAAGGGCTTGCCTGAAAAATAAACAAAAATTTACAAGAAGTCTGATTCAGCTTAAAACGAGGGATGTTACTTTTCAGGCTGGTACCGTCTTGATTTGCAGCAGAGCCTTGCAAAACTCGAGGAGCCCAGTGTTAATCACGCAGTGTGTGTGCTGACATCAGCTCTCTCTGCAGCCATGTGCTGCTCTCAGAAAGCACCACACTTCCCCGGGGTTCTGGCTGCACAAAGAACCAACTGGAAACAATCACATTGCTACTGTCTTTCTCAAGATTCCCTTTGCCACAGATTAATACAAGTTGCTGTGCTGAGGGCTAATGTTTCAGTGGTGCTCATGTTCTTTTTTTGTGCTCATCTGTCATCTTTAAGCCAAATTCTAAGATTTATAGGAAGGGAGTTCAGTGTTGTGATAATGGTGCTCAGAGCAAAGCAAATAGTTGCAGCCAGACACTTCTCTCTTTCCACATTGAAACTGTTGTTCAGTTTGTTCTCTAGAGTTTCTTTTTGTTGTGGTTGGTAAAGGCTTTCATCGAGCAGCTCTCTTCCTCTGATTCTTATTCGCAGTGAGTACAACTCACTGAAAAGCTTTTTCTCACCAAATTTCAAGTTACTATGCAATTCTTTATGCTTCATGTCTCTTTTTCAGTATTTTAAATTTAATTTGGTTTCCTGGAGCCTGAAACAATATCCCTAGGCTTAGTGAACACAAGGGTTTGTGAAACTATTCCCACCTGAATCCTGAATCCTAAACAGTTGTTTATCTGTTACCAGGATCACACAAATCTTCCTGGTTGGTTCTGAGAAAAAAACTCACAACTATTGACTCCCCTCACTCCCTTCTGTGTGGGCTTCTGTGTCTTCATTTTTGGTGCCCACATTTGTCTTTACAGTTTGTGTCCTCTTTCTACACAGACAGAAAATAGTGAAAGGCACTTTGGATCCCTCCCAAGTTGATGCACAGATTTGATGTCCATGCAAATGAAGGTTTAATTCTCACTGTCAGTTCTTTTCCCTGCTGCCAGGCTATTACAGTACAACCTTCCCCTTTTGGAGAAGCATTAAATAATGTGCCAATGGAAAGTTGATATCCGTGGTCCCAACAGTGGCTTGGTTGTGCTGGACATCTTTAACTATGATAGCAGAGGGCTCTGGGGAAGAGGCTCCTCATGCAGCTCCCTGCTCTCTCTCCTTCTTTTCAGGGGAGTTAGAATATATCTCAGTTTAGGTATCAGGCACACAGCAGGGTGAGGTGAAGGAATAACATGCAAAAACAGGAGGAGAAGGGAAGGGAAAGCCAGGTCATTCAAAACTGACCCTGGGATTTTATATATGTTATACCCCAGAGGATGATTGCTAGGGAAATGATGTTTTTTTTTTTTTACTTTTTGCCTGACAGTTGTGGACCATAAATGGCATAGAGCATTCAGAGAATAGAGATGCTTGCTTAGTTAATACCTAAACTTTTGGTATTTAGCTAAAAGATGCAAAAGAGATCTGTGATGCAAAATAGGAGTTGTCAGCATCTAGGAGTTCAGCACTTCTACTGCTGTAAATTGGGTACAGTTGGTTAAATTCAATTGTACTCTGCAGCTTTGCAACAGGTGACAAACTAATCCAGAGGTTTTTAGTCTTTCTATTAGAGAAGGCTACGTGACCTAAGACTACAAAAACTTTTTTCCTCTCCTGCCCAGTCCTTGCTTCCTTCCCATGAAATGTTTAGAATAGCAGAATTGAACTCAAGAGTTGTCTTTGTGCTAAATTTTAGAGCACCAATATAATGGAAATCGAGGTAAAAGCTAAAATGTGTTTGTTTTCTAAAGTTTATTTTTAAACAAATATGAGTTGGGGCCTATTCACTGTCTACCTCCAATTTTGTAAAGTTTTTCTGAAAACTTCCTTGCTTTGTCTCATTGTCTGCTTTTAAAACTGTTACTTATTTCCACTATATTTTCCTCTAGGCAGGGACCAAACAAGCCAAGTGAAAATTACTTAATTCATGGACAGATGCATAGGTCAGCTCTTGGGGACTGCATTCAAATAACTCAAATATTTCATGCAGAAATACAGGGATCCCTTTTTGTGTAAAGAGTATTGTTATAGGAAAGTGCCTGTAGCTTCTGGCTATCCCAGCTGCCACCCTTGCATCTCACAGGATCAAGGGACACTCAGCAGGCATTGGAGTGAGCCAGAGCTTACATTTATTAGCTGAAACAAATAAGTTTGTAACATTTGCAACTGGGAATGTTGTATCTTCAAGGACAGTCATATATTAAAATTGTAAATCACTCCCAAAGGACCCAGGATGCCAAAATGTATTTCAAATTAGTGGGCGATGTTTTTGTTATTTGAGGGCTCAAGGCTGCTGTCAGATGTTAATTAATTGCAGGAGATCAGTACTTCTCCACTGAGATAACTTGTTTGCTTTTGAAGTTCCTCTAGGAAGATTTTAAAAAGAAGAAATTTCATGTGAAGCCACCATTTTTTTCAGAGCTGTGTTATCTGTTGCAGTGATATGTTGGCTGAAAACTTGCTTTGTCCTTTTTCTGCAGGTGGTTGTCACATGAAGGTACATTTATAGGAAGCTGACAGATTTTTGCCATCATCTGTGAGTATCCAACCTCAAAGTAACATTTAAGTGCATGTGTAAACTAGAACTGGCCTTTTCCATGTCTCTATACAATTCCTCAAAATTTTATACTATAGTGTTTTTGTTAAGTTTTCCATGCAAATTCTTAAAAAATGCCCAAGAAAAGGGTGTGAGGATCTCAAATGGGAATTCTGTTATTGTCTGCTTGTTTTCCCCCTTGCTTTCATACAGCAGTAATTTTTTTTCCATTTCCTCTGGGTTCCTAAGTCAAAAAGGCAGTGCAATGCATTTATTTTTCTGCTTTTCCTCTTGGGAGTCTCCCAGAGCAGAGCTGTTGCTGCAGCAGTCTTAATGCTTAAGCTGCAGTGTGGAGATGATCCTTGAGAATATTTCATAAAGGAAACAGGGTAAGGTCTTACCTCTTTCTATCTTCCAGGGTGAAGGAAATAAAACTATTGAGAATTATATATCTGGTTAGTGGCAGAGCCAGGAGCAGAGCATGTGTTTTGTATTCATCAAATTTTATTCATCAGATTGCTCCCTGTAGGGAGGGAGGGCAGGCTGGCTGTGTGCACAGGGAGACTCCAGAGCAATGTAGCCTGGAAAATGTCTAAATTTGCCATGTTTTAGAAGTATTGATCCCTACATTCACACTCCAGTCCTGAGAAGATGTGAGGGTGGTGGGTTGTTTAAAGCCATAGATACACAGGTGATGGGTGGGGCTATGCCCAGGAGCAAGGTGGTGCTTCTGGGGTCCAGGCAGTGAGTGCCAGGCTGGGGAAGGCTGGTGTGTACAGAGGGCAGACACTTTTACAGGTTATAGCAGATTTTTGTATGCATGTTTGTTGCTGTCATGCAGTCACACCTGTACACAGTCTTAGAGCTCACTTCACTAATATACTCAAAGTGATTTTTTGGATGCAGCTCTCTACACATTGCTTTGTTGACAGAGCAGAGTACTTAACTGTTAGTACTGCCAAAATGTCAATCTTCCTCTTGATCTGCCCCTCTGAGTGCACTATCTGGTGGCAAACACATTAATAAATTGGAAGATACTGTGCTGAGAGTGGAACTAAGTATAGATTTTTTGCTCCTTTTTTGATATTCACGGCTTTAACAGCAGGTGACCATGGGGCTCAGTTGAACCATGGCAGATATTATTGCCTGAAGTTTTCAGAGAGATTATTTAGCACTCAGCAAATGAAATACTTCTCTTTCATGCACTGCTGGTGTATGTACAACTGTATGTATGATGCTTTAGGTGCTGCTGTTCTGTTATCCAGCAGTTCCAATTTCCCCTGCAGTGTGGCAGTTCCAGCTCCCACAGCCTGTGTGCTGCAGCTGCTCCTGCAGCAGGGCTGAACCTGCCGCCTCTGCACAGCTCCCCTGCGCTCACAGCCCTGCTCAGGCAGGTGTCTGACCCTGCTCTCCATGGGTTTTGTCTGCACAGGTGCTGCCCTGCCTCTGCCCCAGCTGCCAGGATGGCGCTTCGGAAGCCCCCGGACGGAGGCTGGGGCTGGGTGATCGTGGTGGTTTCCTTCTTCGCCCAGTTCCTGTGCTACGGGTCACCGCTGGCGGTGGGAGTGCTGTACCTGGAGTGGCTGGATGCCTTTGGAGAGGGGAAAGGCAAGACTGCTTGGGTTGGATCGCTAGCCAATGGCATTGGATTGCTGGCCAGTAAGTGCAGAAGCAGTGTCTGTCTTAAATTGAAATGTTTCCCATTGATGATTTAGTCTCTTGGAATTGTATCAAAGATAGCTGCAAATGAGGGTGCTGCATTTTTGTTTTAGGTTTACATTACATTTATAGTTTTCTTTATAGTTATATTTATGCATAAAACAGAGGAAAATAATGATAAAAAGACCAAGAAAAATATCCCCTTTAGAAAATTCAAAATTATTGTATTTGAGTAAACTAGAAAAGCCACACTCTAGGAAGCTGAACAGTGATTTTGTTGATGCATTTTTTTAAAGGAGATTTTAAAACTAACATTTACATTATTGTCTTAAAATCAGAGCAAGTTGTTAGTCCAAAATGGTTCAAGTGCTTTATGAAAAAAGTCAATAAACAAGTTACTAATTTTTCAGCTCTAGCAGTAAACCTACTAGTGTGGGTGAACGAGGGCTCCTTTTTATTCTTTATTTGAGAAAAAGCTCCCTTTGAAGGCTGGAAAGTTATGGGTAATAGTAGCATTAAATGAAGCAACTTTACTGGAAGCTTTTCTATAGTAAACCATTGTCACTTGGAGAGTAACAGCAGAATTTTAGGGAAATAAAACCCCACCTTGAAAATTCCTAGGTTGTTGTTTTAAGATCAGGCACAGGTATTTACTGGGTCATATCACTAACTTCTGTTTTTCAAAGATTTACCATGGGAATTATTATCTATTTGCTGGATCTGGAAAAAATTTCTTGTCAGCAGGGGAGTTGCTACAGGCAAAAGCAATAATGTGGTTTAATGGACAAAATGCAGCTCAGGATCCTGAGGAAACTCTCCTCAAAAGAAAGTTGATGTTCCAGTAGCAATACAGACCTGAATAAAGAGCACTGCTTTGTATGGCCCTGGAACTGATCAAATACTGGTGTCACTCCTGTGTTAGGGTTTTTTACACCAGGCAGAAGAGAAATGGGCAAAGGCAGGTGGATCACTAATCGCAAAAAAGACTCTATTCAGTCTGAGGGTGTTATTGGATAAAGGACTGTAGATTGCTCTTCCATCATCCTTTTTTAATTTTCCTGTGTTATGGATATTAACTCCTGCTATTCATCAAGACCTCACTATACTTGAGTGAAAGAGTGAAGTGTGAGGAAAATAATGATAAACAAGGTAATTACTGAGGGAAAAACTAGGCAGAAGGAAGTTGAAGAGAACACCCTTTTAGGAGACCAGAAGTCTCTGGCTCTGTTAAGAACCTCAGTCCCCTTTCCCTTATGTCCACGTTGTGCTTGTTTCCAGATGTGTGTGCCCTCTGACTTGCTGCTGTAGGCAATTCTCAGACTGTGCTTTGTAGCTGGCTGGTTTTGGCTGGGGTAGAGTTCGTTTTCTTCTCAGTGGCTGTGTTTTGGATATGTGCTGGATGCAGAGTTGATAATGTAGAGATGTTTCTCTTATTGGTGAGCAGGGCTAACAGAGCCAAGGTCTCTCCTGCTGTTCTGGCTGCCAGGCTGGTGAGGAGACTGGGGGTGCTGAATACAGGATTGATAATGAAGAGATGTTTCTCTTATTGGTGAGCAGAGCTAACAGAGCCAAGGTCTTCCCTGCTGTTCCTGCTGCCAGGCTGGTGAGGAGACTGGGGGTGCACAGGAGGTCAGGAGGAGAAACACCCAGGACAGGTGACCCCAAGTGAGCACAGGGATGCTCCATGCCATGTGGCATCATGCTCAGAATGTAAACTGGGGGGAGAAGGAGGAAAGAGGGGGATCTTCTGAGAGATGGCATTTGTCTTCTCGAGTCACCACCACATGTGATGGGGCCCTGCTGCCCTGGAGATGGCTGAACTTGCCCTGCCATGGGAAGCAGTGAAGGAATTCCTTGGTTTGCTTTGCCTGCATGCAAAGTGTGCTTTGCTTTCCTTATTAAACTGCCTTTATGTCAGCCCAGGAGTTTTCCAGCTTTTACCTTTCTGAGTCTCCTCTTTCCTGCTGGTGGGGGAGTGAGTTTGTGGCTGCGTGGGCTTGGTTGTGGCAGAGGTTAAACCATGACAGCAGCTATAATAATGATGAATAATACAAATCAATGATGAGTAATACAAATCAAAGGTGCTCTTGTGACTGATTTTGGTATGGAATGATTAAATGAAGGTTTGAGAGGTTAGGAGGAGTGCTGTCTGTCCATGTGATTTTATTCTTTCAGTTTGGCATTCAGAAGCTTAATAATCATTCCTGCCCTTTATGCCTTCAAAAGAAAGTACAGGGAGGGTCCTTTAATTACGTTGATGTTATCAGAGTTGACTGAAAACAAAGTCTATGTTCCCAGCTTTACCTAAAATGAAAGTTCCCACTGCTTGTCAAGCTGGGATCTGACCCTAATGATAAATCTACTAAATTTCCTCCTTAAAAGTATGCAATTTTATGGTACAAGTTGTTTAGTTTAGTTTTCAGCTGATGAATAATGTTAACTTCAAGTGGTATATTTTGAAGTGCCCCTTGATTAGTGTGATGGATGTCTAGAAAATGTCATCAAATTACTTCTAAATTTTCTTTAAAGCTTGTAACTTGATACAGTCTTTTTGCCAAGACTCCCACACTTTTAATTAAGGCTCTACTGGAGAACCATTAAGACTCTTCTGTGGGCTTTATTCAACTTAATGTCACCTTTCTGAAGCTGTAGATACCAGACTGGAAAAGGAATGACAATTATGGTTGATTAGCAGCCACAGCCAGGAAATAAATCAGAGTCCATTTTCTTAGGAAGACTTTCCTCATTGATAGCACTGGCAATGACATTCACCAGTTTCTGTAACAGAGAAAGTTGGGACCAGTGACTCTGCTGTATTAGTACGGTAATTTCACCAAACTCAAGAAGATTTATATAGCATCTGGCACAGAAAAAGGTTCTCTGTCTTCTCCCCTTCCTTCTGCTGGTGTAATCTGAAATTTCTTTTTAAGCAGCTGATGCTGGTGAGCACTTTCATGTTTGCTGCGTTGGTATCCTTTCTAAAATGTTTACTTCTGACTTATGTGAGAGCTAAACTTAGACTGGAGACATAGAAACCCAGAACAGCACCTTGTTTATTTGGATCCATTTCCTGGGCACCTGGTGTTCGATTTCTGTCCTTTTGCTCGCAGCACAGACGGTGCTGCTGGGGCCAGTGTCCAGCCTGAGCTGGAGAAGAGAATGGGGCAGGGATCCTGTGGGCTCCTCCTCACAGGATGGCTTGGGCTGTGACTTTCTGTGATGAAACCTCACAGAGCAGTGCAAGAAATGTGCCTGGAGGAGTGACAGACAAGCATCAGTGTTGCTGTGGGAGGCAGAGGTGAGAGCTGCCCTGCAGAATTAGGTGTTATAACATTGGTCAGGCTATGGCAGATGGGACACATGGCTCCAGGGCTTGTTTGACAGGAAGAAATTGAAAAAGCTTAGCAGGTTTCCCTTACTAAAACAGGCCAGAGGAGGATATTTATATGTATTCTTGAACATCATGTGCTTCTTCTGCACCGAATGTTCTTAATTTTGCATCCATGGAGCCTGAAATTAAATTTAATCCATGTTCCACTTGTTAAAAGCAAAACAAAGACCTTGGCGCCTGTAATTGGCACCACAGCTGTTTATAGTAAGGGTTGACTTCACAGTCCTTGGCATAGGAAGAGACATCAATGTCTCCATTCCCACTTCCCTTCATTAATGGAGGGAGAGCAAAGGGAGGATTCTCTCTCGAAAGGCACGCCTTGATAATTTGATGGGGTGTTTCTGCTGATCTGAGGCATGCAGTGCTAGATGTTTAAAAAGCTTAATTTTATGTTTTCAAGCAACAATTTTACTACTCTATAACAACAATTATACTACTCTATTTTGCAGCATCTACATATTTTTGAACACAAACCTCACACAGCCATAGCCCCCACTGTACAGTATGGATGCTGTAAATAGCTTATGCACAGGGGAGAAGGGTGCCCCCAAGATTCCTCTGAAAAAAAGCCCAGTTCATATAACAAAATTTTTTAGATGGGAGATGTCTTTTCAATCAGTTGGGAGTGGATTACTGCCCAGTGTGAAAAGCTTTTTTTCTGATCTATACTCATATCCAAAGTACAGGCATTTGGAGAATATTATATTTATTATAACCAGGTTTTAGAAATGCACTTAATATGCAGAACATTTTCTTGTATTCTGTCCAGTGGATTTTACATGCAATCCATGGCCATTTTTTCTACTCTACAGTTTCAACAGGCTCGGACAGATGCCCAGGTAGGGTGGGTCAGATTAATGCAGATGATAAGAAAATAACTCAGTTGTCCAATACAGTTTGTTTAGCAAAAGGTTTTGTGTATGAGGTGAGGGAAGGAGGACCCTTGAGATTAGTGAATGGAGTGGAGGGAGGGAATGTTGTTTTGCAGGGTTTTTTTTTTTTAATTTATGTGGAAATATTGAGGAAGAAAGTGCAAGTTCTTGATGTCCATAAAACAAAACAACTTTGTGCTTGTCAGGAGGTCAGCACATTTCTGTAGGTTTAAGTTCCTAAGTGCAGCAGTTGCCTTGTTTTCATGTCTCAGGAGGACTCACAGACACATCCTGGTCTCACTGAGGGTAAAGTACTTAATTCAAAATAATTTTAATAAAAATACCAATGTACAAATGATCCCTCCTAGGTGTTCTTCCTCTTTGGTCCCTCTGTATGAAGATCTCCCGTGAAAACCAATCTTCCTTCTGCTTCCCATTTTGTCTGGGGATCTTGTTGACTGCTCCCCTGATAATTGTGCTGCTGACTGCGAGCTGTGACAGGCTGTGTGCAGAAGAGCAGTGTCTGTTCCTGTGCTGAATCTATCTTCCTAGAGTTAGCTGTCATTGCAGTAAACTGTGCTGCTATCTCTTTTTGATTGAGTTTGGTCTAGTTTTAAGATACATCATTTGGAAAGGAAAAAGCCCTAGGGATTTTATTTGTAAAAGAGGTAAATATTTATCAATGTCATAAAATATTGTACTAGTTCCAGTGCTAACCCCTGGAGCTGCTGGCAAACTGAACAAAATGCTGGCTTAAAAGCTATTTTTCATGCTATGGAGGATTGCCACTGGGATTTTTTTATGTTGTTCATATTATGGTGAGATTTAGCTAATGAAAACCCTTATGCTGCCTGAAGATCTGTTTCTTGTGTGGCTGTATACAGACTCCTGCACTCTTCAGAACTTTGAGCAAAAACACTTTGAGCAAAATCCACAGGGCAGTTCTCAGTCCCACTCTGTGAAAGTTGGATTTTTACTAGAATTTACTGCCTTGAACCCATTGTGGTTCAAATATTTGTAAAGAATGACAAGTTTGTGTACAGTCAACTCCTGTGCAAATACCGTGGTGATAACTGAAGGTGCTGTGCCTGGTGGAAAAGAAAATGACAGTGCTATGGGAAACAGGGAAGGGGAAGCAGTGCAAGGAGTCAGGAAAGGACAAAGATTATCTGGGGGATTTTCTTGTGTGACTCATTTTCTAGCAGTGTGATGAGTGTGAAAGTCATTCCTAGTGTGAATGGGAAGACGGAGCTGTTTTTCTGCTCAACTTAGGGACCTAAAATAATTATTTTAATGTTTACAGTGGCGCTCCTTCTTATAAACAGGGCTGTTGCTGAGTTGCCAGATGTCTTACTGTGTGAGATGGCAGATTAATGCTGAGCTCTCTGGAGCAGGTTCTTCACTTTTGTGCAGGTTGTTTTCCATGTCAGAGCGAAAAGATCTCTTTGTACTCGTTGTTCTCCTTTGGGATTAGATTTTGTAAGCAGAGAGGCTGGAAGAGCATCTCCTTGGGCCTTGTCAGGGATGCTTTTGTTCATGTTCCAGTGGAGATGTCCTTGTCAGGTTATGAAGCCGCATCCTTCAGCTCTGTGTCTCATTCTGGCTTGGGGTCAGAGAGTCCAGTTTGACCTGGGATGCTCTGGTAGGGGTCAGTGATGATGTCTGTACCAGCACCACCACCCCAGACTGGACAGGGACCTTCTGAGACTAGCTGTGTCAAAATATAGAGAGCAGGTGGAAGGGAAGTGCTGTTTCTTTTAGCAAGGTAGCAGGTCAGAAATAAAGAATAGAAAGAGTGCAAATTCCTCTGCTTAATTGTATTATGTTAACACTACTTTATTTTCTTTTAGTGTAGAAGAATTCTTTATACAATACAGAGTCAATCCTTTGTTCATTTTTAAATCCCGTGGTTTTAGGAAACATACCAATCTTAATTTGCCAGTTCTAGTAATTAATTCTAAGAATCAGCAATGTTCTTAGCCTTTGTTCTCAGCATGTTACCCTGCCCAGGTTATGCTGGCCAGCTTTCATTCCCACAGTGTGCTGACTCTTGAGAAGCAGTAAGTGCTTAGATCTTCCTTTTTCATTGCTTCCAAAATCCAATTAAACCTTTCTTTCCTGGAATATTTTCTTGATTCCTCTGTTACTCTGACTGTTTGCCTGGATAAGCCCCAGCTCAGACTCACCCCCCTTTATGTTCCCTGGGCAGATAGCTCTAATGTAGGGCAAAAGTTCTGGCCTGCCTTGTCTTTGAGGATCATTTCACCTGCTGACGAGTCTCTGCTCCTGCCTGCCTGAACTGCTTGTCCTATGGCTGGCAACCACAGGAAAACCTTGCCTGCATTCCCAGCTGCTCTCTCCTGTCTACAGACCTAGGCAAGCACCATCCCCAGGCTCCAAGTGTTTACCTCGTATCACCTTTCTGGGCTCACCTCCCATCTGCTGGGAATCTGTTCCGTGACTCAGGGAGCTCTAACCTTGACAAATGGCAGACTCCAAAATTACTGCTTGTGCAGATTGAATCGACCATGGCGTGTGTGTGCATCACTTCACATGAGATGCAGATGTTGTGAGGTGGTTTTGTTTGTTTGTGTTAAATAATGGCATTCATCTGTGCATCTAACTTCTAATCTCAAAGTTGCTGAGTTTAGAAATGAGGCTAACATCTGAGTTTATGTGTGAAGGTTTGGGTTTCAGATAAGTTGTCTTTGCAAGCCAAGTCACTTGCTGGTTGATTATTTATGCAGGGCACCAAGCTTGCACGCCACTTAAGACTAAAAGGTGTATTCCAGGTCACACAACTGAGAATAACTGCTTGTTCTACAATTTCTGTGAGGAGAGAACTAGCTGAATAGAGGCAGGGCGTGAATTCTGCCTCACTTGGTGCTTGTTTTGAAGAGTTAAGAGAGCTAAGAACTGAGAAATATTGGGGAGTGAACTTGAATGTTGTTATGGCTGCTCCCAGTAAGTGACTTTTATTTTCTGTAGTTTTACAGGAGGAGCAGAGATAGGTAGTAAAGGGTTCTTTGATAGGACACCTAACCAGCGGCTATTTAATTCCCTCAAAAATCAGGGAAGAATGATGCTTATCCTCGCCTGGGGTGCCAGCAGAGGATCCCTCTGTGTAAGCACCAGGTGGCATTCTTGCTGTGACCATGATCCCCAGTGACTGCCTTTCCATTCCAGTTTCATACATCACATACCAAGATGAATGCAGATACTGTGTTTCTGAAATACAGGTTTTGTGCTCTGGCAAAAAAAAAAAAAAGGCAAAAAAGATGAAGATTCTTTTCAGAACCTTTGTACACCTAAGTTCTGTGGTGACAGTGTTACAGTCCAGTATATTTTGGATCTCCCTATGTGTAAGGAATGTTTCCTTTGCTCTTTCCCTCCCAGCCCAATGACCCTTTCATGGCCTTGTTGATGTTCAGTTTCTCCCTGAGAAAAATTTTGCTAGCCTGACCATGAACATTTTTATAACTGCTTTAGAGAACCCTGTGAAAATGAGTACTCTGAATTGTTATCTAATATAATTATACATGTAAATAGTTATTATAAGAAACATTTCCACAGATTGATATATTTTCAGAAGTTCCTCCTGGGGCTGGTGTTTACTTGGGATGTTTTTCCTGTTTTTTCCCCTCTAGGTCCTGTCTGCAGTATATGTGTATCATCTTTTGGAGCAAGACCTGTAGCTATTTTCAGTGGCTTTATGGTGGCTGGGGGCCTCATGATGAGCAGTTTTGCACCTAACATATACTTCCTATATGTTTCATATGGGATAGTTGTTGGTAAGAAACACCTTCCCTTCATTTTGAGACTTAGTCTTCATTATTTTGAGTGTTGCTTTATGAATATGAAATGGGAAACTGATTCCCAGAGGAAATGATAGTCTCGGACTTGATTCATCAAGAAATACATGATTTTTGGGCAGGGAGGGATGTTGCACAGGCAGGCTATTACCATGTAGTAAAAGATAAAAACAATGTAAATGTTCATAAGGGTTTGAAAACAGTTTATCCTCTGTTGACACAATTGTTAGAGATGGAGAAGCTGAGGTTTTACCGAAGGGCTAGAATCAAGCAAGTCTTCTGCTGGCATGAAATGCCAATCTTAAGGGAATAATATCTCTTCTGGAATTCTGTCACATACTCATTCTAATTTGATAAATTAGGGATCATTAGGGAGCAGTGCTGCTCTGCCCAGAACTGGATTGAACACAAAATGCTGCGCTGGAGGCGCGAGAGCGCTGCTCTCCTGGCAGGTGGTGACCTGCTCTCTCTCTGTGCTGCCGTGCGTGGCTGATCGAGTTAACTGTGCCAGGCACTCGGGCACCTCTGTGGCCAGCAGGGCACCGTGCCACGGGCAGGCAGCTCTGCCCAGCCCTGGGGCCCTTGCACAGAGCACAGAGCTGGGCTGGGAGCTCCCCAAAGCCAGCCTGCTGCACCCTGCTCAGCAGCAGGGACGGGGAGGTGGGACAGTGCTGAGCAGGGTCAAAGGTACCTCAGTACCAGGGCACACCGTGGCATCACCTGGGGGACAACAAGGGGGTATTTGTTTCCTAGAGGATGTAGCATGTTTTATATCTAACTCTTCTTATCCAGGTCTTGGATGTGGCCTTTTGTACACTGCAACAGTCACCATCACGTGCCAGTATTTTGACAAACGCAGAGGCCTCGCACTTGGTCTGATTTCAACAGGTAGGACTTTATTGTCATTCTCTTCATCTTGTCAGCTCTGATACAGCCATCCTTACCCTGGCAATAAAAACCAGAAGATTGTTTTTCTCAGTAACTTAAGAAAGTTACTACTTTCTTAAATAAAAATATCAGTAGCAATGAAGGGAAAAACTGAGACTTCAGATACAATAGTAACTACACTTGCAGGTTTATGCTATGGGCCATCAATATAGATGAGGAAAGGATATTCACTGAAAACAGACTCATGTAGCTTGGTCTGCATGCCATGGATAATAAGGGGAAACATTGCATAGATCCTCTTTTTCCTCTTTGTTCTAACTCAGGATCAGAGGTGAGAAAGAGATTGGAGATACAGGATACAAATGCTGCATCACCCCTACCTCACATTAGCTGTACCTCTACACTTTTTAATGGCCCAAGTAGGGATGGTTACAGATGGCTCCTGTGCCATGCCTTGCTTTCTGTGTGCCATGGAGTGTCTGCCCTGACCTCTTTTCTCGAGTAGCTGTCAGTGAGGAGACACAGGATCAGTGTAGGCAGTGGTGTGAGACACTAATACCACATCCACACAAGCTGAGTGAAGAGGAGCTTCTGCAGAAATGTTCCTTGGGATCATTTTCAGTGGCTTTGTTTTGCATTCCAGGTAGGTTGCCTTGAAGCCTGATCTTATTGTGCCCTGGTTAATTTCAGGACCTGGAAGGCAAAACAAGCATAGCTTTTGTAACTGATTTTTCCTCTGTTTAGCACCAGACAGTCTTCAGCAAATAATTTTAAAGTTTGTCATATAAATTGACTTGAAAACCAATGTTCTGTGTCTGTGAGAGGACACCCACTAGTTAAAATGGATATGTCCTCACTTCATCCAAGAGCCTTTTCTTTAAATTACTGGGATTGCATTAAATGCTTGTGCTCCTAGTAATTTCTCACTCTTCAGTGTTTTCTTCTGAATGGCCACATGTGCATACTTAGTCCTGTAGAGCTGCAGAAATGCCTTTGGGATAAGCTCCCACCAGGCAAACCCTGCTCCTTAAACACCAGGCACTCAAGGGCTGCTTCTAGGAGGGGTCTTGGTGAACTCCTGGTCCATTTCTGCCTGGGAGGAGGAAGGGAAAAATGTTGGAGTGGGAAATTCTAACTGTGCTAACTCCAAATGGTACCTGAAGGGATACGTGTATATGAGTGCAGGGCAGAAGGGTGGCTTAACAGTTCTTTGATGTTTTTAATCAGATGTAGTGTTGATCCTACTTGTTTATGAAGTGTCTGCTAGTGTTATTTGTCACAAAGTGTTCAGATATTTTGGGAGATTTTTTTTGTGTTGTTGCTACTCAACAAAGGAACTGTAACTTCAGAAGGGATGATGATTTACTGGTTCATTAAACTTGGGAGAGAGGAGCACAAATGAATGACCATTCCTGTGGCAGTGTATTCATGGCTGCTGAATTGTGGAATTTTGTTAGAGTTGAGGAATGGTCTTGGTTCTTCAGTTTAAACCAAACTTATTTTTCTTTTATAGGCTCAAGTGTTGGACTCTTTATATATGCAGCACTGCAAAGAGAGCTTATTGAGCTGTATGGACTGGATGGGTGTCTGCTAATAGTTGGTGCCCTGTCTCTAAATATATTAGCATGTGGCAGCCTAATGAGACCTTTGGAATCATCCAGTTCTCCTCCACCAGAGAAAATGTTTGTAGACAAAGTCCCAGATCAATATTTTGTTTACCATGAAAAGGAAAAGACCGTTGAAGAAAACATTAGCATCCTTGAAAAGGGCTATATTGATGAAAAATCTGTGAACAACGTGCCTGATTGCAAACAGGATAGCATTTTGAATAAGAACGCATTGAGCTCAGTAAACGTAAATGAGAAAGACACTTACAAAAAGAAAGTTGTAGAACAGACAAACTTCTGCAAGCAACTCGCCAAGAGGAAGTGGCAGCTCTATTTGACATACTGGAAGGAGACCATGGTTCTTTTCAAGAACAAAGTATTTTCAGCTCTCTTTGTTGCCATCTTGCTCTTTGATATTGGTGGATTTCCTCCCTCTCTACTCATGGAAGATGTAGCAAGAAGTGCAAACATTAGTGAAGATGACTATTACATGCCCCTTATTTCCATTATTGGCATTATGACGACTGTTGGCAAACTTGTTTTAGGAATACTGGCAGATTTTAAGTGGGTTAACACTTTATATCTCTATGTAACTACCTTATTAATGACAGGAGTGGCCTTGTTTGCAATTCCATTCGCCAAAAGTTACCTTACATTAGCGATGCTTTCTGGGATTTTGGGTTTTCTGACTGGGAATTGGTCAATTTTTCCATATGTAACAACAAAGACTGTGGGGATTGAGAAACTGACTCATGCCTATGGGATATTGATGTTCTTTGCTGGACTTGGGAACAGCCTCGGACCACCAATTGTAGGTAAGGGCAAGGTGTGGATATAAACTTGTCACAACCAGACAGAATGCTTTTGCATGTCTAATAGTAATGGAAAGATGAAATCAAAATCTGCAACAAAAAATAAAAGCTGTTTGGCTGATTATGTTCGTAATTTGTCTTTGGGGGAAAACACATTGCATGTCTAAGAGGTCAGACAGCATTTTAGATTCGGCCTATTTAATTTAATTTTATTTTGTTGTTTGGGTGTTTTTTAATTGTTGCTCCTCTATGTTAGCAGTGCTGGGTTACATTTCACTGATGAGCTTCTCTCTTATCCCACCCTCAGGCTGGTTTTACGACTGGACGCAGGAGTACAACACTGCTTTCTACTTCAGTGGCTTTTGTGTCCTGCTGGGGGGATTTCTCCTGCTCTTGGCAGCACTGCCCTGCTGGAATGCCTGCACCAATCAGAACTCCAAGCTGCCTCCAAATACTTACTCCTACAAAGTTGCATCTAACGCTTAGGTGACAACTGGAAAACACTTTGCGCCTTTTTATATTATATAGCAAAGTATTTTAGTAATTTTCCACTTATTTATGAAGCCCACAAATCGTCTTTCCACTAGAAAAATTCCATTGTTGCTTGTTGTTCAGTTTCTTTTTCTTCTTCTATTTCTTTTTTTTAATGTTATTTTTAAAAACAGTTTTATTTTGTGTACTATGCACCGTGTTTTCAGCCTTTGTCTACTGTAATTTCCTTTCACCCTGTAAAGGGGGTGTTCTGCTGTATTATCAGCTGTACTTTTTTTAAGGGGGGTTGGTATGGAGGGGTGAACACTTTGAAGCAAAAATGAAGGCCTGTCTTTTATAAGAGAAGGCTGGCGTTTCTGCCTCCTTCCATAGGTCTCCAAGTTGCACAATTAGGCTTTACAAAACAAGAATTTGCCTTATTAAAATGTAATACTGTGGCAAGGTGCTTTTAACTTCATGCTTAGATTAACTTTTTTGTCTTTTTAAAGTTTCTCCAATTTATGATTAAGTGCCAATTGTGGGAGGGAGAAGAGGGGAAACAATCAACCTTGTGTTGCATAACTGAAGTGAACAGTATGACGAAAGTAAAGATTCTTATTACCACTGCAACTAAGAACCATGTTTATAAATACTGCACATTTTGTGAAGCCTGTTTATAAAACTGTTGAACCAAAACCTTTTAAAACCAAGGAATAAATGTGATTGTTGAAACCGTGAAAAGAAATGCTGACTTGGTTATGCAAGCTCATAATCTTTTTATCAGGGTTGGAGAGATGCTCACTGAAGCCCACAGGTGAGTGTTTCTAAGCAAGGCACCCAAAATTTGGTGGTTCTGGGGCCCTCTATTGTTATGCAATCACAGTTCAGTGGATTGAAGCTGCTGCAGAAAGCTTAATAGGGCTTGTAGGGCTTTTAACAAGGTAGACCTGATTAAAGAGGGGAAATTGTGACAGCAATGTCATCTTTACTGTCCTTTTTTGGAATGGATATGGCAAGGAGAAAAGGCAGTTACAGAGAGCAAGAGAAAGCATGGGGAGGGCTAGCAGAGTTGCAACACTTGAGCACCAAACGAGTCAGTGAGAGAGAGCCCTTGGAACCTCTTGTCTCTGTAGCTGCAGGCCAGCCCTGCGTGCTGCTGGGTTTGGCTGGCGTGGCTGGGGAACGCTGTGTGGTGATGAAGCCTTTCCTGAGCCAGGCAGGTGCTCCAGCACAGGCAGCGTGACTGGGCTGCCTCTGCCCTGCCCTGTGTGCCCTGTGCAGTGGCTTTTGCTCACAGAGCTGCTTGTGCCAAGGCTGTGTCTGCACAGCAGTGACAAATCTCTCCATGGGCGGCACGTCCTGTGCGCTTTGGCTTCTCGCTGCAGCCTTGACGTTTTGTGGAGGGTGTTGCAAGGCTCGGCTGAGGTGGAAGCTCTGAGCTACAGCCTGCAAATGCCCCAGTAGTTCTCAGCAGTGCTGTGGGCTTCAAGTGTGTGATGTCATTCTGGCTCATTTATAATTCTCAAAGTAAAAGCCCTACATGTAAGGAGCAATGTATGTTGTTGAAGTGCTGTGCACAGAGTTACTGTGTTTGCACACCTCATTAGGCAAGAGGGATGCAACATCTGAGTGGGGCAGACCTACGTGCAGAAATGTTCCCTCCTCTGGTCCAAGGCAGAAAAATCCAGCTTGGCTTCAAACAGTTTTTGCTGACTTTCTGGGATTCACTTATGTTTGTTTGTATTAAAACATGACAATGTTAGTTTGTCACTTTATTTTTTTTTCCTTCCATTTTTCCGCTGAGTGTACCATGTGGGTACACTGATTTCTTCCTGATTTGCTTATTCAATGCATGTGGAAAGAATATTGAGTATTCTGGATAGCCATAAATGCAACTCCAGTCCTAAATTGGAGTCCTGGTTATCTGATTTGGATTTGCACCCATTTTATGTGCTCTTACGGCAGCTGTAGTCATATTTATTTCACTACTATGTATATAATAGTAATACCATGTTTTACACATCTTAAAGAAGCTGTGGGGATATCCTGGGTATGATCAGGGCATGTATGCCTTCAGATTCTTCTTTTAAAACCTCACTTCCTGCCAACAATGCATTCTGAGTTCTTTAAATATGAAACTGATGTTTAATTAGTGGTGGGTCTGAAAAAACGCAGCTGGAATTAATGCAAATGATTAGGTGGTATGTAGCACACTCTTGCAATGGAAATGGAGTCTATTATTAGGCAGCCTGAGATGTGTGGAAATATGGCTAGTGATCTGTAACAGTTTCCTGACGTAACCCTACCCAGCAGTGAGGAAAGAGCCCTGCCTGTTAAAGAATTTTATTTGCCATTGCAAGCAGTATGTGCTAGGACTCCTTGCCCCAGCCAGCTGAGCACTGTGATTTTATTTATCTTGTCTTTAACTGGTAAACAAGATCCAAGATTTTAATGTTTTGGTTTTCCTGTTCTAGTTTTGCAGGGCTCCTTTCCAAGAAGATATTTCCAGAGATGCTGGAACTTACATTTTATCTGAGAGCCTTGCCTTCTGTCTTCATGCTTCATTCAAATCATGAACCCATAGGTTCAAATGTGTTTTAAAAGCTGGTAGGACAGCTACAATGTGATAATCTGTGCCTTATTTGCTTGAAAAGTAGGTCATCAGCATTGACAGATTGGTAGGAGTAGGGAGAGGTGGTAGAGGCAGGTAAACAGTTCTGCCATGCATAATTCTGGATTGTCTTGAGTTTTATAGTCCCTGACAAATAGATCTGCAACAGATGGAATCAGATGCTTAAGCAGTTACTCTTTATTGTACAAGATAAAGTTATTGTTTATTGCATAAATTATTCAGTTACTGTGGAGTCAGTCATAAATAGAACATTTATTTACTTCTTTGCAGATCCTATGAAAGTTTATCATAGTTGCTGAAACACAAGACAAATGAAACTGTGAAATAGTATTAGATTTAAAGTGTACTCTGTGCCTTGCTGAATTGATGGGCTTTATCATTAGCTGCAGAAAGAGATTACATTCCTATGGAGCCTGTTAATTTGTCTACATCACACTGATCCTGGATTCCTGCATCCAGCACTGACACTGAACAATGTGCTGAGTGAGGGCTATAAAAATTGATGGAGATGTTTGCATAGCATTAAACTGACATGGAGGTATTGGTATTTTTTTATTGGAGAGATGTTTCAGTTCAGGTCATTCAGGAGGGCCTTTCACATACACATATGGCCAATATGTTTGGCTGAGCATGATACCAGCCAGATTAAAAATGGAAAAATTAGAAATTATACAGAAATCCAGTTGAACAGGACAGAGAAAGTAGAAAAAGTTGATTTCTTATGAAACAGAATTTCTCAAACTCAGAGGGCTCATTTCGGTGATGCTTTGCTGTAGACTCAATTAAGTTGAAGAAAGAAGTTAAAGACTTGTCAGTCTTCATACAAGAAACAGTCTTTAGAGGCATGTCAATATGCTCTCTAATTACAAAATTCTTTTTTCTGTTTTTGGATGAAGATATTTGTTCTTTTAAATGTTGTCTTTTAAACAATCAAAACAGTTCAGAGATGATACACACACGCTCAACTTGAACTGTTCTGTATCATGCAATGATTTTGTTGCAGGAACTGAATCAGAGAATGATTTTAGTTGAAAGAGACCTTTCAAGATCCTCTAGTTTAGCTCTCTGCCATGACACAGTGATTTCAAATTTCTCAGGGTAGCTGCTGTTCCTGGTTTGTTGTCACTCCCATGGCTCTATGGGGAAGGCTTGACTCCTTTCTTCTATGTCCTCATTTGGGATGTCCTCACATTTTCTGCAACAGCATCTTATGTTGGTTTTCTTTAGTGTGTCCATAGCTTCTTACAACAATTCTGTTGGTCAGCTTTAACTGCCTGTGTTCAATGTGTGGAGTACTTGCTTGCTTGGGCTTTTTTCATTAGTGTTAAATAGTCACATCAGTCCAAGCAGACTTTATTATCCCTGGTGCCATTTCATGTTTTCAGAAACTAGAGGCCCAGATATCTGAAATGAGCAACTTGCTGAAATTCTTGGCCAGAGCTATATAAAGAGAATAAAATATGACTGGTATGTACACAGATTTCTCTACTCTGCAGATGCTCAAGGCTTCATCTGCTGAGGAAAAGGAGTCTTGTGCATGTGTGATAAAGAGGAGCTGAGACAGGGCAGATCCTGCAGCTCTGGGGTGCCCCTGCTGTGCTTTCTTCTCTTTGGCTCTCCTGTGCCAGGTGCAGGTGTTGTGCTGTGTTTGCTGCAGTTTTGAGGGGGAGGAGAGCACATGGCTGGAGAGCACATGGCAGTGTGAGGGTGAACACACAACCCCCTCCAGTCTGCTCACTTGTTGTGCAGCAAGGAGCACCATGGAATGCTCAGGGCCTCACTGTGTGCCTCAGGGGGCTCCAGGGGAGCAGCTCTGAGCCCATTCCTGACCGAGTCCCTGTGCTGCTGTACAGGGGGTGGGTACAGTGCCTTTCCAGGCCATAGTTTTGTGTTTCCTGCCAGTCAAAGTGCTTGCTTAAGGCATCCAGCTGCATTGTTGTGAGTGCATTGCTGTAAATGCATTGCTGTAAATGCACTCATAGCACCTCTGAAAATGCTTTTTTCTTTTATTTCCCCAAGAGCAGCTGGATGTTTCTGTGGTGTGAGCTCAGGTGTAACTGCTGGCACACCGTGCTGCAGTGAGCTGCATGGCTGGGAAGGACTCAGGGCAGTTCCTGTGTGAGCTGCTGTGCAGCCATGGCCCTGTGCAGTGTGACTGCAGCAAATGCTCCTCTCCTCTGCCTTTGGCTCCATCTTACCTGGCCACAGTTAAACTTGCAAACTCAATTTCACTTAATTCAAATTAATGCCTTTTCCTCCCTTGTTTCTCTCGTTGCAGGCTGCAAAATTATCTGCCTAACCCCTTTTCTCCTTTGCCATGTCACATACGTCTCATGATGAAAAGTAAACATGTTTTCAGTGATTAACAGCAGAGACTAGATGCAGCTGAGTAACAAGATGGATACCTACACCCTGTTCTGCAAATGGCCAGTGCTCTGACCAACTCTGTATTTACAGATTGTATCTAAATTGTGTGGGTTTTTGTGGTTCTGACTTTAAATTTTGATATGTGACAGGCATATCAGGTTGGATTGGGTCATGCTGCCTTTCATTGGAATCTAATTACTTTGCTTTTTAATTAAAATGTCCCTGGGTTGGAGTGGCTGTGTCCCTGCTTTGCATTACTTAGGGGACCATCCTCCCAAATTGGGATAACTGAAATCATCTGGCACGGTATTCTCAGATTCTGTGAATTACAATAAATGCTTTGTACAAGGTTGTGCAAGAGATCAGAAAAATGCTTAATTAAATAACATTTGCTTCAAGTTAAACAGAGTCATGTGGAGGTACTGGGAACAAGTAGGGAACAAAAAATATATTTGTGAGAGTAGGTTTGACAATCTGGTTCCTCCCTGGTGTATCCATGATATCAAACTATTAAGAAGTCACTCTCCTGGGTGTAGGAATTTTAGATACCAAAAAGATTTCTGAGAGAGAGAGAGATGGTAAGAAGAAATTCTCCCTGAGCAGACCATTACCTTGTTGCTTTAGAAACAGGAGACCTGAATTTTCATATGACAGAATGAGTAACTCCAAATAGGGTTTTATCAAATCTGAAACTGGGAAGCTTGATGGAGATGCTGCTGCCTCTGGAGGGGGGGAGAGGTCTGCATTCTGAGAGTCTTTCTCTGAGTTTTCTGTAATTTTGTTCAAGAAGTAGTATCACAAGACTGTATAAAGCAGAGTTTATTGAACATAATAGGAGCAACTCTTTTGAAATGAACCAGTAAGGAGTGGTTCTATGCCATTGGAGAACTACAAAGGATAAACTGCCTATGCCTGACTTTTTTATATGGGCTAGGGCAGTGTACATGGTGCAAGAGGATGCCTTTACTGAGTGTACTCCTCCTTTTTCTTTTCTTTTTTTTTATCCCCACCTCAGGTGCTGTGCAAGCTAGAGCCAGAGAGGAGGCAAGGACTAATCCTGTCTTACTTCTTTACAGCTCTTCAAAGTGGCAATTTTGTGTTGAAACTGTATTATTTATGAAAAATTGTGGCATATGGTGCCAGAGATAATTGCTTCAGCAAGAGATTAATACCCCATGAGCTGTCTGGAGCTGAAGCTGGAAGCTGAGTCTCCCTTCAGCTGTGGGGAGCTGTCAGAAACCACCAGCAGTTTGTGGATGGAGCCCCTGGGAGGTCTGCCTTCCTGGGAGGATGATTTGGGATGCAGAAACTGGCCTGGTGCTTGCAACTTTTGCTGAAACTAATCCAACATTTCAAATTCCCTTTGAAAATGAGCAGACAGGGAGCAAACCATGATTGCAAAAGTTCTGTGTTCCTTTGCATTTTTCATCTTTCTGTTTCTTGGAGGAATTAACCTGGAATCAGTCAATTTCACGATATAGACGGAAATATAATAGAAACTCAGAGTTTAAATAATTTGTAGGGCCTGAAAAAGAGCTCTACTTGCCTCATTACAATAGTTTTCAGCTTGTGGCTATTTTTGCTGGTGTTCTGCTCTTTAGCAACAACAGCATGATAGCGCCTTTAGATAATGAAGCAATACTGCACTTTGAATGCTGACTTGTTTTCCCTGGAATAGCATCAAGAAAATGAAGAGGTTTAAGTGCCAGGTGGAGATTAGAGGAAGAAAAAGAGATTCAAAACAGGAAGCAGAGAGAGGCAGGCTCCAAAACAACCTTCATGACATTCCACTCCGAGAGAGGAATATTGGCTGTTATTGATCTGCTGCCTGCCAGTCACTTTCAGTTCCACAAAACTGCCAAGGAATTGTGCAGCTTTCTGCAGGCTTTTCAAAAGCCTTTAAAAAAAAGATGATGCTAGAAGGTTTAATGGGCTGGGAAGAAAAAGAAAAAAAAAAAAAAAAATAGGGCCAGCAAGCAGTCTGAGCATTTGTCTCCCACTGTTTCATTGGGCAGTTCTCCACATGCCTGTAATTCAGCTGCCTGGAAACCAGCTCAGCTGAGCCACCTCAGGACACCAACACATCCCCTGAGCCAGAGATGGGCTCAGATAGAGAGAAGCAGCTCCCAGGCTGCCAGGTGCAGTGTCTCCAGTGGAAGGAGCCTTGGTGTGACTCAGGGATATGTGCTCAGGCACAGCTCTGCACTCATGAATGCCTGGTGGTGGAGAAGGGGCAGCTCCCCAGTGCCTGGCTGGCCCTGGCTCTGCAGGCACACCCTTCTCTGTCTTCTGGCATTTCCAGAGAAGGCCACCTGAGCAGCTGCGAATAGAAATCAAGTCAGAGGGGACGCTGCTGGGCTGACAAGGGCTTGCCTGGCAGGAGGTGTTGTGGCCTGTGTGCTCTTCCCGTGGGCACAGCAAAAAGCAGTGCAAGTAGCAGCAGGGGAGAGCTGCTTTCTTGTCAGGACAGCAACTCTTCCTTGCTGATAATTTAACTTGGCGAGTAGACACAGTTGGCAAGCAGATTGTTGTGATGAAGGATGTGTGGCAACCAGTCCTTACGTCTCTGCTATGACTTTTACCAGTTAAAATGTAGGAAAACTTACATTGATACTGTAGTAATCAAGAGAGAGAGATGCCTCATTTCTTGCCAATGATTACCTAATATGAAATGCATTTTTCCATGTCTACTTCTGTCTTGGTTGTAGCTCTTATTTCTATTTTTTCAGTTTGCTTGAGAAGCCCTATAGTTTATCTATCAGGCCCACAAAATGTGCAAATTTTCAGAATTTACCAAGTTTACTGTTTAGAGTTGCTCCTGGTGGATTGGGATAAAATATACAAATGCTGTGTGTGAGATGAAACCCTGCTTTGAAAGCCAGTAATACAGGTTTGTCTGACAGAATCTCAGCCATGTGTATCATTCCCTGACTGTTCTTCATGATAATTCAGGGATGCTTTTATGGGCTTAGCTCCCAAAGATTCTCAAGGCTGAGGTGGTGCAACTGATGTATCACAGTATGACAGTGCCTCCCCAAAGCCTGCAGCTGCCATCAGCAGTGCCGCTTGCCCCACTGTTTGCTGCTAATCCAGAGCCACCAGATTGGGTGTGGGCCGTGCAGGACTGTCCACATCACATCCCTGGGGGCACGCACTTCCTGCTGGGCTCCTGGGCTTTCTTTCCTCCTTGCCTGGATGCTTGGAGAATCCTGAAGCTGAGACACACATCACCAAGTTAGCAGAGCAGGCTGCCTGCAGCTTTGAAGGAAAACTTCAATGAAGCTTCAGTTAATTATTTTTCTTGCTGCCGTTGTTTTTTACTGCTGCTGACAGTGGATTTACCTCTGCCCTCTTTCACAGGGATCCTGCTGTTCCAAATGCTGCTGTAAAAACCTGGTTCTCTAAGGAGAAAAACTTAAATTTCTGTTTTCCTTTCGTGTTTATCCTTTCTCTATCCTTTTGAAACATCAGCAACCCTCACAAGTGGCCCATTCAGCAGCTGGAGGAGGGGCCCCAGTGCAGAGAGTACAAAGGCAGCCCCTGGTGCTCGGCCAGCCCATCACACAGCCAGGCTGTGGCACTGCCTTTCCTCACAAGCCTTCCCCTGGGCAGCAGGGTGCTGAGAGACCAAAAGCTTTGCTTTTAATTTAGACGTGGCCCTTGAAGTCAGGGTGGCTCCTCAAAGCACCACACATCCTTTTCATACGTCTGAAGTCCTGCAGGGGCTGACTTTGATCCAGAGGTTGTGGAGGAAGGGTTGGAATTTCAGCTACACAGTATGAGCAGTTATATGTTTAATTTGCGCTGCCTGCAGCCTCCTCCTCTTTTGTACAGCTGCGATGCGGGGTGAAATCATCCGGAGGGATGCTCGGAGCTGCTCAGCACCAAAGGAAAACCCTGCCCAGGGTCGGGCTCCTTGCCTGCCTGCAGTGGGGCTTGCAGGACCCTCTCTCTGCAAGGCTCGTGTGCCCTCTAGCTGCTGCATCCTCCGGGAGCCCTGCCTGAGCTGCCAGGCAGCACTTGGAAGCGAATTCTTCAATAGCTGTAGTCACAGGAGCAGTCGAGACCAAGGGGTTGATTGCAGTGGCTGCTGCCTTGTTATGAGTCAACAGATAAAATTTGTGTTTGTGCTCAGGTGGAGAATTTGTTGTTTGAAAGGTGTTTGCCTACAGTTCACACGCTGAGCTGAAGTAGGGGGCAGTGACATGTCAGCAGGATGACTCCTGTGGCATCTAGTAAGATGGGGAAATCAGAATGTGAATCAGAAATATGTACTGTGGGGCAGGTAGCAAAGAGCTGGAGAGCTGAGCATTTTTTGTTTCATTTTGTAGTCTTTGCACAGGCCTCTTTGTATGTGTTTCTCTGCAGAGTGCAGATCTCTGCAGGCTCACAGGCATGGCTAAGGTGACTCTGAGTGCCTGGTGCTTTGGTCTGTCCCAAAGGGACCCAGCAAAGGTGGGGGAGCTTCTGGTGCTCCTGCAAAACAATTAAGGGTTTGAGGGCAGGGAGGCTGCAGGGCAGAGGAGCTGAGTGCAGCACGGAGGGGATGTCACACCAAAATGCCCCCTGTGCTCTCAGCCATGAGCACAGAACACCACACTGCTGTGAGAAGGCACTCACACTTGCTTCTCTCTTTTGTCACTCATTTTTAGCAGTGTTGGGTACAGCACCATCAGCCCCAGGACCTCCTGTGGGCCCAGCAGCTTGAACAGGCTGAGCAGACACAGCTGAGGTGACAGGCACAGCATTTCTAACAGGCAAAATAGCCACAGCTGTGGTGATGGGCACAGCATTTCTAACAGGCTAAATAGCCACAGCTGTGGTGATGGGCACAGCATTTCTAACAGGCTAAATAGCCACAGCTGTGGTGATAGGCACAGCATTTCTAACAGGCAAAATAGCCACAGCTGTGGTGATGGGCACAGCATTTTTAACAGGCTAAATAGCCACAGCTGTGGTGATGGGCACAGGTGGAGCTTGTTTCAGAGACAGGCCAGGCTGAGGGGAGGTGAGGAGGATGTAGATTTTTCTGGGGCCAGCTCCGTAGGTAGAGGAAGTCCTGAGCTACAGCATTTTTCAGACCTTATTGTGGGATCTTGTGGAGAGGTAAGTGGGCTAAAATTCTGCACTATTTTTTAAGTGGTATTCCTTCTGCTACGGCAGAGGGAGCTATCTTTGTTGTCTCTGCTGCACCAGTGTGGTGTTGGAGTAACTCCTGCTTTTCTAGTGCTCCACCAAGGGGGCCTGGCTCAGCACCTCTACTTTTTTTGTGCCTTGTGTGTTCTGCTTTTGTTCTATGTGTACCTACTAAGTTTGTGTAAAAATCTCCCCCAACTGGATTTTACTGCAATACTGCTTCTTTATGACTTATTTCCCAGGACAAGGCATTGTATCTGAAACAATTATAAACGGGGTTAGGCTTAATTGCATCTTCATATTTTAAAATAACTGGATGGGTCCTTGCCCATGTGTTGGCTAAAATGATAGTGTATGTGTTATATAAAAAAGTGGCTTTAGTGTGTATATAGAGGGCTACCTCATAGTATTTTCCTTGCTGCTCTAGCAGGCAGGAGGGACAGCAGGGCAGTAGGAATATCTGCAAACTTGCACTGCAGAAACTCACTCAAGAGCAAATATCAGGCCCAGGATCAGTGTGGCTTGGGAAGCTGTGGCATTGTGTGTGGTAGGTGCCATGGAAACATCTCCTGGTGGTAACTCAGCCCTCAGCTTGTGCAAGGTGCCTCCACAGGGAAGTGCTGGCTGCAAGGAGTCCTCTTTTACTACGAGTTAATTTCCACCTTCCACCAGCTCTGGAGGGAAACCACTGATTAAGGTGATGCCTAGCAATTATACTATGATAAATTAATTGCAGAGGAACAGCCCCATGGCTGCAGTGAGCTCTGGCCAGGCTGCACGGCTCTGTGCAGGGGAAGAAAGGTGATGGTGTCTCGGAGCAGCACAGCTGAAACCCTGGCACTCTGCTGCAGCCTAACATGGGAGCGGGTGCCTCCCTTTCCATCTGTGTAAGTGAACTTAAATCTGGCTGCTTCACTCCTTCCTTCTTTCTGAGAAGGCTGCTGCATCTGAGAGGGGAAAGGGAGGGATTTACAGTCATGGTGCACAGATATTTTAGAGGCTTTTTGTAACACCTCGTAGCTTATATACAAAAATGCTGTAAAATATGTTTGGCACATGCTGATATTTGTTCTTTTTAGATAACTATTCATGCTGTAACGCTAACATCACAGCCTAAGCTTTCCTATGTATTGAAAAAGCAAAATGGCCTGGGGTGTTTTGAGTGCTGTGTGTGCTTTTGCCATGGCAGCAGGGCTGGCCTGGAGCTCCAGCTCATGGCTCTGCTGCAGGCAAAGTGTGTGAAAAACAGCTTCACTAAGGCAGTTCAGCTTCAAACCCACAGGAAAATCTTTCTCTTTTCCTTCTGAAAACACAGTAATAAAAAAACATTGAAAACAAGGCTGGTTTGAGATAATGATACAAAAAAAAAAAGAAAAATAATTTGAAATCCCCTTTATGTACTGCTTTAATAGTCCTAGTGCAGAAATGGTAAATCCAGGCTTGGACTTCTGCTCCCCTTGCCTGGTAGGAATGAGGATGGAATGCAGCAATTACTGTGGGCCACGGCAAGCAAGGGGCTTTGGGGGAGCTGGGAAAGAGGGCAGGGCAACCAGGACTCCTTTCACAGTGCCAGACGGAATTTCCCCTTTTATAAAATATTCCTGAGGGATATTATTATTAAATATAGAGTTATTATATTTATTTTTAAATGTATCAAAAATATAATTTAGAAATATGTTTTTAAACAGCCCCAGGTGGCCCTGAGGGGCTGCAGAGCCGCTGTGCCCGCCCGGGGCAGCCCCGTCCTCACAGAGCCCCTCAGCCGCCCTCAGGAACAGGGCCTGCGCCAGAGCCCACAGACTCCCCAGCCCATGCCCTGTAGGATGGAAAAGCAGCTTCCTCCATCAGACAGGCTGAAAAGTGCAAGTTTTTTTGTGATTTCTTATGCTTTTGCATCATTTGTTGGGGTAAGAAATTTGGAATAAATGGGTGAGCAGAAAGGAACCTCTTCCGAGGCTTGCGCCATGGGTGCCGCTAAATTCCACTTCAGGTTCCTTCATGATCTTGCATTTTTTTATCCTCAGGAATTAGGTAGAAATTAGAGTTGGAAGGCTGTGCACCAGCAGGGGGTCAGCTTTTTCCTGACTTTTGGGGCTCTTTTGAGGGCTCTTTTGAGGGCTAGTGACCCCTCACTGTCCTGAACAGCCCATCTGCCTCAACACAAGGCCCATTTTCCCTGACTATAAGGTGAGGGACTTTACTGGAGTTTACCCCATCACAGGTCTCACCTCAGCTCTACAGATTAGCAAGAATATACAGTAGAAATAAAGTCTGTACTAACATGCTACAAAGAAGACAGTAATTTTGCCCAAGTAGTAGATCTTTGGAGGTTAAAATAACAAAAGCCAGTCACCGTTTACCACTTGCCTGTTTTTATTCCCCAGCAATCGTTCTCCTCTATACAAGTTAGGCACACAACAAATAAAGTTTCACCAGAGCTACAGTTCAGCAGAGAAGGAAGCACATTTGGTGTTCCTCTGGAAACCCTTGTAGACGATGCAAAGCAATGTGGGGTTCCTTCTCTTGTGGCACAGATGGTGGAGTACCTGGAGGTATTTGGTAAGTTCATATTTTTCCTGCTCGGCTTCTGGAAACTGATATTCTTTGTTTAAGCTTTACTTTTAAGCTGTAAATGCTGGAAAACTCTTATTTACAATTATTGTGCTTTCTTAAAGGAGCTCTTACTTTTTGAACTCCAGTTCTCAGCACAAAGATGTGATAAAGTAAACAAGCACTGCTCACTGTTCTGCATTTCTTACACAGGTCTGGAGCGTGTCGGTATATTTCGAGTTGGTGGCTCAGCAAACAAAATCAAGGAATTGAGGCAGAAGTACAATCAAGGGGAAAAAGTAGACCTTATTAATGATGGAGATGTTGATTCTGTGGCCAGTCTCCTGAAGCTCTTTCTGAAAGAACTACCAGTGGCTGTTTTTCCAGACAATATTTGTTCTGGCTTGCTAAAAACTTTCCAAGGTACAGAATGGGCACCTTCCAAGCTTCTGTCCATTCTCTGACAGTGACAGATAACGTGTTCATTACACTTTCTATAAACAAGGTTTTGTGTTTCCTTAACCTGAAGCTGATGTTTAATTGCTTTGGAGGGACCAGGCATCTATGAACTTGTCTACAGTCTTTTTAAAATTCATTAAGTCTTTTGGGTTCCCTTCCTTCCTGTGGCAATGAATCCTGCAATCCAATCCTGTTTTCTTTGAGAGAGCTCTTCCTCTGCATACTTTCTTTTTAAAATTGTATACCATACTAGTTACTGAGATAATATTTTTAGTTTTAATGCAACCACCACCATAATGCTGCTTGTGTCTTTATATAGCCACTGCCTCACTTCTCTTCCAAGCTGAAGCCTCTTTTTTTATTTAACCTGCCCTGTTAAAGGAGGTTTTTCTGCACATCACTCTTCTTATTTAGAACTGTATTTTTAGTTAGCAATTATATTTCCAGTCTTCTTATAATCTTGGACGGCAGTGTGTGGAGCAGCATGCAAAGAGCACCCCAGCAGCCCTCTGCCATGCCTGCAGTGGCTGAGCTCTGTTCTCAGCCTGCCCAGTGATTCTGGTAGCTAATTCAGGTGTTTGCATACAAATAAATGGGTTTTGTGGGTTACTTTAGGGGCTGCTTTCGTTCGAAGTGCCCTGTAGGAGTTTACAAAGAAAGAGAAAGGAAGCAGTTTCATGAGCTGTGAAAGTCTGTGCAGAACAACCTATGGGGCTTTTAAGAGCACCTTTTTTTTCCTACCCTGGACAGTCTTGCTGTTATTTTTTTAAAGTTATTTTTTCCTCTTCGTCCTGTTTTCCATTTTGCTCATTAATCAGTTGAGCACCATGGGTCTTGGCCTGTGCAGAATGTGTTTTTTAGGGCTAAAATTACCCTCAAGGGCATGATTTGCTCATAAGCAATGTCAAAGCTACGCAGATGTGTCCTGGTGATCTATGGCAAATTTGAGCATCAGCTGCCAATTATTGAGCAGTACTGTCATCTCAATTCTAGTAACCAGGAGATTTTATCCTACTGATAGGGAACTGCTGATCAAATGGAGTTGTTTGTGAACCCATTTTCTGCCTTGTTACCCTTCTTTGAAGAATAAGAACCAAGAAAATGTTAAGTATCCCCAATTTAGAATTTTAAGCATCTCTTGTGTAACTGCAGTTGCATATTTATAGAGCAAAGATGTTTTGAGTCTGAGAGCTACCAATTAGTCAGGAAATGAAGATGATGTGGGGCTGAAAGGCTACAATTTCTCATTCCTCCTAATGAGAATCATACAGCATGTGTAAAATCTCCTGGGAGAGTCAAGGCTGGCAACCTTGCACTGTCTTTCAAGGCAGCTTTGAGGATTCAGGTACATGGCTCCTGCCTGCAATTTCATTAGGAAAGCAGCAAGTGCTGGATGATTCTGCCTTAAGAGGAAAAATATCAGAAACAGTGAGTGTAAAACTCAATATCTGGAAAATCCATGGTTCTTAAATATTCATAAGTGAAAAACATATGTCAAAATTTAGTGTGCAAAATACTTATTGGGGATGTATTTATTCTTCACATTGTTCTAATATATTTTAAAACCTTCCTTCTTACTTGTATCTAGTATCTGTGATGAAATTGTGTTTGAATTAGGAATATCTGTGTTTTAAGTTTGGGTTTGTTTTATTTTTCCTCCAGAGCACAAAATCAACACAACAGAATGCATAGAGAACCTGAGACAATTGCTCAGCTGCCTGCCCAAAGCCCATCAAAACCTTCTTCAGTTCCTGTCTGCTTTCCTGTTAAAGGTGGCAACCTACAGTGCAGTGAATTTCATGACTCTGGAAAACCTGGCCATCGTGTTTGGACCTGCTCTGTTCAAGTGAGTCCTCCCTGCTCAGCTGCCTCAAACAGCACAACAAGGTCACACCTCACAGGGAGGCTTTCTGTCATAACTCTGGGTCCAATAGGCAGTGGAGCATTTTGTAAGTTCAGTGTTTATGTGGTGTATTATGGGCAGATGTGGCAGGTCCTGATCTGGCTGATCCCTTTCATACTGTTGGGCACTGCCTAGACAGGGCAAGCCTCCAGTGAGAAACCAAATGAAGAGACATGAGGGATAGAGAGCTGTTTAACAACAGCTGCTTCTCTTTTCTGAGCCAAGATAAGTGCTGGCTGTGGGGGCTACTTAGTTGTTGGATTTGATTCCTAAAAGCTCACCCCCACTTTGGCCTTGTAACAGCATTTTATATCAGAGAAATTAATCCTTGACACTACAGAATGTTAAAATACTTATACCTGTTACAGCTTGTAAATCTTTGTTCTAGTGGATCACAGCCATGCCAGATTAATATGAACTGTAAGACAATGACACTTCACAAAATATATCTATTAGCAGTTAATATCTTCTATGCAGTAAAAAACCCTTGTTATTCAGTTGGGTGTTTTATGGCAAGCCAAGTTCATTTTAAAAGTATATATTCAGCAAAATTGGTGCCCAGCATCAATGAGAGGCTTTGTTTTGTGGAAATGAACTTTTAAGCCTTGCTGCTGTTTCATAGGTCTCTATATGTGGTCTCTGTTTTCCTGCTCTGTGGGTTTATTGCCAGGTCTACCAGATTTTGACCTTTGGATGTGATACAAGTTTATATCTTAAACAAAAGCACAGCAAGGGAAGTGAATCTAACAAGATGTGGTGTGGTTGGAACTATGCCACTCTGTCCTCTGGGAAAAAAATATCCTCACCATGGAGGATGTTCAGCAGTGCAACAAAGCAGCTTTGCAAACAGACCCCAAGTTCCTTAATATCTGAATACTAAAGTTAGTCAATGAGTGGAGACAGATGAGGTTTATTTATCAGTGTTTGGATTAGTTGTGTGGTGATACTGATGAGCATTGGCTGATACTAAAAGGCCTTCACCAAGAATTTATCCCTTGGCCCCCATGTTAACTCAAAAAGCACTTCACTGACTGACCCCTTTGTGCCATCAGGTGACATTTGCTCTCACCTGGGGCTTCTGTGCATGCACATGCATCCAAGAAGGCTTTGTTCCTTTATCTCCATTTCCAAATTTTCCCAATGTGTGCCCAGTGATTGCTGTATCTGCACATAAGGATCCAGTGTGCTCCCCTATTGATTGATGAGCTCATTCAGTTTTAAATATCCCACTCTTCTGGGACATGGCCCAGCTACTTCTGAACATGTGCCTTTGCCTGGTTTTAAGGTACATTCAGTGCTAAACTGAGCACTTGTGGCAATGACCTGTCTGAGAAGCCTTGAAAGCAATCAGCACAGGGTTTCCCTGCCAGTGACCTGTAAGGAAAACAGCTACCATAAATAGAGGTATGTCTGCCCTATAAAAATGGTATCTGCAACTCTTCACAGTCATTCTGATCTCACCAGCTCTGGGAGACAACCCAGTAAAGCTGGGGGTTTTTTTGTAAAACACTTAACACCATGGTGCTGTTCTTGTTGAGTTACCTCCTAGGGTTATGAAAAAACACCTTTTTGGAGGCTGGGTGGAGAGGAGAGCCTTGAAACTGGCACTGTCAGTGAGATTGCTCTATACCACTTCCTGCTGAGTGACCTGAGGCCTTCAATGATTCAGAATAAATCACTGGTATTGTCCTGTATAGCAGCAAAATTCAAGGTAGTCAGCTGTGGCAAATCATATTGCTGACACAGGGGAAAAAGTCATAAATATCCTTTATGTCTTTCAGAGCAAGAATTAGTGCAATTATCTGGCACATTATGAAACATTTGGCAGCCAGAGTGTAGGAAATTGGGACATGTTGGGTAGTACTTACTATAGTTGTTCAGTGTAAATGTGAAGGTTATGGAAAAAACTGCTTTTAGATCTAATCTGCAGAAATGTGTGCTCCGTGCAATTGCTGGAATTAACCTTCTGGAGGTAATGGCAGCTCCTCACATGGCATAAATTCATTGCAGGTGGTAAAACTGTTCTTTATGTATTCTGGCAATCTGCATTTTTGTGAAATTACTTCTTCCTTCTTTGACACTAAATGACTGAACAAAGTTGTTTGAGTCATTTTACTTTAAACTTCTTACCCACTTATATTCAAGTGTAAATTCTGTCTGTGATTATCACCTCTCAATATTTTGGCACTTTTATTTGTGAGTAGGAATATTTTGTAGTTAGAGCATGGAACCATCTTGGGCCTTGGGACCACAAAAACAGAATATTAAACTTTGTGCATTATAAGCCTAAAGTGCACATACTTTGTGATTTGTAGCTGTTGTTATTGTAACACAAAAATTACAAGGCTTAGCACAGCTATTATATTGCAAATCTAGTTAGAGGATCAAGGAAAACTGGTTTTGCTCTCCCAGTATCTGTAAATGCTTAGGAGATGCTTTTATCAGAGATCCAACTGATGTTACTTAGATTTCCATGGATACTTTGTTATGCTTCATCTTGGTAAAGAGATTTTTAGTTCTGGTCTCAGTGAGCAATTCTTGCATGAGTGCACGAGGACTCCAGCCAGCCAGCTGTTTGCTTCCACTCACTTTGACTCATTGTTTCTGTCAATTTGCAGCAAGCCTGTGGCAGCAGGGAACCTTGGCAGATCTCCTGGACAAAGCCAAGGCAGGGCACTTGTGTGGATTTTTAGCCTGCACTTTGTGGCAAAGCAGCTTTGGAAGTTTTAGACTCACTCAAGAAAACCAGTAGCTAATTCCTGATGGTCAAGTTTTACTTGTTTGTTATTCACAGTGAGTGTTCTCCTGGGATTTGTACTACAGCTGATTATGGGGCACTTGTGGGGAAGTGCAGAATACACCTCAGTAGCTCTGCTCTTCCTAGGATCACGTGCCTGGGTTTAGCAGTGGGGGAACCTGGCTTCCCTACTGTCACCCCAATAATGCAGTTTCTGGTAGCAGCAGAAGTACCTGAACAGGCAGGAAGTGATTATTTCACAAAAATAATTGAAAGTCATTGTGGAAGGTGGCTGAAGAGAAAACTAAAAGTGTATTCTCTATATTTGGAATGCACACCTGTTGCCACCCGTGAATATCTGCTGATGAGACATTGATATTTGGAGCCAGCTGTCTCCTCCCAGTCTATAGTTTAGATCTGTTTTAGGATGAAATGAGAACTGGGCACTCAAACCCAGACTGCTAATAAGGGAAAGGAGGACTCAATGAGTGGTGTGAGAGCCATTTATCTTCCTGCATAGCTTGTGCAGTGCTCCTTCTGGTAAGGAGTTAACAGCTGGTAGAGGTGGATTCAGGAACACATGTCTAAGCTATAGAAAGAAGCTGAAAAAGAAGACAAAGGACTAAAAATATTGCTTTTCTGGCCTGTGAGCTGAGGGTGTTGATGTTTGGTAAGTGATGAATAACCTCTTAGGATTGCTGTATGCAGCACAGGCTATTGCTCAGTCAACCAGGTTTTACAAGCAGCTTTGTTTATTGTGGAGAAACTGAGTCCATCCCAAGAAAAAAGGGAATGCAAGACAGAAATGTTAGCTCATCCTAAAGAAGGAACTGATGACACAGTGGTTCATCCTGTAAATCTCTCCATGTTATACCTGGCCATAACCCTGCTTAAACCTTCTGCTTCCAAAAGGAGCCCAAACTTACGTCCTTACAGTAAGTTTACAAAAGAGGAACACGAATTAGAGCAATTGGACTGGGCCCAATGTGTATATTTGTACTTTAAAATTGCAAATGAATAATGAATGTACTCATTTGGCAAACAGAAGACTGATGTATTCATGCTCCACATTAGTCTCCAGAGTTTATGAATTTCTTGTTTAAATATTAATATTGTGCTGGGTGTAACTGAGTTGGTGCAGCATGGCTGGAGAAGCTCCATTAAGGGCACAGCATTTATGTAAATGTTCTCCAAGCTTCCAAATAGTTGGCAGGGGGGAATACACAAGTCCTTCAGGGGTTGACATTTAAATCCTATATAAAGAATCCTTTTAATAAATTATTCTGACTTGACAGGGACAGTAAAAATTCAACTACTATTCATAAAAAAACTAAAAAATATGGGAAGATCAAGCAAGAAAGAAAAAACCCAACCCAAACTCAACATGGTTAATGGGGACACCTGGAGTGTCCACTTCCTGATATGGCTGATGTCTGTGGATTTATAAATTAATACACTGAAGCAGTTTATTACCTGTGGAGTTTTTTGTTTTTTTTTTTTTTTTTTCCCAGACAGTTCTGGTAATAGACATCCTAGTGATCAAATTTCACCTTCATAAATGGAGGTAGAACAAAACCACTCTTTCCACCCCAATGCCAGTGTGCACTGGCAGATTGAAAGGATGCCTTTTTTTTTGCCTGTCCTTTTCACCCTTGATTTTGCAAATTTCGCTCTTGTCAGGTTCTTTCTCCTTTGCTGTGCTGCCACAAAAACTCACTGTGTTGTGAACCACTGCAGCAAAGCTGGGGCTCTGTCCCTGTACAGGTCCCACTGTTGTGAACACCCCAAGCTCCAGTGGCCACTGTCCCAGCAATTGCTGCTTTCCTGATTTACCTTGGCCACTGGGAGGGCTCCCTGTGTCACCCATGACCAGCCCCTTATCTGGGAGCTCCTAAGATTAATCCAGCTCCTCTTCCTTTAGGATTCCTGTCAGTCCCTTGGCTTGTGAAGAACAAAGGCTTTACAATGGCCTCCTGCTGTACTTGCTCCAACACCAGGAAATGCTTTTTGTTGACCTGGACCCTTGCTTCTCACAGAGACAAGCAGATGGCCTTCAGGTAAGAAAGTTACAGCAAGAAATTAAAAGTACTTCATCAGTTGAAACCCAGAACTGGAAATACATTTGCTTATACACAGTTTAATTAATGACTGTACCTTGGAGCCAGTAATGTAAATATTCATGATATACCTAAGCTGCAGAGGAAACATGAGTGCTAAAGTTCTAATTTGGAAAAAAATGCAAGGGCAAAAGGTCAAGAAGAAAATCCCAAGCTGCTCTGCTTTAAATATATTAATGCCAAGATTTGTTAGATCAAAGCCACTGGATTTTTCCTCTAGTGAAACACATTTTATTTTGTGTGTGTTTTTGTCTATACATTGATGATGCAGGAAAGCAAAATCAGAAGGTTTGAAACTCCTCATTTACTTTTTAGAACTCACTGTGTATGTTCCAGCCTCTCCTTGGATGTTTTCCAAAACATTGCTAGCTCTTTGATTCCTTTTTTGCTTCTTTGTTGAAAACCTCATGGTGCAAGAAACATGATAGACAAATCCTGGTTTAGAGAGAGGGTCAATATAAATCTTGTTTTCACTTTGTGATGCGGTGTATCGCTGCTGCTTAACTCGAAATTGATTTTTGGAAAAAGCCATGAAGGAAATGTAGCAAACCCTGCAGTTTAATACTTCACAGTGCAGTTTTGTGATCCTTGAGGTTCACAGTGAGGCTGGCAGAAGTGTGCCAGGTCAAGTGATGGACTGTGGAAGAGATTAGCACTGCATGTAAATGTGGATGATGATATTTGTACTTATGACTCCTTAATTTTCTGGCTTCTTTTTCCAAGTATCTCTGTTAAGGAAAGCTAGCAGACTTTTAATACAAAGTCAGTATTTAGAACATATTACATATCCCAAAGAGCTTCCAAGGAATGTTACAGTCCCAATATTCTTTCTTTGAAAACAAAACCTGTACAGACACAGGTATAAAGAACATGCTATACTGATAAAAGGATGTTTCTAAAATATTGCTTCAGTGCCCCAAGACATGGCCCCAAATGTAGCACTAGGATTGTTTCACACTAAAACAGTGTTGAGCTCATGCTCCCAGCTCCCCTTTCTCTCTGAAGAAGTCCCATGTCACTACCACCTCTGGGAGTTTCTGAAACCAGTACTCAAATGAGCTCACAAAATAAAAATATTGGCTGTCCCAAGACATCTGTTTGCAAAGCTAGAGGGAGCATCAGCAGCTAAAAGGAATTGGAAAGGTATTAGAGAAGCCAGGAAACCAGGCTTTCACTTGCAGTGCTTTTGTTTTAGAACCAGCTTCACTCCCTGTAATTCTGCAAAATGTCACAGTCTGTCTGGAATTGTGGTGATGTGGGAAAGAACTCTGCTGAAAAGCTGCTTTCAATTTCTTTAATAAAGCCTCAGACAAGGCATAGCCATGGGGCAGTCTCCTGCTCTGAGGTAAGCTTATGAAAGAAATCCCATCTGTGGGTGAGAAGGGAATTCAGTATTCTGTGGCTGATCTTTGTTTTTGTAATTTTTGGCAGGAAACCCAGCACATTGGATAGGTACCCTTCATCTTTCATAATATAACAATTGCTCAAGGTCCACTAAACTAGAAACATCAAAGTTAGGTTTACAAACTAAACATATTAAAAGTCCATGTTTTTCTTCCAGTAAAACAAGCAAAAAGTGAAACGGCAAACCTGGCTCAGAGTCCTTGTTGCGTCCTGGAAATGAAACTTGTTTTTACTGGCTTTTACACAGATACTTGCATTTGGACTACTTAATTCCTATGATTTTGTTGTTGGGTTGTCTCTTTTTTCTTTTTTTTTTTTTTAAGTTAATCTGAGTTCTGTCAAACTAAACCATGCCAATCTGGCAGACCTGCCACACAACTGACAAGACTTAACCCTCAGTTGTGTTGTTTGTGGGCTGAAATGGGCTGATGGATTGTTCTGAGCCCTGTTCTTAGAGTCTCAAAGTTCTAGGAGCCATGCCACTGACACAGTGTGTGCTGGCTGACTCACATTGACAGACTGGGAGAAGAAGTTTTGGGTTTAAGTTTTTTGGTAGTTCAGAACTATTGCCCTAGGCTGGACAGTAGACTATTGACAGCCACCAATTCTATATAAAGATAGTGGTTTAAAGATATATCCCAGCCATGATGTATTTTAATTTGTCCTTTTTTCCTGTGTGTTATACATATGTTTTTCACCCTTAAAATAGAGTACGAATGCTGTAGAATCCTACCAGACTGGGGCTTTGTGTCTGTGTGTGGGGTTTTTTAGTGCATTTTTTTAAATCCCATTCCACTCCACTGCTCCTGAGCATTCACTTGCATTTAAAGCTGTCCTATAACCTTTTGTCCTAGCCCAAAAGCTGCACTGGTACTAAACTGATTTTCATGTTTGGATTAAATAATTATTTAAAAAGAGGTTAGGCACCACGACCTCACCTGAGGCCTTTCTAATAACCATTATTGGTGTTTAACCCAAGGAATACCAATAGCTGTGTGGAGGTGTGCAAGATTATCTTAACTTCTATAGTGTAATTTAATTATGAACCAAACCTTGCTAATAGTGATTCGACATTTCTGCATCTTACGTTCCAGATAAAAGTTTAATACGGAATTTGGGGTTTTTTGCATCTGATCCAAGAATGTGTTTCTCTATCTCCTGTTTGTACAGAAGTCGTAGATGAATCCTTCCTGATTTAGGCACATAACCTTTGTCTTGCAAACAAACAGGAGCATAACTTTCTGGGTCCTACAAGCCACTGCTTGTATCCCCATTAAAGCTTGGGTTTGGTTAGGAGAAATGCCTACACCCTGAGGAGAGGAGTCTGATTTCTTGTTCTCTTCTTTTGCTTTGTCCTTTCATGCACACTTCACTATATATCAGCAAGGTTGCTCTATACAGTCTTAGAACCCTATTTTGAAGGGATTGCAGAGATCCAGGGGGTGGGGAAGTAGAGCTGGACAGTATCCTGGACCTGCAGGTTGCCCACAGACAGCTCTGAATGAAAATCTGAAACTGTAGTGTGGTTTGGAGCTGGTCAGAAGAGTGCAACTAAATATTTCATGGATACTTTATCTGCTCAAATTATGTCTTAATTGGGAAGGCTTTTGTGGTCTGGAGAGCTTTGTTAATCTTGTGGGTTTTTAGCTTTTTCCACAGAGGATATGGATGTTTCAGCATTAACTCTGATCTGTGGAAAAAAAGAAAAGTGGTGCCTCACTTGCATGGGAAGTTGTCATAAAATAGAATTGTGGTCTCTCAAATGGAGTATCCGCAATGTGGAGGACAGCAATAATTTAACTGGTGTTTTACTTTGGTAATCCCATGACAATTCTTGCTGAATTGGCTGAAACCTTTCAGAGTGAACGAACAACCAACCAAGCAGACATCATCTCATTATCTGAAGTTTCCAGGTTAGCCTAATTGTCTTGTCAAAATAGTTTTTCCTGGATAGGAGAACATAGTTTCATTTCTTATTTGTAGAGGTGTAAATTGCTTTCTTTCTTTTAAGGCTTTCCTTAACTGTGGTATGTTTTAGTTGGTTTTAGATGTGAACAGAGCAAACCCTGCATGTGCCATGTGAAGGGCCAGGAGATTTGTCAGTGTATCTGTGGGGATTGCTGTTACATTATAGAAGCACTTTATATTATTTCCCATTCCACAGAAAAACTCTTTTCCCTAATCTTTGTAGACTTGCTAAAATATGGACTCATTAAACATTACATTTTAATTTTCTATTTAAGTACTGATCAAACCAGAAGACTGGATGAAAAATGCCATTTGTAGAGATCAAAGCGGGCAGGCCCTATACCCCCACAAACATTGTGGCCAATAAATTGTAAAGATGTATTTCTTCTCTTCTGGAAAAGCACAGCAGAATATGTTCCAGACTATGGGCAAAAGGATTTGATGAAAACTGCTGTAGGCTGGGGAAGTTTGACTTGAAACAGCTCAAGTGGATGTGGCTGGAGTACTCATTGCTCCTTCTGGAGTTCAGTGCCAGAGCCTTGCTGCCTGTGGCTGGGAGGAACAGAGCTTTTCTGTGCTGTGCCTGTGGTCGGCAGCAGCCTGGCCTTTGTGCTGGAGATCTGAGACTTGGAAAGGACCAGTGTGCCTGCCCTCCCCTTATGGGGACCTGCAGGGTCTGCAGGAAATGTCACTGGTTTAATGTTTGCTCCAACAGTGCTGGGGGTCTCTCTTGACTTGCTGGACAACTACTGTGGGACACTGCTGCCACACTTCAGCCCCCCAGGTGGGGTGTGCTGCTGTTTACTTTTCTCTGGTTTTCCCTTCCCAGTACTCAGAAGCATAGGGATTTTTTATTTGGTTGTGGTGGTTTTGGTTTGGTTTTTTTTTTTTTTTTTTTTGGTGGTTTGATTTGGTTTTTGGTTTTTTTTGTTTGTTTTTTTGGACTTCTTTTTCTCTGGGCAAGGCTGCACTAGTAGAGAAGCTTGGCAAGAGAGGGTGTGCCCTGTGTGACAAATGAAGCCACTGCTGGCTGTGCTTTACTGTACAAGCAGCTTTGGCACCGAGGAGGGGAGCTGCTCGAGCTGAAATGCTGAGGCTTCACTGCAGTCACTGGTATAAAAACAGAGCTCTGGCAGTGCCATAAGCTGCTCACACTGATCCCTGGCTGATGTTCCATAAGGTTCAATGTGTGTGGGAAGGGAAGGTCTTCCTGAAACTGGTAACTGATACAGGCCTTTTATGGCTTGGGAAATGGTTTTGAAGGCACTATGGGGACAGAAACCAACACAGTGGAGTCTCATCTTTGTTCCTTATTCTGTGAATGCCCATCCTCAGTCTGGCTGAGAAGGGAGCACATGAAAAGCTCCCACACAGTCAGATTTACAGGGCCTGTATGGATTACAGGTGAAGGATGTTCATCTGCACTTTGTCAAGGGGAGCAATACCTGAGGTGCTCACGGCAGCAGCAGCAGCCAGTTCCTTTGCTCACAAACACCAGCTACACTACAAGGAAAAGGATTATAATTAATCTGCTGTGTACCCACTAGAATAACACAAATTTCTGGTTTCAGAGGATGTGTGTGGTCTTCCTCTGATGCTTAAAACATCTACCACAACACCTGGCCCAAGCGTAAGATTTTCAGGCGTCTCAAGTCAGCAGTAGAGGAAGGAGCCAGCAGCGTTTTCTTCCACGTGGTGTCAGCATTGTTCTCTCTCACTCCAGAGCTTTGGACGTAAACCTTTAATGTGTTCTGAGAACCTGTCTTAAAATTAGGTATTACCTTTCTATTTTTGTAGTGTATCGGAGCATCAGCCTGTTCCTTCCTCAGATAATTAATTGATATCAGAGAGGCATGAAGGAAGGGTATAGATTCACCTCTAAACCATTATGAAATGCAAGCCTTTTTTATTTAATGCTTGTGTCACCTTCCTTACCTGAGCAGGACTGCCAATAAAATCTCTTCCCCCTTTCTGTTCCTTCTCTTTAGTGAACACGGGCAATTTGATTTGTTTGCTGATGTTAAAGACTTCTCAAAAAAAACTCTATCAGAAATGAAATCTTGGATGGGAAAACAAGCCCTTGGGAAATAAAATGTATTTGTACTGAAAGGCTTATGATATATCAGGCTTATGATATATAAGCGTTAAATATTTCAGAGTTTTGACTTATGTTTGGCTGTAACAGTCGGGGAGATGAAAGATTATTTTAAACCCTTAGTGGCTTTTCATTGCACGCAAGGTTAGGGTAGGAAGTGAGAAATGTTTTCAGAAAAACAGGCAAGAAATGTAGAGTAAAATAAAAACCTGAAAAAACGTTCACTGTTAAAAAATAGGGAAAATTAGACAATCCAACTTCCTTTTAAACAGTAGTTAATTGTAGATCATTTAACTGTAGTTAGTTACAGAGCTGTGCAACAGTGAATTTAATAGGCGTATTCTGAATGCGCTGTTCCCTCTCACGCTGCCTCTCCCACACCCGACAGTTCCTAGAGTGCTTTGTTCCTCTTTAATTAGTTTATTTCGCCTACTCTGGCAAGTACGCAAACATCCTTAAGCACTTAAACAACACCAATCGAGAGAAGAATAGCGCTAGCATTTATCGCCTCGCACGCAGAAAGGCTCGGCTGAACCTTGAAAGGCCATTAGCATCTCGCAACCTAATGCAGTTTCCCCCTCGCCCAGTTTGAGTGGAGTCTGCACTGTTTAATTTATTTGCTACAAGTAAAAATGGAAATGCGCGTTCATGAGTCAGCGTTTTTGCTAGATTCCAGCACTATCAAATGCTGGTTACCTTTATTTTTTCTACCTTGTTTTTTATGAGAAGCAAAGGGATGAAATATGCCTGTAGTAAAAATACAAGTGCAATTGAGCCAAAAATTATGAGAAATGAAAGGAAATGGATGGTGAAGTTTCGTGCTACACCTGTTCCCCGGGGTCTATGGCTAGAACAGTTATGTCCAAGTTGCTTTGATTTACTGATACATCTTTTTTAAATAAAACTGTGGAAAGAAACTGGGGAGGAATAAGTGAAAAAAGCATTCCAAGGCCATTTTTGATTTAGGGAAATATTACTGCAGTTGGCTTTGCATGCATGGGTTGGCTTCTATGGCTGATAATTGAGATGGATGCTTGAAGCTGAGGTTCTGCCAGCAACTTTAATCCTGACCTTTGAATTTTCTCTGACCATCTCCTTTAATTAGATGTTGCCCTATTCCCAGGGGACTGCAGATGTGCTCACAAGGATGGTGAGGAACCACAGTATGGGCCTTAGGCTGCCCTGCCAAGTGCTGGGGCAGTCAGCTGTGCCTGGAGAGGCTTTTGCAGAGAATGCTGCTCAGGAATGACTTTTTCTGGAAGCTGCTAGGACAAGGAAATACTTGAGGGGTTGCTGGTTTGATCCAGTGTTGCTTCCAGTATGCAGCTGGAGCTCTGCCTGGGAGCTGCTGGTGTCAGCATGTGAGAGCAGGCACAGGAGCTGAGCTTTTGGGCAGCTCTCACACGTGGGAGGCTGGGCAGAGCTGGGAGCCAGATCCACAGCTCAGAACTGACCCCTGCTCTTCCTTGCCCATGGGGGGCCAGGAGAGGCCAGGGTGAGCCAAGGTGGGCAGTGCTGGACCTGGCACAGGCAGGGAAAGGCTGATCCCTGTGCAAACCCTGCAGGCAGGGCAGGGGGAAAGCTGTGCAAGTAGAGGAGGAGAGATGTCACAGTGCGTCCTTTATAGGCCCTAAGATCTGTAACTTTAGGATTTTTGTGTGTTCTTTTACCTTTCACCAAAGACATTAAGATGAATGGGACTACATCGAAGGGGAAAAATTATTTCAAGAAAAAGGAAATATTTTGGTCTATCTTTAGGATTTTCATAGACTTGTAGTGGAGATCAAGTGAAGAAATTGTGATTTAGAACCCTTTACTTTACTCTTTTGGTATATTTTAGCTCTCTGATGTCTAATTTTATTTCTAGACTCTCTGGGAATTCCATGGAGAGCTGTGACCTTCATAAGTTTTTCCTTGGACAATACAAGAGGACCAAGCAGCAGTAATAGAGAGTGAGCTGGATTTGGATACAGGGAGCACACTGTAAATCAAAACCATACAGTAGCTATAAAAATATGTTTGTGTTTTGCATATTTTCTCTAGGAAAGTATAGGAAGCAATCTACTACCTAATTGCTAGAAATGATGGATGAACAAAATATTTCCTTGGTTAAATATCTGATCTGCTGCTTTTCTTCTCTTCCAACTCTTGCTTTGATGTCGTTAATATTTATTTTAATTCCTGGCTACTTTGCTGATTATTTATCTTCCATGATGCCTTCTAATCTTAACCAAAATGCTGGTTGGGGTGGAGAATGGCAGAAGACAAGATAAACTGTGTTTAAAATCACTATTGAATGGGCTGCAGAATGGTAAAGAGCTGTACCTGTGTAATTAACCTTTGCAACCCCCAGCATGGCTTATGTTAGAAGCCTAAAGAACTTGTGAAAACTGCTGTTTACAGACCTGCAAATTGCTGAATTCTAGATAACCAGCGAGCTGGGCCTTTCTCTCCTCAGTAATTTGTGTATTTTACCAAAATCTCCTTCTGAATCTGTCCAGAGCATGAGTTAAACTTTAGCAGCATCAAACACTGTTGACTTCCTTCCCAGTGTTTCTTATTCCTGGTCTTCACATGGTAACAGTCATTGCACTTTCTGACCAGAGAGAGCATAAGCAGATGAAATCTAAAGTCAGATCCATGAAAATGTCTCTCCTTATAAAGTCTCTTTGTTTCCAATGTCTACAGCAAATCCAGATCCATCTAATTGTCATTCTTTATGAAGTCAGTTTCTTCATTATAGCAAAACCAGGAGCAGATGAATTCATTTGTATGCTTAAAATTCACAGATATGCTGTTTCTGAGAAGTGTGTTTAGGGAAAAACCCAAACTAATCAACAAACCCACACCCCAACAAAACAAACCAAATCCCACACACAAATAACTTTGCAAATCTTTGCTCTGATTTCTGTTTTTAAATCCTTTGCTGAGAACTTTTACCTGAGACACACATTTCAAAGTTATCCTTATGTTTTCCTCCAATGAAACCTACTTCTTTAAAATAGAGAAATTCATTTTGAATGAAAATCAAAGACAAAAAGATCTTTATGTGCAGCAAAGGAGGGCAGCATTTTTTATACTCTTATTGAGCTGTCTCTCCTGAGGAGCTTTGCACTGACACAGCCACTCCAGAAAGAGAAAAGAAACTCTTCAAAGTGAGATATGGTAACTTCAACTACAGGACAGGTCAGCTCCTAAGAATACTGAGGGGAATGATTAATCTCTTCAACTACTTCCCTCTTAATGGATTCCACAGTAATCTTTCCTTCTCTGAAATTTTTGTATAGTTTTGTGGTTCTTTTTTTTAGTCAAAATGAACTTCAGAGTTGAAGGGTTGCTGCTGTCCCTGCATATTCTTCAATTGTGGCTTTTCAATTACTTGAAAGGGAGAAAAAAAAGGAAAGCAATGGAAAACAGAAGGAAAAATTAATTATTTCACAACAACCTGCACTTCAATAAAGAAGTGGAGAGTGCTGTCCTCATCTCACCCTGTTGTAGCTTTTCTGCTCTGAACAAAATATTAATTCTGGAAACAAGGTCTTTAGGTATTCCCTTTTCCTTGTTCCCTTTTGCCTCCTCTACAAATCCTTTTTCTTGACAGTCAGAGTATTATATACCTCTTTGAAAACATGGATGTGACAAAGTAGAACAAGTGCTTGGCATGTGGGGACATACTTTATTTTTATTTAGAGAGATTTTTATTTCCAGTTCCTTGTTAAATTAAAACAAATGGGAGGAAGTTTTCACTACTCCAACTCATTCCACATTTTATAAACTATTTCTTCTTGGTCTAAAATGGTACTGAAGCAAGGAAAAGTCACCTACCTCTAAATCAGGTTTTATACTGATGGAGGTGATGTATATTGCTCCTCGTAGAGAAGGATGGCAACATTTCTTCCCTATTTCAACACATCTCAGACAGGCTCTGTAGGTCTTGTTCCAAAGTGTGGTTTTTGTTTTGATTTTTGGGTTTTTGTTTTGGCTTTTCTTCCCCTAAGAATGGAAACCTGTTCTGTTCCAGCTTGAGGCTGTTCCCCCTTCTGTCCTATCACTACAAGCTCTTGTAAAAAATGTCATCTCTTTTGTGGGCTCCCTTCAGGTACTGGATGGCCATAATTAGGTCACCCCAAAGCCTTTTCTTGACAAAAAATAACAGATCAGTGTTTCCTTCTGCTCTGCACATCCAACAGGCAAATTCCCACCACAGCAGAAGCAGAGCACAGGTTCCATTGTGGATAGAATCACAGAATCATTAAGTTTGGAAAAGACCTCCAAGATGATAGAGTCCAGCCTTTAACATTGCTATGCCAACCTGCCCACTCTAGGTGGTGCTTAGATATTATCATGGGCAGGTTGGCATGGTGGAAAGCACATTTGAATTACATAACTGTGACTTTTTGACATTTTCACAGGATGTCTCCATTCTTTCCTCAAATAAACAACAAGTTAACAAATTCCTACCAAAAATGCTCACCATGCAAGTAGAACTGCATGAGGGTTTGAGGACATGGTTGGGTCAGCCCAAAGGGCTTGTGTTATTCCACAGTAATCCTTGGAACATCTTGTTAATTACCCACACACTGAGTTAATTCACCAAATAATCGTACAGTAGGGGTGGTGTCATTTTGCTTTCAGGAATCTGATGCTCAAGAAAAGCTGTGCAGAGGTGCCAGCGTGAGATCTGTGTTACTCAGGAGAGGGTTAAATCACACTGGACTGGCAATTTTGCTGATGTGGCTGCTAATTAAACTACTAATTTAGCTAATGTAACTGCTTTCTGCTGGCAGTGTTCTCCCCACACTGGATACATACATGTTCCTCGATGTGTTATGCATGTACCAGCTGTTTTTAAATGATGAAGTAAACAAATTCAGAGCAACTGACTGCACTAGGGATGTGGCCTCTCTTTAATGAACTTTTTAAAAATTATTTTTAAGTAAAGTGGGCAGGAGTTCAAAAGGTGACTGGAGTCTCAGCTGATCCTTTGAATAAAAGCTTCAAAGTGTCAGGAAAGAAAATGGTATGAGGTTTCTTTGACATATTATTTCTTACTGAAGAGAATATTTTAAAAGAAAGAAGGAAAGAAAAAAGGTCTGTAATGCTTGAAAATTTCTTCTTAATCTTGCCCTCGCTCTTTTGGAGACTTAAAACCTGATCTGAGGCGTAATCCAGAAAAACACGTCAAGAGGATTTGTTCAAAAGCATACAGTGTGTTGACATCAGCAAACTCTTATTATGGCTGTCATGTTCTCTATCCTGAAGCCTTGTTCTAATCTCCTGGCAGCATTCAAGCCTGATGTTTCCATTTTGATTGAATTAATTAGTGGAGTTTAGATGACTCCCCGAATCTGAAATTGTCAGAATTTTTTAGCAGGGTGTTCTTAAAGGCTATTTTTGCCCTAGTTAATAGCAAGTCGGACATCTGACTGCATTTCTGTATTGTTTAAATTGAAAATACATGGTCCATTTGGAAGCAGAGAAAATGGTAAACGAGAGCTATATTTATGTACTTATCTTGCCTTTAAAGTTAATCTCCTGTTACTAGTCTTGAGCCCTTCAGGTTGCCATAGAAACTGCCACAGCCTCCAACTGTGCTTCTCCCAAGACTTAATTGCATTCTGAGTTTCATGTGCCCTCTGTTAACTGCAGCACTGGCAGACACAGGCACGTTGCAGAATGAGTAGAATTAATGGTTCAATATGATGTGTGCATTTTTTAATACTATGTTTCCATATCCCTTTTCAAGTTTTTCTTCACCAGCTGGTTAAATTTTTCTGTAACACACAGTGATACCACAGGGATGGATTCTCTCTGCTGCCACTATTTTTGATGTTTTCAAGTCTTTGATGCCATCAAAGTAGCTGCAAGAGTCATTAGTTTTAAGGACTTGGGTTTTTTTCCCCTTGGAGAAGTCAGATTACTCCTGAGCTACCTTATCTCTGCTGAGGTTTTTCTGAGTCTTCTCCTTCACCTTTGAAGGCAGCATTGAAGTGCATACCTGCTGTCTCAGTAGCTCTGGTAAGCTTTTGCTGACTCAATGCTCTTTTACCACATGATTTTTGCTAGATCAGTGTGGGTCAAAGGCAGTTGTTCAGCCAGGGGCCTGTTTTTAGGTGGGGAATATAAATTCATTAAAGTAGGAAAGGACTATGTCTGTGTGCAAGGTTTGATAAGGCCTTTCTGGGAATTATTTATTATGTCCTTGATGAAATTTCTTATCAGAACTGGACTGATAATGTGTCTCATTCAACCAGCAGAACAAAATCTCAGAGATTTGGTTTCCCACTTGGCTCTCAGCACAATGATGCTGTCAGTGCAAGTACAGGGCTCTTACAGATGCCATTCCGCTTTCAGTGAGGGTAAACTCATGGAACCAGTGGTTAATACCACTTTGTGCTCATTTAAGTCCAGAACTTCATAACTAAAAAAGCAATTCCCGCTGTTCTTCGTCCTGTGCAAAAAGAGTAGAGAAAATGTATCCCTCTGTTAAGCCCTCTGCTTCAGCCCTGCTTCACTTGTGTCTCATGGATAAGAGATGGGGAAAATGAGAGACACCCTTGTGCACTGTTGCTCTTGGACCCAGGATATTTCTGGACTTGTATTAATGCAGGCTCAGAGATGTGTCTTTATCACCAATAGAAAACACCCCACAACTGGTAAAAGAACAAAGCAGTGATGCTGAGAAACAGGGCAAGGTGAGCATCTCACCAACATGTTACCTCAAGGATGTCAATTATGCTTTTAGACAGTGGCCTTCTGAAGGCAGTTCAAATATATCCTTTTAAATGTTTCAAATATCCTTTAAAATCTGACCCCTTTGCTTATGTTTTTCATGTGGTTCATGTTATTTTATTCTCCATATATGCTACTTTTTTGAATTAGTGTTGGTGGTCCCCTATAAAAATTTTTGTAATTAGGTCAAGTAAGCAAGGTAGCTTGTCTGGCCTCAGCCTTACTACCAATATTTCTCTGTGAATTTGTCTGTTAGTTTTAGCTTTTTCAACCAGAAAGAGGAATTGGGAAATGATGAAATTATGACAATATTGTCAGGATAAATCTGAAAGAGTGAAGACATTTTTCCAGCACTTCTCCTTCACCCTGCATTCTCTTTGTTTTTCTCCAGATTCTTTTTTTCATTAGCTACCTACATTACACTTATTGCCACAACACAGCACACGTTCTGTCTCAGAACCTAAATCTCTTCCAACCCATCTCAGCTTTCCTTTTTATCTGCTCTGTGAGCTTGCATGTTGAAGAGAGCTGGGTTTCCCTGCCAGTTCTGCTCAAGTTACATTTCCTTGATTGCCCTAGAGAATGCCAACCTATATTCTCAAAATCTGTGTGAGCTGGACATCTTTCCCAAACACTCTAGAAACACTTGCTTTGGGATGGGATTCATTTAGACTTGAATATAACAGAAGTATTGTTTGTTGGCTTCTTGTCATTCTGGAGAAGCCAAAGAGCTGCTGTGTTTCAAGTTGTCTGTCTCCATGAGCTCTTTCCAGGCAGTGACAGCACTGTCTCTGGAGAAAGCTCTGCTTGGCCTGTCTCTGCAGGCACTCAGAACAAAGACCTTGTCCATCAGCTGGGCAGCCCAATGTGCCAGCATGTGGAAGTCTTGGCACCAATTACATGCAGCTCCCAGCAATCCCAAAAGAGAGAAAAGACTCATTAGAAGTCTGAGATGTGCCAATAATATTTTACCCCGCTGTGAAGTGCATTGTGAAAACTTTTTCACATAAACCATATTTTTTTCTGATTTCTATAGTTGATATTAATGTTAGTTAATTAGTTAATATTAATGTTAATAATTAATGTTAAATTTTTTTTTGTTTTATTTACTGCAGTAAATACAAATTTCCTCTAGCACATACTGAGCAAGATGAGGTGACACTGCGTAAAATGTAGGCTCTGTAGGGATAAACATTTAAAATTCCTGAAATCTAGACCTACTACTTACTTTCAATGTGATTTATGTCCCTCTACTTCTCATTTGTGCCTCCAGAATCAATTCCCAATGAAAATTCTGTTTTAACCCTGCTCACCTCAATGGCCACTTAGCAGAGGGTTCCACCTATGAGTTAACTGAATGGGTCATTTTGTGTGTCCTTGCATGGCAGGCAGTGGAAATGTGCATGGGCTCTATTAATATCTGTTCTTACATAAACAAAACCAATTTTATTCAATTCTGCAGCTAATGAAGCACTGTGGGAACAAGACAGCCAAAAGCTTGGGAATTACTGTACAAGGAAGAATTTCAGTGTTTCTTGGCAAAAGCTGCCTATGCTCAAGGCTTTCTTGGTAAGAGCCAACAATTACAAGGTCTTATTCTGAACAGGAGTCTAAATAAACAGAATTTTTCTGCCTTTTTTGAAAGTTCACACACAGAAATACCAAAGTTTATTTCAAAGAAGGCCAAGTTTTTATCTAGTTACAGCCACTCAATTTTGGGGAGGGTTTCTAATGAAAGGAAAGAGGAATTGAAGTTCCAAATGGAAGATTTATGGAAAATTCTCTTTATTTACTTAGAAATACTTACAGGAAGGAAATAGGGTTTTTTTCTCAGTTTTCTGTCTGATGATTTTTTAATACAGAAAGACAAATCTGGAAAGCATACGATGATGGCTTAGAAATAATTGGATTACTAGCATCAGTTACTATCTAAGTTTTACTAAAATAGCTACAGAGGTGGCTGAATTGTTGTAGATGATCATAAATAAAATGCCTTTTTGGGGGGTATAGTGGAAGCATTAGCTGGCATTAGATTTACAGAGTCAGAACTTCTAAATGCCCTTAATTTTTATTTTTATTTTTTTAACATGTATATAGAATTTAAATGTTCAGTTCAAACTTGTGTTTGGAAGGCCAGTATCTGCAATGCTGTGTCAGTGCAGGTGAGCCCCAGCCTCAGCTGTCTGTCTGTCTGTCTGGTACTTCCCTGGTGCACCCAGGTGCAGCACTGTGGGGAACTCTCTTTGCCAGTGGTTTCCTAGCTGGGCTGAGCACTGGGAGCTCTGTGAATGTGCTGTCAGCACCAGAGACTCTGCCTGCTAAGCTGGAACCAGCACAAATTCCAGTTGATGCCAGTGCTTTGTCTCAAGGGGTGCTACTTCAAAGGTGTCTTTGGTTTCCAGAGAGTGCCTCTGGCTGGATAATATTTCAGTATAAAGATAACATCATCAGAGATAAGACTAAGGAAATGATGAATGATCCTGTTTATTCTTGGGTTATTGCTGTTTGTTTTCCCTGGGCTGGAAGATACAGTTAAGAGGAATTTCAGAAGGAAATCTTGCATACTAAATCTGCTGCAGAGCTGGCAGGAACTGATAGAAGAGAGGGCAGGGCTCTGCCTTAAATCCTTCTCCTTTGTGCATTTTTCCTCCCCCTTCTTTGGTGAAATCCTGTCTTCAGCCACCTCTATCTTTCTGTTTTAATAACATGCTGCAGAAGGAATCTCAGGCTGATGGGGAAAATGTGACCCAGTGTATCTGCAGTGCAGAGAAAGCAGAGCCTGTTTCCCTTGGCCTGTTTTCCATTTGCCAGCTCCCAGTATGTCTTTATAGCATCAGTGGAAATACTAATAGGAAACCAAGCAATCACTACTGAATGCACTGATCTGCACAATTAGTCTTCAAATAAATCAGGATGGCTGCTCAATCTTTTACATTCAGTGCACATGGCAAAAGCTGAGGTGTAACAAGGTCATTTGATGAGACCTGCATACAAAAGCAACAGTAAAGGAGACACCAATCTGCAGAACAAAACTGAAAAAAATTCCTACCATATGTTCAGCACCAGTGAGAAAAATGAGCCATTTATTTCCCAGTCCAAAAGTAAGTTTATAACTCTCTTTATGAACTTGTTTTTCTGGATTCAAACGTAATAAAATGCAACCCATAATTGGTTAACTGCTCACAATTGCACCTGACTGCATGAAAAATATTTCTGAGGTCTTGCAAGAGCCTGTAAGAATCAGAGAAGGACCAAAAAGCACAAAGAAAATCACAATAATAAAGCAATTAAAAGGCAATAACTTTTAAAATAATTGAGGAAGTATTTAAATTAAGAAATAATCTCAATTCCCATTTCCTGGGAATGTGCACTGTGCAAGGAAATAGAAGATAATTTTGCTAAGAAGACCTGTGGTAAAATCTTTAATTATAATCATTCAGAAAGAAGTTAATTAAAAGTACATCTTTAATGTAGCAGAATGGTTTTCCCCGCATGCCACCATTTGGGACTGACTCTCTTCTGCCCTCTCTGTTATTTAACTCAAATAGTTACAAATAGCTCTGAATGCAGTTCTAATTTTCTCTTATCTGCTGAACAATGGCTTGTGTTCCAGGAGGGGCTGTGCAGAAGGCTGTAGCCTTTTCTTTTGGCAGGAAAAGAAATAGCCTCTCTCAATCTTTTTTGCTGTGTAAAGAAGTTACAGGAGTAAGTGCAAAATTTGAATTTACGAGTTTCCTGGGAGCTGGCCTTAGCCTTTTTGCTCCTGTTTTCTACTCCCATGTGGATCCCAGGTGTGCTGGGCAGGACTGATGTTGCTGTTGGTGGTCAGTGTGCTGACACACCTGGCTCCAGCAGCTGCTGCTCTGGCACTGCACTCACAGCAGCTGCCACCCTGCCTGAGCTCCGTGGGCTGGGATGTTTGGAAATAATGTGAGAAAATAGCAGGACATGAAGGTGTAAATACAGCAGTGCAGATGAAGTCTGGTGATGAAGGTGGTTTTCAAACACCCAGCAGGTTAACACTGCTTTTCCTTAAAGGGGGAACTTTGGCAGCAATGCCTACCTGCGTGCAGAGCAATGTCAGGCTCCCACAGCCTTTTGGTAATTAACCACAGATTATCAAGGATAGCAGAGAGGATTTTCTCCAGATTTTTTTTCCAGAAGTGGTTTAAGAGTTTCTCAAAAGGTGGAGAAGCTGACAGGCAGTGCAATACCTTGAAAAACCTATGTGGTAGGAATGTACTCCCTGTCCAGACTCTCTTCTGTATGATGTGTCTATGCCCAAATACTTGGCATGTACGTTTTGGTGTTTTGTGGTTTTTAAGCAAAGAAATTTGTTTCCAAAGCATTTCTATATCTCTTTCCCAAACTAGGCTGCACTAAATTATTGCTAATGGGTGTAATGTCTCATTTAGCTGCCGGCTTCCCAAATTACACTTTAGCTTATGATGTTCAAAGCCAAATTAGCCTTTCCACTGTTGCAGTTGTCCATGTTTCTGGCTCACAAACCCAAACCAGTAGTGAAATGCATCCTCTTTCTGCTCCTTACCCCTGAAAAGTCAGTGCTAATGAGCACAACAAGGCAAATCAATTCTAAAGCTTCTGGGTGAGACATTGGGAAAAACTTTTGAAAAGAGACTGACTGAAAGAGAAGGGTTAGAGCTCCTGAGCCTTCAAAATGTTTGTCTGTGCAGCGTGCCAAAGCAATTGTGTGCACTGAGGCCACGTGTCAGCTGAAATTTGAGGGAGGTGGAGAGCTGACTTTGAGGCTGTCTCAAACGGTAATTGAACAGGACAAACACTTCCACCCTGCACAGGTTCATATTCAAGCCATTGTCAAGTAGACATTTGAAAGCTGCTCATTAGAAGTCTGTGAAGAGCTGGAGGTGCTGGGATGATGCAACCAATTGATTTTTTTGGGCAAAGCAACTCCTCTGAAGGTGCTTTCTGAGCACCAGAGGGAAGTGGCATTGCAGGGGCTCCCTGTGGCAGGTCTGGGTTGGGACAGGGAGAGAGGAGCCAGGACAGAGCAGTAAGGTAACCTGTCTAACCTGAGGTTTTAATATGCAGAAGACAACAGAACAAGAAACAAATTGAAAAATTACTGCATACACATTTAATCAGGGTAATTGGAAAGCCTTTTTTAGGAGTTCAGTTTGTATTACCCAGCTCAGTGAAGAGAAATGTTCACAGTCGTATATCAGTTGCAAGAGCTGATAACACAGTGAGTGATTGCCTGGTTTTTATCAGCTCTCTAAGTAAAATTTTTCAAGTGAAGTTTCTGTTAAAAGAATAAGCATCTAAACATTTAGGCAAGGGGAACTTTTACAAACTGTCCACAAAATTAAAAATAACAATATGTCATTAAATTTTATCAACTGAGGTAACCTCAGGCTGCTGGTAATTTCTGTTCTAGAAAAGCTGGACTAATATATTCTGGTCATAGCATGAGGGAGAAGACCCAGTCAAAACCTAATGTTTCTGCCTCTACTGATTTTTAATATTCTGTACAAAAGATCCATTAATAAATATTGAGATTAAAGGCTTAACAAATTGTCATAGTGAATAGTTAAATATCTTTCATTTCAAGGTATGTTTGTATTAATCTGCTTTTATCATAGGGTTTTTCTTTGGTAAAATTTGGTAAAATTTTTCAACATTAAATATATTTCTTAAGGATAAAATGAATATCTCTGTTCCAAATCTCCTAGGTTCTGTAGAAGAGTTGAGCTCTCAACAGCAAATAGAACACTAATTTTTCATCCTGCTTAAAATGGAGATAAAATATTTCAGTTGAGTAGTGGAGGTGTAGGTTATGTTTGAAAGGTATACTTCACTTTCTTTCATGCTAAAACAATTCAGCTCAAACCTTCTTGCTGGTTCACTAACAAGATATTTATTACCATTGTAAATTTATTTAATACCTTCTTGATGTTACATGACCTCAGATTATTAAATGTCTATCAAACATAATAATAGCTTTCAGAGAGCATAATAAAACTAAACATCTCTAACAGTGCTACCGGGTACTGCAACATAATCTCAATTTTAAAAAATGAAACTGAAGTTTTTAGGAATTCTTGTGTGTTACATACTCAGAGAAGATGCATTCATAAAATTAATACATTTATTGTTGAGCTCTGTTTCTCTTTGGAATGAAAATTCCAGCTCCTGGTTCTGGGAAGTGCCAAGACAGCTGCAGAGTAGCTGAAAAAGAAATGTCAGATATTGACTCAGATTTGCTGTACCTGTAAGAATTCCATCATTTTCTGTCTGCAGCACATCAAGTATGAAAAGTTGTTTTAATAAATTATCACATGGGTGTATTCACAGTGGCTGATATTGCTACAAATTTTGAGATACTACATTCAGAAATGTGTGCAGCCTTTCTTTGAGACATGGTGTTACATCCTCTCTCTCAACAATGCTTTCACAATTCTCTTCTTTTAATAGGAACCCAGAAAAACATTTGCCACAGCAAAGTTTAGTAGAATAAACTTAAGGTGTTATGTCCAAAACACCATGGGGAAAATTTCAGGTAATAAGGGTGTGGTGTGCATTTTTAAAAAGTAAGAGCTTATCTTTAGATACCCTTGCCACTGAAAAGGATGATTTTGGGGCTACAGGCTGGTGTTTTTGTACAAGTAGATGCTGTAAAAAAAGGTGCCCTCAATGCATTGTGCTGATTGAAATTATCCTTTTGCATTGCAGTTTTTCACATAGAACAGTGCTATCAAACAAATGGCTTTTTTTCTGTGTGTTTTACCCTCCAAAGAGAAGTTTGGTTAAATACAATATGCAACAGCTTTGTGAACCACCCTGCAGTGAATTAACCATTAGTGAAAGAAGTAAAAAAAATTAGACTCAAAGGCTAACTTTAAAATGGAAAGGAAAAACAATCATTGTGGTTTTGTGTCCTTATCAGATACAAAATATTTATTTTGCAGATGTGTTCTTTTCTGTGACTCCATATTCCTTGGCTGCAAGGGACGTATTTTTAAATTTTGAGTGAATTGTTAATTACAGCAATTTCTTACACTAACTGACTGCAAAGATCCCTGGAGAAATCCCAGTTCTTCTGCAGAAATCCATGTGAGATAAAAAGCCAGTTATGAGTGTTTAGGGTGCAGTGATGCTGTGTGTGCTGTGTGTTCATAGCGGTGCCACTTCCACAGAGAGTTTATTTTCTTTGTTAGTGTTGTAAAGTTGATTTTCTTTGTTACTGTTGTAAAGTTCAGGAGGAAAACACTCAGTGCCTCTTGTTGAAAAGGTTCTAGTGCAGACCATGCACTAATTAAAAGCTGATCTTTCTAGAGGGAATTTGAGCAAAAATAATGCTGACTCTCTAACCTAGGGGAACTGCAGCCACTGCAGGGGGAAGGGGATCATAAATCCTTAGCATAAATCCCCAGATGTTTAACAAAACGTTGGAACAAGTCCAGAATAAAAGAAGGCAGCTGGGTGGGGTGGGATGAAATGCACTCACTCACTGGAGTTTGCAGGGGATATTCCTGCCTTTATGATTTTAGAATAACTCCCTGGGTTATTCTAAATAGAAATTGGGTTATTCTAAACAGAAGAGCCCTCAGGAATTCCTGAGGAGAAGCTTTCCTTGCTCCAGCATCTCTGCAGTGCTCAGACAATTTTATTGGCTGGTAAATCCAGCATGCTGTGATGCTGGAAAGTGAGAAGTAGTACTTTTGGGTGACAGGATAAAATAAATTGCAATCTCTTATTTACAGTCAGGATACACACAGTGAAACTGGGATTTATGTGCCTGTATTAGGGTAGGAAAGCAAAAAAAGAAGATGAAGAGACTTGGTGTTCTAGGTGGGCATTCTCACGTGCCAGCCCTTGCTCTGAGAGCTCTTGAGCTCATTATCTTCCTTTTCAGCTGAGCAGAATCAGCATTAGGATTGTAAGTGAAAGGAAATTCTGTAGTTCAGCACTGTGCATGAAATTCCACTTGGCAGGCACTAAGTGCTTTGTGTGTTTGTAAGATTTGGGTCTTGCTTTATTTAACAAGGCAGTTCAGGGCTTGCCAGCCTGCTTAGTATACTGAAGCTCTTGGAATTAGGCACTTGTCTAATTCTTAGGCACTGTTTCCCTGACTTGGGACTAACCCAGAAGTTTTGCATTTCCATGATAATTATTCTAAGGTTACTTGAGGCTTGATCAAGGTTACTTGATGACTTTTTGTGCATGACAAGTTCCTCCTGAGCAGCTCTGATTGGGTAAGGCTTTTTCCCTGCTACATAATAACCACATGGAAGATGTAACTGCAATTACACTTTTGTGTCTATACTGCAAACCTGGTGAATATTTGGAATTTTCTACTTTTCTAGCAGAATCAGGAAAAATCAGAAAGAACAAAAGGATAAAAAGTGAAAAGGGTATCGAAACGAGAAGAGATTTTCAGTTTCCATTTTACATGGTTTACTGTCTGGGTAACACAGGATCTTATTCAAAACTCTTATCTCTAAAATTTAAAATAGCACCACTGAGGTCCTTCAAAGGGAAAATGGAACTTAATCTTAAATGACAAAATCTCCAGTTGGTTTGGGGAGAGACTTTTAAAATCCTTCCTATTTGGCTACTTTGGTGTTTCTTATAGATGTCACCTGTATTCAACTATAAGCTCTTGCTGTTTTATATTTGTATCTTCCATTTGCCGTAATATTTACTATCACGGCTCTTATATTGTGTAGAATTGTGGGTACCCTGAGCAGAAGGGAATTTAATACATGGAATGCATGAAAGTTTTGATGTCCTCTGACCCTTTGGATGCCTGTTAGTGACCTCTTGACCTTTTCTGTTACCTCTGACCGCATGGGTGACCTTTGAGCTCTGGATGACCTCTGACCTTTTGAGAACATTTCGAGCCTGTTCTGACCTTTCAGTAACCTTTGATTCTGCAAGCCCATTTGTCCTCTTGCAGTGACCTGTGACCCAGGGTGACATCAGAACTTTTGGGATGACCTTTGACTCCTGAATGGCCTCTAGTATGTGTTCTATCAGAGTTCTGTCAGCATGTCCAGCTCCTTCACCAGGGCTGAGGTCCTGACTATGAGAACATTGCAAATGCTTAGAAGAGCCAGAAGTGCTGTTTATCCTCCCAAAAATAGCTAAGAAAGAACAAGTGAGCAGTGACCAAACTAGTCTGGAATTGAAATCCAGCCTTGTACATTCTGTTTCTCCTCTCTACACAGGCAAGAAACACGGAAGATGCAGGAGGGGACGAACTCACATTGCTAAGGTAGGATGGAAACATCTTTTGTTTTAACTTCTTCATGGAAACTTTTGATATCTCATGAGGAATTTGTATACTATACTACTCTAATGTAATTACAGTTGGTTTGTTGGAGATTTGCTGGAGGAACAACCTAAAGAGTGAAACTTTTCCAAGTCTTAATGCTGATATGTATCAGCTGCAGACAGATAAATGCAGGCCACTGTCACCAGCTGACTCCCCAAAAAATGTATTGTTGATTTCTGGGTGGATTGTTTGTGTGGAGTTTTTTTCTCAGTATTCCTCTAATGTTTTATTTTGCTTATAAATCCCTATCATCATGGGTCATGTGTTGGTGTGACCTGAGTGGGCAGGAGGAACTGCCTAGTGTCAGGAAGCATTTGATGAATTTGCACTGGTGTGGATTTGCACCAGTTGGTGGAGATACAATCAGTAAATATTTCAACTGAAGTCCTTTGCTGTGCTTCTGTCAGAAAGACTTGGCTTTTGTGAGACTGGCATTTCTCTAAGCAAACAGCATTATGTTATGCCCCAAGACTAGATTTCCTTGCATCATTTCTCCAGCGGACTTGTCTGACCATAGGGACATAACTTAGCAAAAAAATTCTTAAAGGAATTTTTTACTCATAAAACCGCAGTAATGTCTTTCACTCCATTTGCATTTTGGAGTAAAATACATGGACTAAGCTAATGGCCAAGCCACTGAAAAATCATGGAACACATTCCAGTCTTTAAGATACACTGAGTTTTTTTTCAGAGACCAAGTTTTTTGAATTCTCCAGTAAAACAGCTGAGGAAAAGATGTTATGGTTCAGAACAATTTCAAGTATTTCCCAAATATTTTTTCCAGCAGATACTGCCAGATGCTGCTGAAGTGTCCTACTTAATATTCTGTTTGCTTTTCCAGTAATGCAGCAGATTAATAAACCACATTAGGTAGGAAATAGCTTTTTGAGAGAACTAGGAAAGATAATTCAAGGTTTTAAACAAAGCCATTGAAGCAGAAACAGGCTGGCATTTCTCAAAAGCTAATCAAATACTAGCAGAGCAATGATGGAGTGTAACACATAATTTGGAAGTCAAAAGTCAAGGGAGAAGATTTTAAAAGATACTTTTAAAAACTCTGCTTCCATTTACCAGCAGACAGTACCTCCCAATGTCAAGGCTCTATCACTATAGAAATTACCAAGTCCTGTTGAAACAATCATCTGTTCTGAGGGGGCAGCTTCTAAATCACAGTGATGGCTTAGGTCTGGTGGGGGACCTGCACATGCTCCTCACTAAGTGCTGGATCTCAGGCAGAAATTCTGGGGATTTTATTTCTACGTTTTTGATTATAGACAAACAACTGGCAATTGTTTTATTCTGGTTATGCTGAATTTAAGTTCTTCCAATTGACAAGTAGTGGTTTGGATGCCATCTAGGTTATAAAACAATTGAATTTCAGTAGCTGCAATGAGAGGAGAAATAAAAATGGAAAAAAACCCCTGTGTGTAAATGCATTTTATAAATGCTGGAGTGTATCATCAGGCTGTGACTGCTCAGCTTGAACTTTGCTGGAGCTAAGGTACTCTTCTTCTCAGGGATTCAAGGTCAAATCTCTTCATATAAAGAGTGGAATTAAAGCCAATTTTTCTGTCTTGTGTTTGTGCCATATGTTTTGAATTAAAAAAAATTGTTTAATTCTCAAATATATTTGGAAAATTCTTGTGCTATGATTTTGTCTCCCTAATTGAAATTTCTGCAGAACCCTAAGTTCTGTATCCTTGAGACATCTAGATCCAAATTTCTCAGACAACTTCAGTTCATGGGTGTGCAAGCTCTGATGAAGGTCAGAAAAAGAAGAAAGCTTTTTATTCCCAGGAACTTCGTTTGAATATGCCATTCTTGAAAGCAATTCTTTATTATTTGTTTGAGAAGTATTTTCAAATGGGCTATTTGCTGATGTGAATTTCCTCACTAGTTTGTATTCATTTTAACAAAACTAAGTAAATGCTATTGGTAAATATTCATTCTGCAAGCCCTTAGGCCAGTCAATAAAGCTGTAAGCCCACCTGTCTGTTACTGCCACTCTGCTGAAGTGAAAACACACAGAAATTTGTTTCTAGTGAAAGAAAATGAACAAATCACTTGGCCATTTATTTTCAGGTATTGTCTTGTCTGAGCATGGGCTGGAGCACTTGAGTGAAGTGAGCTGCCCTCCAGCAACAGGGGCATTATTTACATGGAGCTCTACTGTTGGTCTAAAACAATTATCCAATGCCAAGGTCACTTCTGAAAACAACTTTTAGATGTGACACTCTGCTCCTCAAAATATGCACAAAGACCAAAACTCATAAAATCAGTATATAGGACAGAGAGCTGTAGCCTCAGTCTGCTGTGATGGTTAAAATATTGCAATCAAGAAGCCTGCTGGGAGTATTGTGAAGCCTCCTGATTCTGAACCAAAATGTTGGTATTTGGTTGCCATAAAATCACCTTTCCTTTAAATCTAAGCACAAGGAATTGCTGCCCAGTTTCTCAGTACATATTTCAGTAAAGAATGATGCTCTCATGAGTCTTTGATTGGGAAAGGACAGAAAGTCTACTTTAGCTTTCCCAAATTGATGGCCAGTTCTGAACTGAGAGCAAGGCTAGTTACCACACACCTTCTTTCACATCCCTGACATGGAATATGTACTTTGTTGTCTGGAATGCCTTTGTCCTGCTGCTTTTATAGCAAAAGAGTTTCAGGAAAAACAGAATGATGCTTCCCTTTTTTCAGTTACTTCAATTGTGTCCTCTTGTATTCCACAACTGAAACTTGTCCCAGTAATTTAACATTCATCAAATTCCTTTTATCATGGAAAAGTGAGGACAACTCACTGTAGGTGAGCAAGTTACAGACTTCTGTGCTTTGGTTTTATGTACTAAGAGCTGTCTTTCATTTACTGTTACACCCTGTTAAAGTAAACCAGTGTGATGCCACAAGATCCCTGCCAACTGATTTTCTGTTATGTTTCATAAAGGTTTAAGTTCGGGGCATATACCAATCTCTCAGCTTAGGAATCAGATATACAGAAATGTGTTTGATAGATGTCTACAGAGTGCTTAGCAGGCAGTTTTAAGCCATGCATTATGTTAGTGATTAAAGGCAAATAAAAGTGTCTGTCTTGGGGGACACATTATTAACATATCCAGGAATCTTGAAATGCTGCAGGATGTTTTTCTTTTGGAAAAAAAAATCAAGGCAGATCCATCCTGTTGGCTTTGGTTTTTGTTACTGTTTAAATGTAAAAGCTAATTATTAAATTGAATTAGATTTACCTGCTCTGCTGGCTAAATGTGAGGCTATCTGGAGGTGTCACTGTAACCAGGGCAGTGTCACCAGGCTGGCTATGCACGCTCCTAAATGCTGCTGAATCAAGCAGGCTCAAATTGCACTGCTGTTGTTTTGGGAAACTGGTCTTTTGTCCTGCCTATTCCAATGCCAGGATAATCATGTTGCCTTTTGGAAAGAGATGTGCAGAGTAACTGGAGCCCTTGGAGTACAAGATATTAGTGATGCAAAGCTGACATACCTTGTCACAGCTATCAAAGATGTTTTGTCAGAAACTCCTTAGGGATTAACAAACTAGCAGGTCCACCTAGACAAGTCTGAAATGGATGAAGTGTATTTTGAAGGAAGGGATCACAAGGTTGATGTTTCTCTTCCCTCCTTTCCTCACCAGATACTCTTTTCATAAAATATGCAAAACTGATGGCAATTTGTAGTGAAGACCAAAGATGCAAAAATAACAAGCAATAGCAGGTGTGTGATAAAGCTTTTCATGCTATTTTTTCCTCTGATCTGATGTTTTGTCTTCTCACACTTTATATTTTAAACTGCTGTTTGTTTTTTGGGGATTTTTTCCTGTCTTTGATTATGAAGATTCACCAACGTTTGGAAATCTGTGGTTACACAGTAAGTTTGAAATACTCATGCCTCTTGCAGAACAATGGGGCTACTTTTAGAATTTTGTTTGTTTGTTTTATTTTGGTTTTGCTATTTTTTGTCATCTCATGTACAAAATATAGAAAATTAAGAACCTGGTTTTCAGATTTCCTTGGTAATGAGGCCAAGGATGAAGACTTGTTAATCAGTAAAAGCTTTTGGCTTTGCATTAGTCTCCCAAAAGCACTTTTTACATTTTCTAGGTGAGAATGTTAGAGAAATTCACTGTTTTTTATGTTTGTCCACATGCATACTCGTGTACATGGGATTACCTTGGTGTTAGCTGAAGTGATGTAAAATTCTACATGAAGCTTCCTTTCCTTTGGTTCTAAGAGGCTTTTTTTGCTGTTTGATATGAATTTAACCTAAGTAAACGTGCTTAAAAGGCAACACATCCATATTATTTTGCTCTAGCTTGACTGTATCAGGTTAATATTAGCTCCCCACGGTGTGCCTGCACAGCCTTTCTGCAGGGTGATGTGTGATGTGGTGTGACAGCACTGTGTGGCTCCCTCACAGCCCTCTAGAATGACCTGTTTTCATCACTCTTACTGCTACTCCACTGCTTGCACTGACCTTCCGAAGTTTTGGGGCTTGGTTTGTTTGTTCTTGTTGTGTGGTGCTATTGTTTTACCCACAGTAATGTTTGTAACAGGATTTCTTTCTGTTAATGCAGTCAGGCTGGTCAAGAGAAACCAGTGCAGTCATTTTGGGCAGTGCCTGTGGGCATGGAGGGATGGATAGATCAGGCTAAGCAGACACAGCCACATTCCCTCTGATAGGTGATTATGGGGAATGCCATCCACTGTCCAGAGCCAACTCAGCTCTGCTGGATACTGACACAGGGGATGCCACAAGGAATTTTTCAAGTGGTTTCAATGGGGATGCAGACAGAAATTATGGAACTACACTTTCTAAGCAGGCATTGGGCCAAAGGTCAAGCTTTAATTTCTAACTTTTGCTGTTAGAAAGGATGGAAATTAGAAAAAATTAATTAGGAAAGAACTTTTGAGTATTTTCCAAGCAAAAGAGAATATTTTTCATCCAGTCTAGTAAAATGAAATCCAGTAACAAGTGACATGTGCAAAATCCTTGGAAAGTGTTGCTGGCAATCATCATAAATTGTAGCTCGGTGGATTTTTTTCCAGCTTTGAGACTTTGAGGGTAAAACTCCACTCAAGTTTTAGGTTACTAGATTTTCATTTGCAAGTATAATTCTCTGAATATCCCTCATTTTCCCTTAACAGCAGTCATTAAAATTTGCTAATATCTCACCCTGTCTTCAGAGAGCATGACAGACTGAGGAAATAGCAGTTTTCTAGACTTTATGCCAAAGCAAAGTTTTACCTTAATTGCTGTCAAACAATTTGTTTGTCTCACAGCTGTAAAGCAGGTGTCTGTATCTCAGCAGAGCAGTGCCATGGTAAATTGAATGAGGCAGGCACTAATACATATACCTGAGAGCTGAAGCTGCTTTGAGGATCATGAGTCAGTCATATCAGGCTGGAGCTGAAGAAGCAAAATTACAGAAACTGCTGTCCTGCTGATTTCTTATGAAATTAGAAATTACGTAACTTAAGAGCTTTGGGTAGTCTATGTAAAAAACGAAGTCAGTCCTGTTTATGCTATTTTGAGCTAGAAAATGCTTAATTCCTCCAAAGGTTGAGGTTGGGCTTGCTTTGCTTCACACTTAGACTCTGTCTCTCCTATCAAAGAACAGGGTTTCATCAGTGGCAAAGCTGTGCACTTGCCTAAAACCCTCTGGAATGACAGGGCTGCATCTCTGATCCAGCTGGTGACATACCTTAACTGGTAGAATTACCTTGTGCAGGAGATACTTTAGGGGTGGAAGGTGTATAAAGCACCCCAGGGAAGCATTCTGTGGTGTGGCTGTCCCTCAAGCAAGGTTCTTTCACCCAGCATGCAAGAACCAGTCAACACAGTGAGCTGAGATATTTGGTGTTGCTGTCATTCTGCAGAATGGAGTTGTCAAGCTGCAGATGGAGTCCAGGCATCGCTCATTTCAGGATGCAAGCACAACCTTTTATACAAAAAGGTAACAAAGAATGATACAGAAACAGGTGGTCACTCACACTTATATAACAAAATTCACAATGTATACGTGGTGGTCTGGGTCCAGTTCATTATACTATCATTTCCATACACAAATTTCCCTAGGAATGTAATTTTTAGCTTTATAATTGTCTAAGCTAACTTGAGATCCTATTTTCAGCCTATCTGCTACTGTGAAGTTATTACTTAACCTTATACTCTATTATAGTTTTGGCTTGAATCTATTTGAACAATTAATTGTCAATGAAATAAGCATTTCCAGTTCTCTGTTCCTGAGGGCTCATCATTGCTCTGTTGCTCTGGCACCTTGTTCTCATGGTTTGAAGACCAGCTCACAGTCCCTGTGAGCTTTTTGTGGATTTTTTATTATCATATGTGACATCAATAAAAACCCTACCCAGGGGTTTTTCTAACTGGAGTTAATTGGTAACTGCCATTTGAGTGTTACATTTGCCAAGTGTAGCCCTTGACTGTATTTCTATTCAGAAATAGTTTATAATGGCATGCAACTTGCTGAGATAAAGTTGCATATTGTCTTAGCTCTTGATGGTTCCTATGGGATAAAATTCTCTTCCAGAGAAACCAGTTATGTTAATGAGGGAAAAAATTCCAGAGAATGAGTTCAAGAGTTCTCAAGTCAGAGCCCTTGTTGAGGAGAATAGATTTCAAACATGTGTTAAATATATTTTACATTAGAGACTTGGATTCCTCTGGAAACTTCACATACCTTTGAGCCTTTTCTCCTTCTAAACTTTTCTTTCTTTTACTGTTGCTGAATCAAACAAAATCTGCCCGTGGTGTGAGAATTGCTAATTGGGCTTTTCATTTGCTATAAAATTTGTCAGTGCTTTATAAATTGTGTTGCTGTTGTGTGCTGTAGTGATAGGGTAATTAAAGCAGATGCAGAATATATAAATAGCCAGCTCCTTCTGCATGTGCCATTGCTCCAGGCAGTGTGTGGAGCAGCCCTTGGGTCCAGGGAACGGGGTCGTTCTGATGTTAATGGCAGCACATTCTGCCAGCCCAGGCAGCTGCGGGAGCTGGGCTCTGCTCTTGGAGCTGCTGCTCAGCTTCAGAGGGAGTTAATGAGCAAATCGTTCTTCACATGGGGACGGCATGAAAGAGAGAGTCTCAAAGCTGATTTTTTTTGCTGCTAAAAGAAAGTTAGAGAGCAGAACTCTTCAACTACTTGAATTCATTTTAGCTTTCTACCCTAACTTTAGCATTTTGCATTTTTCGTGACTCAGACTGCATGGCAAAGATGGTAGGAAAAGATTTTTTTTCTAAAATGAGAGCTGTCAATATGGAATATTTTAGGTTTTGTTCTTATGGTCCAATATGTTTTTATTTTTGCTCTTAGTGTGATTTGTTATTCTGAACAATATTGAAGAGCTGTGTTGTCCATTGACTGTTGCTCTCCTGCAGATACATCTTTCAAAATGGCCTAGCCTGGGAAATAACAGATAATGAATTTTACAAACTCCTTTCTCAGAAATGGCACTTAAGATCTTGTGGTTTTCTTCTAGTGTGACATTAATGCTGTTTGTGGCACAGGAGGACTGTCAAGAGAATTTGAAAATTAGAGATATGAATCATCATGAAAACAGCGGTAATGTTATTTTCCACGGCTACTGGTCTGTGATGTAACTCTGGATCAGATCTTGCTTTATTACTGAGAATAGAAATTCAGTGGAAAGGGAAAGAAGTTCCCTGATCCTTCTTGATGATTTCTTTGATACCACAAGCCATCTAACTGTTTAATGCCATTTAATTCTTTTGGAGTGATTTAGTAATTGAGAGTAATGGCACAAAAACCTCTCTGCACAGGAGGATGAGAATACTGGTTATTTACTGCAATAAATTTCAAAACATTTCCAGAGAGGATGGACATGGCCAGAAAGGTGGTTCTGTTACGTCTATCAGATTAGAGAAGAGGGGATTATTAGGCCAATAAATTAATTACCAAGTTCCCTGAAATGCTCTCAACCCAGAATTGAAGACAATTTTACAGCATTAGCAATATAGTGCTGTACAAATATACAAAGCCTCTGATTTTGCCTTATATTTTATCAAACAATCAATCATTTACTCTTATATTTCAGCTTCCCTGAATCCCCAGTGTATTGGGTTGAAATGCTGTCTGTTTTGCTTTGGCTTTCTTGTCATCTGAAGATTCAATTATGGTTAACTTCAATGAAGTAATTCAATTAAGTTTTTGGCTCTTTATGAAGTAATGAAAGATTTTTGATGCTAACAAAAATAATATTTGGCATGGATTTTCACTGTATTGCAGTACTGAACATTCGTGATAAAATGTTTCTGAGGGTAATTAAAAGGATGGAGTCTAAAAGCTTTTGGTATGACCAGTGGTGATTGTTGTGGAGGCCCTTTCCAATTAATAGAGCAACATTTTGCTTTTACTACTCTGGTGGTTTGAAGGCAAAGTTTTTATTTTGCAGAGAAGGCTCAGAAATTTTTTCTTGCTAAGTAAGTGTCTCAATAACTTCTCCTCACATGCCACAGGCTTATGCCTGGGTGGAATAGGGGAAAGCATTAGTAAAAGCCCAGATTCCTAGTGAAGAAGAAGGAATTCTTTCTTTCAATTCCACTTGTGTATGGAATATTTTAAGTGTTTTAATATTTATGGTTAAATGTGTTTTGAATTTTATGTAGTCTATAATTCTGAGAAACAGCTGTGAAACTTTTCTCACATATGGACAGTAGCATAAATTAATTAGAAACTGTGCACTTAAATACCATCCAAAATCTGAGTCCTGCCTGTGCCACTCCAATTGGAGCTTGTTGTCATGTGAAGTCACACCAGCATGGACCTCTAAGGGTGGACAGGCATACACTAAAATGCCCTTTCCAGTTTGTTGGCTACGGGAAGAAGATTTGGATTTGGTTTAGAAAGGCAATTCTGTGCACTGCTTGGATTCTGGAAATGTCAGTGCTCAGTGGTCTTTCCTTGAGTCCCATTGCCCCTGAGGAGGGAAATGTGTGCTGCAGGCCCAGGGTGGCACCTGGAGCTCAGGTGGGCAGGGCAGAGACAGCCCTGGCAGTGCAGCTGAGGCTGAGGAGGGTCTGGGTGTGTGCAGGGTGTGCCCAGGGACCCGGAGCTGGAAGGGGCTCAGACATCATGGCCAGGGCAGGAGGGCACCAAGGCACTCACCTGGCTCAGGCTGCTGGGTGTGTGAAGGCTGGGTGATGGATCTGGCTCCATCTGCAGTTTTGTACTTAATGCTATTGTTTTTCTCCATTAATGCTTGCTATTTTCCCTGATAATAATGTTTGTTATTTTCCCTGATATTCTGATGATTGCTGTGTGAAGCACTGACACTCATTTACCACATTTCCCAAGGAATGTTCCATTTTCATTCATGGCTTCCCAAAAGCTTTGGCATGTTTGCATCATATACATCGCACGTATTTTTCTTTCAAGCAACACAGCAATATAGAAAAATAAGAGTATCTCTCAAAACTAATGATCATTTACTTTCCATTTCCTATATAAGGGTTCATCAGGAATAACTTTTTTTTAAAAAAAACAAAGCTTCATACTGCTACTACTTCACACTGTAACTGCTGTAAAAGTGAACTTTCTGAATTTCTGTTTTGGTTTTATTGTAATATGTTGAAACAGATATGTCAGCAGGGGCATTTTTCTTCCTAGACCTGAAGTCCAGTAGTTTTCCAGACAAATAGCATATTCTTGGGTTATTGGAAAATTCATGCTGAGCTATTTCACATTGGCTAACTTTGTATGTCACCTCTGATGTTTGTGTTGGTTGGCAAAAAATGACTGTTATTTGTGATTTCCATTTTCTGTTCCATTACTTCTAGTTCTTTTGACTCTTTCTCTGCAAAACACTTAATCTAGTAGGCTGAAAGTGGGAGACTTTAAATATTAAAAGGAAAAGACAATGGTTACATTGAATGCAGGCAAACATCCAATCATGCTGCAAAGATGTTTAAAAGCAATGGTGATATACAATTTATTTGATGATTTTGAGAAATATTTTCATCTCTGAGAAGACTGATAAGTGGATAATTTATTCTTTTTTGAGCAAATGAACAAATGCATTTTGTATTTTCTATCTTGGCAGTTCTATGAAGCAGAAAATACACTATTGCAATCTTGTTGGGGTTCAGATTCAGTGTGGAAAATCCTGAGGTGTATTCAGAGAAAGTTCTGAAAAGTTTGCTATTTATGCTTCTCACTTGGTTGCTCTGGAGACTAACTGAAGTAGTCACAGGAAAGACAATATCCTCACTGAAATTCAGACCATAAGTTTCTTTTTGATGGCTTATGACTATATATTCCTTCTTTACGAAATAAAATCTGAGAAAAAGTTTTAGTTAAGCCCTTACAATTGTCAGCTTTCAACCTTTACCATTTGTAGGTTAAAAATGTAATTTAGTGACAGAGAACCTTATTAGAAGTGTGTGCTGCAGATGTTTTCTCATGGATAAATCCTTCCAGTAAAATTCTCAATGTTCCAAAATACTGCTTTTTTAATGCTCCTCCCTTAAAAAATCAAATCAATGACTCTGTCACTGCCTGTCCTGAAGAGAATTAAATTGACAGAGGTTTGCAGAGCAGTAGCCAGAATGTTGTTTTCTCTCCCAGTCATGTTTTGAATTCTGTGTATTCTTATACAGAATATAAGAATTTATATCGCATTTCTTCTTAATCCTTTGATGCAGGAAGTTTACTACTTTCTTTCAAAATTACAATTTTGTATAAAAAATGCTTGCATTTTTCTCACCTGTTCAAACAACAGCATCCCTTCAAAGTCCATAGCCCCTGTGGGAATGGTCTGTGTCATGGTTTCTAGTTTTTCTTGTGGTTTTCATTTTAAAGGATTTGTTCATATGAGAAACAACTGCCCTGAAAGGTGGTAACAGATTTTTAAAGAAGCTGTATATAATTAAAATAGAAAATAGGAAAATTTGCTGCAATGTCATTTGAGAATATTTTAAGCCCTCAGTCTGGTCACATCTGAGCACCTGGGAAGGCCACAGAAGATTTTACCAGCTTGTGGAAGTGTAAAGTGGCTGTGCTGGGAAAGCAGATGGTGCAGGAACACAGTGGGTGGGCTCCTGGATAATATCCACCCAAAGCACAGAGCCCCAGGTGTCACAGAGCTCTGGGGAATGCAGGCTGGCTTTGCAGTGCTACTGGAGATGTGTTTGGGCTGACAGGTAAGGGCTAAGGTTGCACCTTGCTCCTGCCAGGCCTGAGGTCAAGGAAGGGTTGCAGGAGCCAGAGGTGCATCAAACTTATGGGATCTCTAGGCACACAGGCTCCAGGATGGGAGGAGGTACCTTGTCCTACAATTCAGCATGTGATGGACAACTTGTTCAGTCTCCCTTCAGTGGAGCTGAAAGGTGTGAGACAGGCTAATGAAAATATTATTAAGTGGTCACCAAGGAAATATGAGTTTAGTACTTCATTCTCCCTCTTTGAATTAGGTTCATCTGTCCATTTCAGTCTTTTTCCATTGATGACAAAACAAGCTTCATTTTAAAATACACCTTAAAGCAGCAAGGCATTTTCTTATTATATATTTATAGAATGTGTCCATGACTTGATTTACAGGAGATTTTTGTTCTAAATGTTTCTTTTCTATGTGTCTACTTGCCTGCTGCAGTCTGGTAACTGGAGCTGCTGTGAAATGTAAGGAAAAGGGCAGTTTAGGATTAGTACAGCTGTAGAGACCCACATAAGTTATAAAAATCAAGTTAGGAGCTGATTAAACACTGAAAAAAGGAGCTCATGCTGAGCTCAGGCTTCACTGCAGCAAAGTAAGAAGTGCCTGTGGTTGTGTTAACCAGTTTAAAGTTAACTTTTATCTCTGCCCACTGTATTGGAGTTGCAGCAGTGACCACAGCAGATATGGTTGCAAGTTTCCAGGAAAGGTCTGCTAGAAATCCTTGGAAAGAGCCAAATTATAAACCCTTATGTTTCTTTTTTGTATTTTTCTGTAAAAATTTTCCTCTTGTGTCAGACTACAAATATTTTCATATTAATTGAGTGTAAAGTCAAACATGCACCAGTAACATAATTTTCTCTGCTTCACAATGCTCTTGTGAAAGCAGCACTGTGACAACACTTCAGAGGGTGGTAAGCTTTTTTTTTGAGAAAGCTAATTACCTTTCTGCTGTTTTTTTTATTAGCAGTAGTCTCTCCCAGTTCAATTTTAAGTTGGCAAAAATATATCAGCTTGTTATAGCCTGGACATCAGACTGAGATATTAATGTTTGTCTGAAAGTGAGTACTCATATAGATCAGCATATTTTTATGAGTAGGTTGCCATTTTTGCTTAATTTTAGAGTGGGCATTTGAGACATTTGATGCTTAGACTGTTCTTTGTCATCTGAAATGCTACTGGAATCCCCCAAGTGTCCATCTGACCTGCTTGGTCAGCACAGTTGGTCAGTGACTGTTGCTTTTCTCCCTCTGTCCATCAAATAACAATGTTCAGGGGAATTTAAATTTCTCATGAGGAGATGGCATTTTTGTTGCTTAATAGCCAGATATTTAAAAAATCTATTTAATCTTTCTTTTAGCTGCATGGGAGCTCTGGGATCTTCCTGAAGTCTCCCTTTCATATCCTGGCATAGATCACAAGGATAGATTTATCCATCTGTGTCTGTCTTGGACTTCTTGTTTTGGGTGTTCTTAGTGTTATATCTTGCTGTTCAGGACAAAAATATTTTTTTGTCAGAGAAATTCTTTCTCATGTTCCTGCTGACTAAGAAGGAACAATTTTATTAGGGAGCAAGAGGGTTTCATGGTCTTTTTTGCCTAATTTGAGAGATGACATTGACATTTCTGAGCACTGATCAGTTCTGGCTTTTGTTACACTATTGTTCCTTATGTTAAACACTGGGATTTAGACATGTGTCAATACCTTCAGTTTATTTGCAGCTTTGTGTATGTAGTGAAGCCTTAAAAAAATTGTTTACATGTTGGAGCCCTGTTTTACTGTAGCATCTTTTCTAATGCTGTTAACATTGCTGTGGTTGGCTGAAGTACAAATCCCATTAATAACAACAGCAAGTTCACATCTCAAGCATTACTTCAACCTTTCACAGGATCAGTGCATCAATTCACACTGGAAGTGTGATCCAGGTGGCCAAAGCTAGGCAATATCCTCTTTGCTCTGCTTTTTCTTCAGGGAGTTCAGAAATCAGTGCACCAGGGCACCCTTGGGTGGACAATTGTCCAAACAGATAAATAGGTGCTGTTATTTATTATTTCTCATGGCCCAGCCAAGCAGTGCTGAGGGGCAAACTGTGCATGTTTTACTGTTGGGCTCAGTGCCTGACTCTGCCTGGCCACTGCCTTCCAGAGAGGGCCAAGGCTGTGGTGGGGGAGCAAGGCTGGGTTACTTCTGCTACTGGCTGGCTTTTCAATCAGCTGGAAAATGCAAGAAATGAAATTTTTAGAGACAAGGTTTTGAGGGATTATGTTTCCTGCTTCTCAGAGTCTGAGCTCTGTTTGGTGAGTGCTTCTGCAGGGAGATATGAGGGATATGATATGTTTCTTACTCATATGAGAAACAGACTGGACAAAAGGAAAGATTTCTGATATGCCTATTTTTAGGCAGTTTCCTATCCTGATCGAGGCAATATTTTGTCTGGTTTTCTTAAGAGCTAAAAATAATATCTCCATGGCATGGTTGCCCCCAGCAAGGACTCTTTCTGTACTGTTCCAAGCTCAAGGAGTTCAAAACCTTCTGAAAGTTCCTAAAATGGCATCTAAAACTAAGGCAATAAAACAGATTCTCATTAAAAACCCAGACATTTAATAACACAGTGGGGCAGGAATGTCTGATGTAGGTGTCTGTCAGTTGGAGGCTGTTAAATCACACTGGATGCCAAAAGGGGCCCAAAGTCACTGAATTAATGAGAATCATTTCAGTATCCTCAGGCCACACACTCAGAAAAGAAGTGCCCCTCACTGGGCCAGGCTGATTGGCAGTGATTTACCCATGCACACCATTCTCTGACTTCCTGCCAATGCAATTTCAAGGAATATTTACTACATGCTATCAATTATTGTATTTCTGTCTTGCTTAAAAAAGAAATACAGACGCAAACTTAATTTAGCCTCTGCATTGCCCAAGACAAGAAATGAAAATGATATTCCAGCCTATCAAAAAATAAATAGGAAACAGGAGGCTGAAGACACAGAGGGTGTCAGCACCTTCAGGTGAGCAAAGACGGATCCCTAAACCCATGGTTAGTTCTGAGCTGCTTTGCTGGAAGACTGGGGTGCCTCAGATACATTTGTGGGGGTACTTATCATGAGATATTCCACAAAAACAACAAAAACCACCTTTGTGGGTTGTTTTTCTTTAAAGATAGCTGGGTTCAACATTGCCACATGAAGGTTTTTTTCCTATAATATTGAATGTGGCAATAAAGATAAAGATTTTCAAATGAAACAAGACTGAGAAGGTAACTATGTATACTCTTCAAAAAGCAAAAATCAAAATGCATTGAAACATTGTAGTCCATTTCAGTATGGTATGTGGGATTTAAGAAGCAGATTAATACCTAAGAATAAATTAAATAATTAAATTAATACCTAAAATAAATTAAAAACTGTAGGCAAAATAAATAAATAAAGCCACCCAAACTTACAGACTTGAATTTTGTCAAAGCTAGAATTGCCAAAATCTGTTACACCTACCTATATTTTAGCTGTATGTTACTTTTTCTGAGTGGTTGCTAATTCTTGGTGCTTTTCTTTATTCGAACTTGAGGCAAATTGAATTAGGAGTTCCTGACATAAGAATTCTTCTCATTTCCTTGACCCATTTTTCAGTACTGCCTTGGGTTAGTGGTGGTTTTTTTTTATGTGCTAACTTCACTGTAAATCTCGTTTTTTCTTGAGGTGAGGTGGATGTAAGTTGGCTGAATCATAATTCACGAGCTGAAAAATTAACAATCTATAAAATATTTCTTTAATATTTGGGATGCAATGAAGCCCCAAATTGATCTATAATAAACATGAGGAGAAATGTATACCTGCACACATGTTGTCCTGGCTTGTCCTCTAACAATGCATGATTTCTAGTTTTGGTAAAACTAAAATACCATCAAGGCCTGTGCTTTTTACTGAGAAACACAAGGGCTGGAACTGAACAACAAATAATTCATGTTGGGGTAGTTTCTTTTGTCATTTTATGCTCCTTTCCTATTGATTCCTGAACACTCCAGTGTCTTGCCAGGTGCATTTCTCACACAGAGGAGCAGCCCGTGTGGGGGACTAATGGAAAAATCAAGAGTGATAGTGATGGCATGGGAGAGTCTTTTCCCTGGGAACAGAAGGGCACAACTTCTGTAGGAATTGTATTTGTAGTGGTGCTTTTGCACAACAAACACATAAAAAACAAACTAGTAGCAACAAATGCTTCTCTAGTTATTGTAAACATTCTGTGAATACAATTGCACTCCTTTATTTACACAGAAAGGAAATTGATTAAGGGCTAGAATGTGAATATGTAAAGGTCAAATTCAGAAAATGTCAGTTTTTAGAAACTGCAAAGAAGAAGAAATTTCTCAAATAGTTTAGGAAGGTTCATTCTGCTTGGCAGAGGGAGTTGTTTTAGAGTTTTTACTGTTTTGTCTCATGGTAGAATTGGTGAGGCTGTAATTGTATGACAGTCACCATTCTAGCTTCTGCTTGAAGGATAAAAAATTTACTTTCTTCATGGTACTGCTAATAGAGAATGAGGCACTTTTTGAAGTGTTTCACATTTTAAATGCAGCAGTGGATTTTCTTCTCCACAAAAGAAAGTGATTTATTTCTACTGTCATATTTCATGTTCTCTGGTACAAATATAATAACTAACAAGCTGAGGGGTGCATGCAAGACTATCACAAGGTATCAGTGAAATATAAGTAAAGTCTGATTTTATTAGGTCAGCCAGAGATTAATGACTCCAGGACAACTGCAAAGGTCTCAAGATGTCAATACTTATTCTTTTTTTAAGCCATGAGAAGATGGAAAAAAACCCCAACACCAAACCATTAAAGACAGTACTGCTGCAGTTCAAATGCATTTCTTTGTCTATTTTTTAAGGAGAGACATTGTGGTAATACTTGAAAATGTGCAAAATAAATATCTGCATAATTCTGATGTAGATTTAGACAATTGAGATACTTTAGGAGTTCCATTATTTTGCTTTGTTTTTAAGTTTGGCATAAACACTAACATCTGAGTGAGGTAACAACAGGATGCCCTTGGTATGTGTCCCTATTGCTTAGAAAATCTCAGATTATTTTGCCACTCATTATGAATATTGATATGTCAGAGAGATGACCCCACTATTGATGACCTCCACTTCCCTGAGGATGTTTGCTCCCAGGATGAGTTAGGATCTGATGAGCACAGTAACACACTATGCAACGTGATTTCTTTCAGCATTTTCCAAAGTACTACTGTAACATGTTACATATGTAAGTATTTAGAATCCAAAATCTTAGATCAACAGATCTGGAAATTTAGCTCACTTATGAGCTACTGAATTTTATATCCTGTGCTGTGAAGCTCTTTGATCCTGAAGGTACTCATCACCTGACTAATTTTATGTCCTGAATTCATTTATATGCTTCAGTGGTGCAAAAATCAATGAGAAATACATTTTATTCCACTTCAGTGATGTAGCACATGTCCTACTGGTGATCATGGTAGATTTTGATGAAAAATTAGGTTATAAGTAAGTGGAATAGAACTCTGACATTATCAGTGGGGTTAAAAATAAGAACATCAGAAGGCAGGGAGAATACCTGTAAGAAACATAACTGTATCTCTGTGTATGTCTGCACATATAAATAAAAGAAGCTTAGAGGGATTTTTTGGAGGTTTTTGGCTTTTTTTAGTTTGGAGTTTTTTTGTGGTTTTTTTTTTTTTTTTTTTTTTAATCTGGTACCAAAAATACTGTGATGGATTTCCAGAATAGTGAAATAAACTTGGTTATTTTCTTGCAGTCTTAGGAATTTGCATTCTGTTTTCATTTGGCATAAGGGTTTTAGGTATTTTATTTCATGGTATTGAAAGAATTGCTTTATATTACTTTATGTTAGAATGTCATCAATGTTCTTTTTCAAAAGTAATTTTCTACTTTTCATATCTTTCCTTAGATGAGTGGCATCTTAAGTAATTGCTCCAAGTCAATTTTTGCCTTTTTTTGCATTTATAGTAATAGTGGTTGTCCTGATATTATACTGGTCACAGATTTTGGAAACAAATCTATGCCAAAAACCCCTAATTTTTTTCAAAGAGCTTTTATGAAGCTTTGAAATTCTTGGGATTGGATTGACCTAAGTCTTGAAGCACGGCATCCCTTAGTGCAGAATGTGCTGTTGTCTTCTTCCCCCAACATTTGAGGCTAATCAGCTCTTACAAACAGGAATAAGACTCTCCTAACAAAAAGTAAATGTACACTGTAGCTCTGCTTTGACAGTTCATAATGTTTCAGGCAAGTGCTCACTTGGAAGCCAAAAGAATAAAATACAAGTACAGCCTTGTACTCTCTGAATTGCTCCCTGTTTACTTCTCTAGATATGTTAGGGTATTTTTCTGTTTCATCAGCTGTCATTTATTTCAGGTGTATGGTAAAAATGGAAAAAAATAACTCTGGAAATGCTTTCTTCTGTGGTTTCCAATTACATTTCAAGCCATACTTTAGGTATAATTGAATGAATAGTTTCAGGATAAAAAATTACTTTGAAACTTTCACATTTTCCCCCAAAGTGCACAAGGGTTTTGCTATCAGTTTCTGTCTGCCTGCTCCACAAAGACACTGCCTGTGTCTCTGTATTTTTTGCTTGCACAGAACTGTGTGTTCCTGTCACAGGCCTGCTGTGGGTGCCAAAAGGGAAATTGAAAACCTGTTTCTGACCTGGAGATACTGGGCAGTGAGGAGGTGATAAAAGTGAGTGCCTGGCTTTCATGGAGCTATTACCATCCTTTAGCTTCTACTAAGGGAACTTTAAAATAGAAAGCATTATTTTAGTTTGTGTGGTGACAGGATTTTGAGAAGAGGTGCAAGTGCCCCGAAGCAGAGCAGAAAAAAAAAAAAAAAGATTTAATACACTGAATATATAAATCTCTCTTTCCCACAGGTTTTTGCACAGATGGTCTTGGGGCAGTGCCAGGAACCTGCAGGTGCAGGAGGCCTTCCCTTAGTCCTCATTCCCTTCAAGCAGCTCTCAAACTCACAACTTTTTGAACCCTGAAAGTACATTGCTTTTTCCTTCTCACCAGATGAGGTATAAAGGTTTTGCCAGCCAACTGTAAAGCCTGTAGCTTGAAATGCTTTAGAACACTTTGTCTTACTGGGTAAGACACAGGCAGCTAAGGAGGAGATGCACAAGTTACAGCAAGTCTGGTTGCCAGTGCTTTGCCCTGCAGGAGGTGAAGCAGCTCTGTGGTGCTGCTGTAGGAACTGCAGCTCCTGAGCATCATCCTGAGACATTCAAGGGCCAGGAAGGCACTGCAAAGACAGTGATTAATGCTGCTGTGTTTGTAAACTGATTCCTCACTGATCTGAAGGAAGCCTCAGGAGGTCGCCTAATCCATAATTCTGCCTGAAGGAAAGGTGAACTCCACTTAAACCATTCCTCACAGACATTTGTCCAACCTGATCTCCCCACCAGGGATGCAGAGCGAGCAACATCCCTGAAGGATTTACTCCAGCACTTAGCTAATTTCTCTCTCTTTGATCTTCAGCTTCACATTGCCTTTTGCCATGTCATAGCTCCTCAGCTTTTGTGATGTGTATTTTTCAAAGGCTTGAACTGAAAGTAAAATAAGGTGGTTTGGATCTCTTAGATAAATTTAGGATGTGAATGTGAGGAGTGAAAGAAAAGACTTGTTTTGCTTAATATTAACCAAATCAACTCTGCTGGCGTGTGGAATGGGTTAATAGAGCTACAGTGCTTCCAACTACCTAAAGAGATATGAACAAATTCTGCTTCTGAAGCCCATCATGATGAATAATTTAGGGACTCTGGGACTGCATACTGTACATAAAGGTATTACAGGGCATAATATATCATTAGAATGTATAGAGGCTCTCTGTAATTTGAAATAGAGAATATATATATACAGTATCCTTGCAGGAAATTATGTGGGCTTCATGAAAATTTTCTGTCTGAGAATTAATGTCTTTGTCAAAATGAGAGATAAAAACTCTAATGTGAAATTTATGTTTCTATAAAATTAATGGAGCCCATCACTAGGACTTGAGAAAGCAGCTCCTGATGCTCTGATGGTGTAGTGGTCATAAATAAGCAGGATCAATTTCCCACAGAGCATGTAGACAGGCAGAACAAGTCTGCATTGCAGAACTTGGCAGCCTGGAGGGTGCTGGGGCTGAGGGGCCTGGCAGCACCCTGCTCTGCTTCTGTGAGATGTGATGCACACATTGCATGTGGGATGCAGCTCCTAAAGCAAAGAGCTGCATCAGCTGCCCTGCCACAGCCCTCTGCAGGTGTGCTGGGCACAGCTTGCTGTAACTTGGAGTGTTTTCAGGCCATGCTGCTTGTGGCTTCATTCTTTTAAACAAATATTGCCTTGAAAATATTTATATCTGTTAATAAGCCAATCAGTTTATTGTTCCTCGGTGCTTGTTGCTTACAGGAATGTTGTGCTAAGGTTTTTAGTAGAGGCTGGGAAGATGAGTCAGGGTTTTCCATGGAGGAAGATCAAGACACATGTGATTCATCTGTCCCATGTGAAATATTAAGTGAAAATGCATATGGTACACCAGGTAGGAAGAACATCTCCTCTGTTTAACTCCCTGGGAATAAACCATTCACCTACACTTCTGACTTCTGTCAGTCAAAACGAAACTTCTATCCCATCTAGTCCTCACTTTATGACCTTTCTATTCATTGATGTATGCTGGATTTGACCTTAAAGCACCTTTATGCACACTTATTATTCAGTGCTACTGAGTTCCATTAGAATTCTAATGAATACTGTAAAATTACCTGTAAAATTATGTTGCTTCTGAAAGTTATTGCAAGAAATCACAATGTTAAACTTAGTGCCACTGAGTTCTGGTGCCAGTTTTAAATCTCTGGTGCTTTTAATGGTGAATATTAGAAAAACTGGATGCATCTGTATTCACAGCTGTTTTTGTGGTATCCTCCTGTCAGCCTATGCAATGAACAGACTAGAAGCAATACACTTCCACTGGTAACCTGGACTTATTACTACTTTCTATGTCACTGCCCTAGAGAAAGAACTTCTCTCAAATGAAAATAATAATCTATGATTTCTGTGCAAAACACTTTATAAATATCTCTTTAATAACCTGCTGAGGGAGAGCATTGGCTGCTTTGTGTGTTGAACGGCACTGGGCTTTTCATTTTGTCTGACAAAGTTCTGTGGAAAAAGGTTGGCACACCTTTCCCTCATCCTCCAGAGGAGTACTTACTTGTTTCAGGGGTGTGGTAAGACTAGCACAGGAGCTCAGGACATGACTCTCCCCCCCATGGGTGATGAACACATTTATTGAGCACACTTGTGTGTCAGGAAGAAGAACAGCACCAGAGCTCCTGAACATTCTCTCAGTTCTGGGGCATCTCCAGCCAGAGGATGACTTGGCTGTGTTTCTGTTCAGCAATGTGTGTCTTTGAGCTTGAGAGTGCCTGGTAAAAAGAATGAGAGACTGACTGGAAAGTGCAGCTTTGCACATTGCATTTGGTGAAAAGATCAGTCCCTAACTCCCCAGGTAATTTTTATTTTCTAAGATATGGAAGCATTTCTATAGTGTTTAGGTTTGGGAAATGGGATTCATGAGGACAACTGGGTGTCACTAAACCAAGAGATGATGCAGAGGCCTAATCCTCCCTTGTGCTTAATTATGGTCCAAACTGGAGCAGTTTAACAAGAGAGGTCAGGAGTGATTAGATCTCTGTAGCCCAGAGTTTGGGGCAGACTCTCTGGAATGAACAGCTGAAGTTCATATTCACACTCCAGGACAGACAGATCGAGCTGTGGCTCCTGGTATGATTTGTGCATGAATTATGGGACTGGTAGAACGTTGAGGGGCTGAAAATAGAGGGAGATTGTAAGCATGTCTTTTCTTACTTTTTCCTTGTAAATCCCTGCAGGGACTATTTAGAATTTTTTCTCTTTAAAAAAATCCGCAAATGGAAATGTTTTTTTTTGGATAAAAATAGGTACTGTGTTGGTACTTTTCACTTCTTTTTCATCAGTTTGTCACTGATGACTAAGTGATGGAGTTCTGAAAAGTGTGGTTTTGGTTTAGCTCTAGAAACCCATGCAAGGTTTTCTCTTCAGCAGGTAACAGTATAATGTAATTTATTTCTGTCCCTTGGTTTCATCTGCCCATCTGTCCTATCAGTTTAGCCTCTATCATTGCAGATATGAATTTTTTCCAAACATTGAACATGCCAGAATTTCTGCTTCTGTTTTAGGCTGAAAGCCTACAACATCTGCAAATTAGAGCTGGCAATAGGAGAGAAGGAATTGGAATGAAAATCTCTCTGTGGCTGATGTAAATCACAGTGCACATCTTATGCCCATCTGAGGCAGTTGCACATGAAAAAGTCCTCAAACAATTCTGTTAATTAATGAATTCTTTTTTGAAGTCAAACTGGTTTTGATCACATCCAGAAAGGAAAATGGGTACAATTTTTTTTTTTTTAATTTTATGACAATTCTAATTTTAATTTGAATTCTTATCAGTCAGTGTTGTAACTATTTCTAATTGTTTCAGACTCACAGAGGGTGTTATAAACTGTAATCCATAGAATATTCTCAGCCCTAGAGTACCAGCAAATTACCAGAAGATCAAAACAGGTACACATAAAAAAAGTCAGTTTTCCATACAATTGGCATTAGTTTTATCATGATTTGATTCATATAAGAATGGAATTAATAATTACACAACCAACTGATCATTTGCAGATGCAGAAATGCAGTTTGATGAATATGCAAACAAAGGAGAAATGCAGATTGTGTTTTCCTGTTTGCATATGTTGCTGTCTGTGTATGCGTTTCCTGGGCTTTGAGTCCTCACTCTCTGGGGTGCTGAGGTTAAAGAGCAGTCCCTGGGCTTGGCTCCATAGCTGGAATTTCCAGATGGCTTTTTTGTGTTTGAGCATCAGTTCAATGAAAAACATGGTGTAACATCCCTGATTTTTTTGAATGGAATGCAAAACAAATCAGGCATATTTACCAGTCCAAACTTCTGCCTTGGAATAATTAGGATTGCAAATTTTCAGAGCTCTGACAGACTATTTTTAGCTATAGCTGGAAAAGATGTCAAGCATGGCAGTGTCTTTACACTGCACAGTAAGAATGGGTCACTCACAAGAAGTTTCACCTAAACAGTTTGGTTTGCAGGACTTTATTACAGGTTTTGGAGAAAAAAAATGGATTTCTGTGTCTCTATAAATACTGGAAAGACAAATTACTTTGGCTGTTATCAGTACTTTTTATTCTTGTCTAATATTTCTGTTATCATAATTAATTCATTCTGTTCTTATGGGAAACTTATCAAGATTCAATCTTTTCACTTCTCTGTCTTTTCTTTTTCAAGTTCAACACCAGACTGATTCCCCTCTCCTCTGTTTTCTTTCAGTGCCTCTTCCCAGACCACTTGTCCAATTCCATTTCTGTCAGCCTTCTTGCCAACCATGACCTGAGGTACTTGTACTCTTTGTGATATTTTAATGGGTTTAATTTCTGCTCACACTCAAAAATTCATTAACTTCTAATTCTTTTGTCAGATGCAAGAGCAGTGCTGCTTCTCCTTTTTTTATCTTGTGCTTAGCCTGGCTCTGGTTCCACAAGTGAAAAGGCTTGTTAACATGCATGGTGTGTGGAGCAAGGAAGGTTTTAGCAGATTACTGAACTGGTGTCAGCAAACCAGAGAGCATCAGCAGGTCCCTGCCAGGCAATCCTTTCTTCTGTCCCCTTCAGTTTTCTTAAACTGATTTTTAAAAAAAGCAACACCACTTTTTTTCATCCCTTCATTTATGATTCCACTCGTTTCCAGTTTTGATCTTACTTTGAATAGCAATTTTAGAAGAATATTCAAGCTCATATTCAATGTCTAGGGATTTAGCAAAGTCATGCTAGAAACAGTTCAAAATAGCTCCATATGAAGTTGGATTCAAATGGTGCTGATATGTTTTTAATTTATGTTTGTGTGAGTAATAGAAGGAAGGCACTTTATTATGCAGGTGGTGGTATCTGAAATGGATTTACATGGATGGTTTAGTAGATTAATGACAGGTTTTTAGATACTCATAGTTGTGTGGTTGTTTCTAATCCTACAACTGGGTGAATTCTTAGGTCTTGTTGACCTAAGCAGCAGCAAAAATTATATTCTGAACACTGCACACTGTGGAACCTTATATAGAAACACAGATGGCTGGATGGTGGCTTGACTTATGGGAATTATGTGATTTTTCAGATTCCTAGGGTGTTTCATGGCATAGATGGCTGTTCTGTACCAAGAAACGGGTTGTGCTGTCTCCATCAATGCTACAGTTACAATTTAAAATTATGGCAATGAGCCTGGGTTGGAAGCAGGCATGCTGCTCATCTCCTTATGACTGGTGGAAGAGTGAAGCAGTCTGCTTATAGATGAGAAGTTTTGAGGCTATTTCCTTAAAATCCTTAATTGCAGAGGGGACACCTTAAGTAACAACCTCTAAGATTTGTGCTCCTGAGAGCCTGAGGGGACCAGCAGCTTTGCAGGTGAAGAGAACATGACAGTGTAGGAGATAGCAAGGCAAGTGTGGGGTGTCTGTGCAGCCCAGCAGAACTTCCTGCTGCAGAAGGCTGATCCAGCTCTGCCTCTCCTGGGAGATCCATGGGGAGAAGTGCCCCATCTAAAACACAAATGGCTTTCCAGGGAAATGCCTGGCTGAGGGCTGGGGCTGAGTGCTGCTGGATATTCTGTGCACATCTCGTGCCTGAGCTTTGGGAGCAGGGGAGCTGCACTGCTGGTGGTGAATTCCTCTGTGACTCTCTGTATGACAGAGATCAAGAGTTAACCGCAACGGTGGCTGCTGGGACTTCTTTTCCTTTGCAGTTTTTGCAGACTGCTGCAGTGCAGCCAGGTAATAAAAGCCTGTCTGCTTGGCTGGCTGAGGTCTTCAGGAATTCCTCATCATCTCTCTGAAATTTGTAGTAATTCTTTTGTATGTGGGTACATAATATTCTGTGTGTAATTTCACTGCCATGGGAGTGAGCTTGTCCTGGTGTTATTTTGGTTGTGCACTTTGTGAAAGCAGAATACTGATAATAAATATTTCATTTTGTTAAGACTATTTTTAAAAATATCAGAAAAGGTCACTATTTTTGAGATTATATCTGAAACATATGCTTCCAGTTTTGTCAAACTTTTCCTATTTAAGTGGAACGTTATTTTTTGCACAGATCAGAGGACATTATGAAAAATGTTGATGATGATGACTTATTTCAAGTGCCAGCAGTGTTGTGACTCACTTTCATGGGCATCCTTCCCTACATTCATAATGGATTTTAAAAATTGGAGCTGGCTTCTGCCAATAAATGGAATATTAATGAATGCAGTGTTGCATCACACAGTTTATGCATAGTGTAATTTTTCCAAGGAAATGAAATGACCACCTCTTAAATGGGGGAAATGCTTTATAGTCTTATATTACTGTGAATCAAAAAGTATTTGAATATTTGTGCATTGGCATATTTGTTATATACAGAGGCTCTGCAGCTTTGATACATCAGATGAAACTCCTAAAGGTGGATTAAATGGTTTATTACAATGACTGCTGCATTAGTTGTAATCACTTAATCATACTTTTGAGTGTGGAACAGTTCCAAATCTGTTTAAAAGTATACACTGCACAAGCAAGGGGGTGAGGATGCTGAGGACAGTGGAAAACCAGGAGTTCATCAGCACACACAAGTAATTATTTTCTGAAAAATTTGACATGGAAGCTTTGTTCCAGACAGCAGAAAGAGATGCCTGACTGGTCCTCAGCGCTTGTCACTCAATCTATGCATCAATCAAATTGTGCTTTCAGTACAGATTAAATTTAATCTATCCTTGGTTACTGCCTAACCTTTGAAATGACAACATTTCTGTTTGTTGTTACCTAAGGCTGTAAGTAGGGATTTGGGTCAAGGCATTCAGCAACAACTTGGGCAAAACAACTGGATTTTCTACAGTCAAGGGGAGGGTACTAAATAATAGCAAAGCCCATTAATCCTCTTTTCCATTAGTGGCAATGTCAGATAAAGCTGCACAGTGACTCTTGAGGAATGTTACATGGATGATTTATTGCATGTGTAGTTTTAGATGTTAAGTGTAATTTTGAAATGCGGGACCTCTGCAGACTCTCCAAGAGACAGAGTAGAATACCAGATGAATTACAGCACCATATAAGGGGCAGTTTCTACATGTCTCTTCAACTGATTTCCCAGCCTTTTCAGTTAGTTCTGGCTTCTTTGAGTGGATATGAGCCTCATTTGCTGCAGGGGCTGACAGGACACTTTGTGGTAACTGGTGAATTTAGAAAACCCCTGTCTTTGATGATGCACTTGGAGAATGGGTTTCATTCGGTTACTTTTCTCCTGCCTGTTTGCTGTTTGACATGTGACTATTTATAGGAATGAGCTATTAATAAATTAATTTGTCTACTCTGCATTGCAGTTGCAAAGAGTAGTTATGGTTTTATAAACATTTTTGATAGTGAGGATTCATTTTAATGGTGCATAAGGAGGAATATTTACCCTGTATTGAAGAGTGGGCTAAAAATGAATGAACTCTAAACTTCCATCTCTATTACAATATCCCTATTGATTTAAAAATGCAAACTGCTTTATGCTGGGAAGTGTCTGTTCCTCAAATTCTCTCCATTTCTGTTCCTGACTCCAGCTGCATTTTCTTCTGGGAGAGGACTCAGCTACTTTTTTATTCTGCTGGAATTTCACTGCACAGAGTAGGAATGTGAGGAGTGCAGTGCACCTGCAGGCTGGATACAGGCACTTGGCAGAGCATGACTCAACCCTCCATCCTCCCAGCCTGCCATTCAGCTGGATTTGCCTTGTGTTTGACTAAGAAATAATCTGCTAGGTTCTAGACAAATACATCTGCCTGACACTTATTAACTGGATGTTTTATTTAAGGCTTTAAGATACATTCATGCCTCGTTGTGGTTTGCTTAGCTCTGCACTGTGATTGTGCTTTGGCAATCACTTTAAAACTGTGCAGTGGAAGGCAATTGAGGAAGAACACACAGGAATTATTTCAAAAGTGGTTCTTTTTAAAAAGAGCTGTTAAACAGGTTAGTCAGAACTGTGAGTCACCCCAATTGAGTCACGCTCACTTTTTGGTGGCTATAGATGATCAGGTTTTCCTGTTTCTCCACGCAGCTATGAGTAATGCTGTGGTAAGAACTGTACTGCTTTGGAGAATGGATTTTCCCTGCTCTGCCTGAACACATTTACCCATTGGGCAGTTTATAATGTCATTTTTCAGCCCATTCTCTCAAAACAGTTCAGTGGCTGATTGCATGATACAAGTGATGTGAAATCCTCCAAGTGCTATGTTGGGGGAGAGAAAAGAGAGCAAGGGCCCTCACTAACAACCCATGACAGGCAGCACCTCTGTGGGGCTGGTAGGAAATACCAGAGTTATCCTGGCTGGCATTATCCCCTGTGCACCCAGAGGGGCTGAGGCAGGAACCTGGGTAGTTACTGAGAGCTGACAAGATCTGTGAGGAACAGGAAAAACGAGGGGGTGGCAGAGAAGAACATATATGCCCTGAGATGGTAACTGGGTTGGTGCCTTAATAACTGTTGGAGCTGAGTTTGGGTGTGTTGGAGGATTTTTTTTCTATATTTGTAGCGAGCATGCATCAACACAGCTGTAGTGTTAGGCATAATCCCAGAGCCTTTACAACCATCATCCCAGACACTGAATTAGCAGTGTGTGTACTGGCCAAGGGCTTTCATCTTGGTGGCTACCTAAAATTAGTCTGAAAATGTGTAGGTGCTTAAATGTGGGTTTGAGAGCCTGGATTTGGGTTAGAAAGTGTAGGCTGCAGTTCTTCAAGCTTCAGCAAAGACAGGGAAGAAACTGTAGCTCTGAATATTCCTGAATATGCCTACATTTAGACTACAGTATTCATTGCTCTTTTTTAATAATTACTGTCAGCATTTTTGTTAATATAAAGGCAAGATGTCCTTTCCTCGTAATCTTAAAAAAAAAAGAAAATATCAGAGTCAGGTTTTAAAGGATTACTTACTGTTTTTCACCGGCTCTTCTTCTGAAAAAATTTCATAAAGACTCTAATTCTCTCTAAAAATGGATAGCTCACCTAGAAATAGAACATTTTTTGTGATTGGTATCTTTCTGATTGATGCTCCAGAACTGCTAGACGGAAAATATCATTAAAATTAGAATGAAAATGTCTTTCCTATATTTACAACTCTCTGAGTAGTGTAAAACCGAAACCAATTTTCTCTAGTTTATCAAAGGGTCAGGGGACTTACAATTTGAGATAGAAAATGTGATCATGTCATTAAGAACACTTGATGTGCTTTGCAACAAAGGATTTAAATGCTTCAAGAGGGAGAAGTAATGTACACTGCCCTTCTGCAATAGATAGCAAAGTGGTAAAGCTGCTTTCTGCATCAATTTCTTTCCCACATGGTTCTGCTCCCTTCCATCAGATCCATACAGGTAATATCCAAGGCACAAATAGTTTGCATTGGGACCAAATTTATGTGAAGTAGGTCATTTGTTCAGGGTCAGCATCTGTTGTAAAGTGGCACAAGATCTTCCCAGAGAAAATTACTGCTTTCAGATTCTTTTTGAGCCTTAAAATCTGCCGTAAACATGGGATGAGAACATATTCAAACAAATAATGTACTGAAAAGGAGAAAACTGAAGGGCTGGGTGCTGCCCTCTGTGTGCTGCAGCACTTCAGAGAGCTGAGTGTGGAGACCCCTGTGAGGTGCTCTGAGCCAGAAGCAGGAGAAAGCTCCTTTGCAAAATCTTGTTCGATGAGGTTTATCCTGGTCCTTGGAAGAGCATCTCCTCATAGGAGTTGGAAACAAGTACTAATCTTACACCCATGAAGATTGGCTGTTGTTAGAACCTCTCTGTGGGGCCATGGATGGTAAATCCCCTGTGGCCTGGCTGTGCCAGGGCTCAGATCCCGGTGTCTGGGGCAGGAGATTCCATTCCCTTAGGAGAGGAGATGTCCTGGTGGCCCTGGCACAGGGCACGTCTGCAGACAGGCTTGGGCTCAGTGCTACCTCAGGACACCCCTGAGCCAGGCAGCCAAGCCAGCCCACAAGATAAACACACACATTAAGCAGGAGGAGTGCAGCAGGAGGATAAAAAGGCAAGAGCACAGATGGTGTGTGGTTATGTGGATATTTCCTCAGCTTTGTAAAGAAATTTGGTCCTTGTTCCAGTGACTGCCACAGGTTCCTCTCCTCCCCAAAGTACCACTGTGCAAAAGAAAATCCTTCTAAGTCCTCTCTTCTAATGAGAAAATAAATTTGAATAGGTGTGTAAGACATTTGTGATTTATGACATGTGCCATTCTCTTATATTTTTCTATAGGTTTTTGATTTCATGCCACAAAGCTGAATATTATATAACAGAATTGAATTATTTAGTTTCTATAGAGTGCTGTGACCAGTCATGGCTGTTTTACTGTGTTGTAAGACACTGTGCTGAGAATGGACATTTAGGTGAAATACAGTTTCCTCTGTCTTCCCCTCAATATAAAAGAAAAAAATACTGGAAAAAAAACCTCCAAAAACAAATCCAGCAAAACCAAAGCAATCCAAAATATATTGAAAGGTAAAAATATTCTCAGAATTTGGAAGAACAAATTTATGTCTGTGCTGAGGAGCTGTGGATTGTGCTGGTAAATTAAAATAGTGCATGGTGGGACACAAGCACAGATCATGATCCTGCAGAGAAATAGAAGCCAAACAGAGGAGGACTTTTCTAGCAGAGGAAATTAAAACAGCAAGGTGGAAGCTGAGCAGGAATTGACCACTGAGTGTGGCTGCTAATATTTAGTGGCTTATTCACAGCATCTTGGTGAAATACAAGTGTAGGGGAATATGGTATAACTGATGAGATGTTTCTGATGTCAATGGATCATGATATTAGAAAAGCTAATGGCCTGAATCAGTGGGTTTCAAATGTCACTGGCTACACATTTAGTGAAAAGTAATTCAGAAAACATCTTGAAAAAAAAATGTAGGATTTGTTACCATGGACTTTTCATGGCAGAAATGAGAATGAGCAACTGGAGCTTTATAAACCTCCACGAAAATGGATGAACTAATGCCCAGAAGGCCTCCCTCAGCTGCCCATCATAACTGTGTTTTACATTGGGACTGCTTGCTTACATTTGCTGGATTTATTCTGGATTTTGCTTGTGCCATCCTATTATATTCCCCAATGTGAGCTTGCTTTCTTTTTGTTCACCTCATTATTTTCTTTCCTGACATGTGGACAGCTTTTCCTTTCTATGAGATTAAGATGGCTGGGAAGAAATATTATGTTTGAATTGACAGCCAGGAATAAGTTGACTACATGGAGTTCTTTGTAGGATATTTTTTTCCATGGCTCAGAATGGGCTCCAGAGGGGCCTGTGAGAAGCTGGATCTGTCTTGGGTTTGTATTTATTGATGTAAGTTCAGAAAGGAGCATAAACACATTACATCAATTTTGACTAAATGACATCAGCTTCTTCTCTGACCATACTAGCCCCTGAAATTAATAAGCACTTGGCAGAAGAGTAACAAGATTTATATGTATAGAAACTGACTGCAGTGAATGGGGTTAAAAAGCTCTCTGTGGGATCCTGTGTCTTGCACACTTGTATCTGATATGTGGAAATGAAGACTCCTTGCTTTTCCCTGTTTTTAATGTAGGAAGGAATATTATCTTTTGGTTTTCAGACATTTCAAGTGTTCAGAGTAATGCAGAGTAAATCTAAATCCACTGCTAAGCATACATGTGCTACTGTCTGTATTTCCTTTTGTTTCCAAAAGAAAAGCAGTTCTGGTTATTTATTGTGACACAGGAGACTTAAGTTACAGTTTATACTTTTGTAACTGCATTTATTGCTATTCTCTTTCTCAACTTCAGTCACACAAACAGTAGTGATTATTCAGAGTTCTCTGAATGTCATCTAAATGCATAAAGTAGTTGTTAAGTGGCATAAGCTTCACATAATGGTGTAATTTTAAATTTCATCTCCTGGGTTAGTTTATACATTAATAGTTCATAATCTGTCTGTATCAGATTTTCCTGCAGTTCAACAAAAAGTACAAAATAGGAATTAAGCTCTTGATAAAGAAAATATTCAGGGTCTTGGAGAGTCTGTTTTCATACCCAAAATTCAGGCACGTGTGGTCACAGGGATCAGTCCTACTGGGCTATAAATACTGTGGGCAGCATCCTTGGGTGGTGTAATTAGCAAAGCTTTGCATGGCCCCCTGGTACAGCTGCCCAGCCCTCTGGGAGCAGCCTGTGGGTGTTTTCTGCTGGTGGCCAGAGGGTAGCAATACCCAATCACAGAAAAAGGCATTAGAGGATTTATGGCAAATCTGGTTTTGATGTTACCTGGCCTGTCCTCAGATATCAGTAGGACTAATCAGTGAGTGCCACGTGGTGCACAGTGATGCTTGGGGGAAGGCCAGGTGTCCTCTGAAAACACATAATTGCTGATAATGGAACTCTTGGACAATGCTAATTAAAGAGGTGCTTCTGTATGTCACTGAGAATGAGTGAAATTAGACAGCAATTGCTTTAGGTTGATTTTGATACATGTCCTCTAGATTGGTATTGATTTTGTTTTATATCATTCTGGCTTCTCTGCTGCTGGGAAGATAAAGCTACAGGTGATGAAAGGTAGTATGAACTGGTCTGCTAATTACCTGGAAGAGAGGGAGAAACACCTGTAAAGTACCTCATAGGTGAGTGCACTGCTATAGGCAGATGTGAAAAAGCCAAATATTGAAGCCTTTCAGGGATATGATTCTGTGAATAGATGTTTGGAAAGAACATAAAAATTAAAGATACATGTGTATTTTTCCTCATCTTGCAATATTGAGAGGAAAAACTGGTTATGAATTAGTGCTGTGTTGAGCCTAGCCTGACTATGGTGTAAACCTGTTGGAAACAGTTTTGTCATCTGTGATGCCATTAAATTGTCTGCAGAGGATCACTGCAGCTGAGTAGGGGCTCAGTCAGTAGCACCACTTGGGCTCATCATGCAGCCCTGTGAGTGCTCTATGATGACTGTGGGGCATCTCTGCAGAGATTTTCAGCAGAGCTGATGGGACTCCATGAAACAACTTGTTCCTTAATAACAAAATTAGAGTCTTGGTTCTGTATTTCCAGCTTAGCACTCCTCCTCAGACCAGAGGCCTGTATGAAATCAGCTGATGCTGTTTGAGCAGGACACCAGGAGTGCTGTGGCCTTCCAAGAGAGCTTGGGGTGTGCTCCCTGCTTCAGCAATTCCCTGTGCTGGTGGCAGCTCAGGTATGCGCACCTGGGCTGCAGAAATGTGATCAAGCTATGGGACTGTAGTGGTCCACAATCTGCACAAAATTGTGTAGCTCCATGACATTTTTCCCTTTAAAAGGGCAGGGATCTGTGCCTTTTGAGCTACAGGGTAGATGTGCCCCCCTCAGTGCAAACTTGGGTGTACTATGGGAGTGTGTATGGGGTTCATGGGCCTACTGCTTATAAAGCTTGAGTCAGGAATTATGTGCAGTTTGATTGCACACTGAAATATCTTCAGAAAAAAAAAAAATATATGCATGCCCTGAAGGTCTGTGCAGGTGCACCAAGTTTTACCCAACCCAAATGAAAGGCACGTTATGGAATTTCCCTGGACTGTATTATGATAACTGTGTCTGCATCTATGCTCAGCTGAAATCTCTTCCTACATGAGTCTGTCAGTTCATTTTGAGACACACAGCAAGATCAGCTGAGTGCTGTTTCCCCCAGGTTCCCTTCTCAGATGATGTCCTAATTAGGTCACAGAGAAAGTCAAAGATGTAGAAGCTGGACTGAGTGCTCACCAGTCAGTTCCTACATTGTAACTGCTGTATTTTAGCTTAATTTCTCCTGAGATGTTTGGTGATGTCTTGGAGAATCTTGCCCATAAAAAGGCAGGCTGCTCCTCAAGAAAGCAAGTCGGTGAACACATGAATATTTTGAGCTGCAGCATGTAGCACTCAGTATTTATCACTACAGGAGAGAGCATGTGACTCCTCTCTCACATGGCAGCTCCTTGGTTTATGCCTTACAGATTGGAAAACAGCAGAAGTATCCTGCAGGATCACTTTTAGAGAAAGGGCAAGGCACTGGAGCCATCCCCAGTGCTAACATTTTGCTGCAGAATGATTCCTGCCTTTACCCCTTAAGAAAATCCTGTGTGTGGGAAGAAAACAGACTTGCTAAAGTCAGAAATGAGTTACTGCCTAAAGAAAAGTCAGAATCGTGGCCTCAGAAGGAGCAGTGTGACCTGCCAAGGAACCAAGGAAGCATATTTAGCTGCTCCTCAGAGCAGGGGAGCTGAAGGTGCTCATGGCAGCAAACTCTGTGCATGCAAACAGGTGGGACTCAGTGCACCTCCTTGTGGGTACAGCTCCTGAGGGAGGCGAAGGATGGCTGGAGCCCTTCAGGGTATTGTTTCTTGGCAGGAGCACACAGGCTCCAAGAAAAACAAATTTGCTCAGTATTTTTATGAGTCTCTGAGCTCAGCCGGGTCTGGCAGGGATGATTTGACTTCATCCAGAGAGACAGTAGTGGGGAGATCATTCCAAGTTTCCCTTTATTTGGGCAGTGGAACATGAGTAACTCCTTCCCCGAGCTGGAGGGTGTTGCCCTGGGCTCCTCATCCTGCAGTGTGAGTGTCACACTGTGCCTCTCCATGGGGCCCAGGGCAGCTCCCTTGTATGGCCTGACTGCACTGCAAAATATAATTGCCTTTGATGCAGCAATTCCAGCACAGGCACTTTGGACTCTGTGGGCTAACAAACAATTATGAAGAAAATAGTCTGGCAATAAATGCTGATCACACCCTATAGGCTTGCACTGAGTTTTTCATTAGGTAGTAGATATTACATGCAAAATGGTAACTTTCCCAGAACCTTAGAGGGCTTAGAGTTCTTTGTAAATGTGTAATTTCTCCTTTAAAATACAGTTTATTTCCCAGTACAAATTCTTCATTATTCTGTAGTTAGGGTTGAAAGGCCTCATCATTTGTCTGAGTCAGAAACGCCCCGAAAAGAAAACAGTCATTTAGTGAGATGAGCAAATTCAGGAAATTGAGGTGAAGGTTCTGCTCTGCAGGTGAATCCAAAGATCCACAAAGCCTGCAGGGATGTGGGTGTGGGGGGTGTGTGACTTTTTAGACAACTGCAGCTTGGAGAGCTTCACTATTCCTCCTTCTTTTTTATGGCATTTTGATCGTTGTTCTCTCCTGTTCTGCTGAAGCCAGAACTATTTCTGCCCACTTTTGCCCCTCTTCTTTTGCAGACTTATACTGCCTTTGTAAGGCACTCACTGGCTGCTAATCCTGAGCTTATGAACATATAATTTATTTTGAATATGTGTCTCTGTTACATGCAAAACCAAGCTGGATGCTGTGATTCCTACTTCATGCTCCTTCCTGATCCAGCAGTAATTCTTCTGATGGTACAAACCAAATAAAGAATGGCATTTCGATGCCAATCTATTTGTCAGTCATAAATAGGCAATATATTAGTCAAACTTCCAGAAGTGAATAGGAAGATATTTCTGAGTCTTGGTATCTCCAAAATGTATGTAGATGTTTGCTTTGGGGATCTCTGGCATTTTTGTCATCAACTAGGGGCTGTCATGTGATGTTTATGTTGGCTAGAGCAGCACTTGGCAAAAGAGGGTAAGAACAAAACTGGGTATAAAACTGGCAGCTTTTCTGCAAAGAAAGTGTCTTTTCCTAGACATAGGACTTGCAAAAATATGAATCACTGAAGCTGTTCAGAAGAAAAAAGGAAAAACTGATTTAAAAGCCTTTATTTTCAGAATTTCAGAAATACATATTCTGATGAATTCAAGATAAAAAAATCCTTAGAAGTTTATCTGTTATTCAGTGGAGAAGTTCAAAGCTTACTTCACACATAGGTGTAGCTTTATTTTCGTTGGGACTTCAGGACATGAGAAGTTTGGCATGTCATCTGAATGTGGTGGTGGTGAAATACATCTGGCACTGAGAATTTCAGTGTGCTAAAGAGTGATGTCCTATAGCATTATGGACCTAATTGGCTTGCATGTCACTATTGAAAATAAGGAGGTAACAGCTGTTTTAGGTTTTCTCTGTGCCTGGGACTTAGCAGGAAGCAGAGATGCAGGTTCAAGCACCTTTGGCTCTCCCTTGAGAGGGCAGAGGCTCTTTGCCTGCTCTGGTCTCACCCCAAGCACATGGATGGGAAGGAGGTAGAAGGAGCTGGGGTCAGCCAAGAGGGCCCAAGACAACATCACTGTTGAAATGAGTGTTTGCCCCTAAATACAAATTACTTCTGTCTGTTAAAAGAAGAAAAGTTACTGGGAGTCTACTGTAACTCCTCTCTTGTCTTGCCCAGGAGAAGAGTGGCTCCATTTATCTGACTGGGGCATTGCTCTGAAATGGGCTCCTGAGTTTGTCTGGCCTTTTCTAATGTACATTTGTTATTGCTATGCCTGTTTTATGTGAAATTTCATTTTGTTGAATGGTTTCACCACCTTACAGGAAGAGACTCTCCACTTACAGTGATCAGTGTTATCTTTAAAACTAGTGGAAGTTTGGGAGTGAGCTGCAATGTGAAGTGCTTCCCTAAAGGAGATGTATCAATTACTGTTCAGCACCAAAGTCCAGACAAATGACAGTAAAGTGATGATGTTTTAAACTTGGCCTCAGTGCAAAGCATCCCTGACTTATAAACTGATCTTCAGTCCTGTTATCTTCCCAGGAACAACATCAAAACACTGCAGTGCGTTTGCACAGGGAATGCATTCACAGAGAATTAGACCTTGACTTGTGCACCCACAGATGGAGAAGTCATGTTTGCAAGAGCTCCCTTTCTTGTGGGGTATGTGCAGGTACCCAGCCCTTTAAAGTCTACTCTAGTCAAACTGTGATGCCTGTCACTGGTATTTTGTGATAAATGCAGTGATTCCTCCATTACACACTTGAAGTGCTGGCTGTGAACCCAGCCTAACCATTCCAAATAGGAGTCAAGCGTTCACTTAGGCATTCTGGAATATATTCCTTAAAAAAAATCACTTTTTTAAAATGGCACTCTACTTATTGAGCATGTAAATTAAGCTTTTGCTTCCCACATCACCTAGAAGAATACCTTTGATCAGTTGCTGTCCTGCAAATAGAATAGCAATAAAGAACTTTGTATTTGTATGGTCAGAGCAATAGAACTGGAAACAGGAGGAGAAAAAACTTGGTATTTCAGTTTTAAGGCAGGATTTAATTATTAACCATTAAATTTAGGTTTTTCTGCTCATCCTTCTCTCACAAAATGTCCTCTCTGAAGGGCAGGGGTCCCTGCAGGCTGGCTGTGATGTTCTGATCCCCAGGTAACTCATGCCATTATCCACATTGGTATATACATGTACAAATATAAGAGCAGAGCAGGCAGTGTGTGTGAGAGGCAGAGAGGCTGGGATGGGGGAAGATGTGATGCATTGTCAGCGCTGCTGCTAAAGGAAAGCCATTGTCAGGCTGTGATTCCTGGCTGCCACTGCTGCCTGGGAAATGTGTGTCAACACCACGCAGAGGCTCAAGCTGCTGCTGGGGGAGGAGGAGGAGGTGCCTTTTTATCCCTGCTCGGCTTGATGCTGGCGCCTCAGAGATGCCTTTGTCACAAACAGGAGCGCTCACAAGGCGTTGTCTGCTTTGCTTTCTCTCCCCCAGCCCAAACAACAACAACAAAATCCCATCTCTGCTGTGTAACAGTGAGATTATTTGCTGGTTGGATTTTTTTTTTTTTTTCCTTTTATGCTGCTGTAAGATTTCAGGATGATACAAGAGTGTTGTTCACTGGATTTGAGGGGTGTTGTTGGAGGGGGAGTTCCATTGCTGCCTCAAACCCAGCAGTTTGCAATATCCTGAGCTGACCCTGCTGAATGTATTACATCAGGTCAGAAACATTTTGTTGCAGGAGCACAGCAGCCTATTCCTTTCACAGCGATGGTTTCATCTACTGCTTGCTGTTAGCTTAATAACCTCTTCCTACTTGAACTGTCCATTCTGCCAGATTTTTTTTTCATAGAATCCCTTATGGTTTGGCCATGAACTGAGCATGTAAGAGAGCACTAAACAAGAAAACCTCCACACAGCTAGCTGGGCAACCCTATTTAAGTCAAAAACCCCTGCATTTGATGAGCCAATTACACTGCAAATATTAAAAGGACAGAATGACAAATACTTGTTTGCAAACCTAAGCCTCTATTAACAGCACAGTTACAGATATAAAATATCATGATCTGAGCCTCAGTCTACCTGCACCCCTGCCTGAATCCTGGGTGCTGCTGGCTGGGCTTTGTGAGTGTTGTAGGACTAATCCCTGTGGTTTCTTGATTATGAGCATGTGCAGAGCAGCCCAAGGTAGAGCCGTGCATGCAGAGCGAGCACACAGACGTGCCTCGCAATGCCATGTTTGTGCATGTGTTCCTACAACTGAGGAGGATACAGGGAGCCTGCCTGCCTTGCTGATTTATCTGATGTTTTCTTGTTTCTGTTTCAGCATTCAGGATAAGTCCTTCAACACGACAGCTTTAGCAGAGTAAGTGAACACTTTAAAGATGTCCTTATTTTTAAACAGGAATGATGAGTTTAGTTACCGTAGAGAATAATTGTAAGTGGTATGTGAGAAGTCCCAAGCTATCTGTCATATATTTGGATTGAGTTTTCTGTAATCTAAATATATTATTGCCTGTATGGGAAGGATTGCATAAAGCAGCTGCCTTTAAATGCTCTGTGACTATTTAGCAGTGAAATCCCTTTTTGGGAGAATATGTGCTGGGTGCACATCACAAATGTTTAAGTGCATGATTTGCAGTGTCAGATGAACCTCCTGTCAAAATATTGCTCATTTCTGATACTGATGATCCTGTCAAACACAAGCATGTCTGTTTTCTAAGGACACATGGTCTGTACGTACCACAAGCATTGTTAGGAAAAAAAAATCATTAGGAAATATTTTGAAAAATCCCTATACATTATTTAGACAGGCCAAGTACCAAAATTGTCATTTCTTTGTTATCAATTCCATAAACTCCTTAGATGGCCTTTTGTATATATCATAATCAAAAGGATGTATATGTTGATTTTTCTGGTTGTTTTACAGAGACAGCAGAACAAGGGAGGACATTAGAAAGTTAGGAAGGCAAACCCTCTAGGAACTTTTGCAATGAAATGGTCTTTGTCTTATTTTAGTCTAAACCACTTCATTATTGGTGTTCTGTGCATTTTTACTTTGCATGCTTTTGGTTGTTTCAAAAGCTTTTGGGGAAGATTCTGCAGCAGTAAGGAGCCAAGCTGTTTTTTAGGAGGAAAATGATGTATGGATTTGTTTGTATGTTAGGTGAGTTTTACACTCTTAAAATGCTCATAATGTAAAACACCCCGGCTGAACAGTGAGCTGTTTGCTGCGTGCTGTGGGGACAGGGGACACTCTGAAAGCAGGCCAAGTTGTAATCATCTGAGCCTTCTCTAAATGCTGTCATAACCTCTGCAGGAGAAGTAAGATTTCAATGGGATCTAAAGAATTTCCCTCTCTTATACTGCTTTGCTTTATTTGCTTATATTTCCTTGATTTATTTAATAATTAAATTTAGTCACACTTTTTGTGTGACTGAAGCAGATATGGAAAGATTAAACAGAAGCTAATAAATCATGGAGGGGTTTTTGTTTGCTTGCATGTTTGTTTGTTTTCATTTCCTGTGTTCCTGTTAGTTACGTGATGAATTTTGATCTGTAAAATTATGGGTTGCTCCCCCTTCACAGAAAAAATAGCCAGATTACAGATATTTTCTTTTCCTTCCCTTTGCTCTGTCCCTAAGTACATCCTGTTTCCTGTAGAGATTCCCCTGGAGCAGTCCCTAAGCCTGCCTCCCCCCTGAGGTTTCTGGGACGCAGAGGTGATGGCTTTACTCTGTGGGGCTTCATGTTAAACCAGGAGGGTATAAAAGCTGTGAGTGTGGTACCAGCCCTGCCCTTGGAGAGATGGAGAGGGGTTGGATCTCCCTCATTTCAGCTGCTGTTGGTTCTTGTTTGTGGGATTTCATGTTTCATCTTATATTTCCAAACGAAGGGGTAGAAACATGCTTTTAGAAAACAAAGGGAGTGAACAATGGTATCTGAAAAGCATTGTCCCATTGAACAAACTTGGTTCCCTAAGTCGCATTCTTCCCTAAATCTCATTTGGAGCTGTCCCCCAACACCTGCTTTTGAGAGCTGCTGAGGATACACAATTCTTAGTGATTTCAGCACTTATTGCTTGTGTTGACCATCACTGAAAACAGATGAAAATAGATTTAATTTAGCAGAAGAAAGAGAGTGTTTGCCATGCACATCTAGACAACCTCATTTAACAATTTCTGTCCTTATTTGTGACAAAGGCAAAGCCCGGGCTTCCAGAATGAAATCAAGGCAGTGGTAGAGCACCTTCAGGAACATTTCTCCAGACAAGGAGAGTGCCTGGGGGTGTCAAGCTCCCAGCAAGCCATGCATGCAGACTGGTTTGGGACTGCTCACGTGAGCTCCTCAAAGGTCAAGACAGCAAAAGGGAGCAGAGCTCACTCTGGTCTGAAATGGCTCCTGTGGGAAGGTGAAAATGGTAGAGAGTTAAAGAAGCTGGTGCCATTAACCCAGAGACCTGGAAGGAGCACAGAGACAGACTAGCCAGAGTCAGAGCAGCACTCCATCCAGGCTGGGATCCCATCTCTGACCTCACTCTGGCCCATAACATCCATAATGCATGTACTTACTTATGAGAGATATCCATCAGTCAGTAGCTGGATTGGGCACTGAAGGGATGATTCACATCACTGCTTTGCTTAAAAGACAGCTCCTACCCAATGTAAGCCTCAACCCATTTGGATTTCTGACCTGAAGCTGCTGTGGAACATTCTCTATTGGTTTAGGAGTGAGGAAGATGTTGCTGCAGTTTTTTGTTGGTGAAAAATCTCTCTGTCTCTCTGTGGCATGGCCACAAACTATCAAAAAATGTACCAAACACTTGAATATCACCCTATTAAATACAGCTAAAGATAAACAACAAGATTTACAAGGTACTGATGAGAGGAAAGGAAGGTGTGCATGATTGTTTTGATATGTGCAGGCAGGTGGCACGAACACAGAAGACACATTTCTTTAAGAAATCATGGTAAAAACACTCCATGCTTTAATGATGGGTATTTGCATTACATGACAAATTCATCTTTTTAAAGGTCCTGTTATGGTCCCAGCCTCAAACACTGCCCTGTGTGATTGAGCTCTCAGCCTCCTGGTTATTATTTATTCTTGCACAGACAAAAATTTTGGTGGGAAATTTTGGAGTGTATTGCTTCTGAACTTCCTCAGGATCTTTTAAATTTTATGATGGTCATTGTATTCTCTGACTCATTATTGCTTCTCTTTCCTATCTGCTGCCATCCAGTTACTAAAATACATTTTGTCACACTCACTTATGTTGTTTATAAGTTGTAGAAGTCATATTTTATGACTTCTGTCAGCTGCTGGGTGCTGAGTTAGGAGCTCTGCCTCTCAGGATCACCTCCTTACAGCCAGCCCAGCTCCCCCAGTTCAGGAGAGTGCTCTTTAACTGGACTTAGGCACTGGACTTGTGCTCAGCCATCCATTGTCCCTCCAGAGAGTGTTCCCCATTGCCAAGATGGACTTTCAGGAGGCTGCCAAGTTAGGTGACTGGTGAGAGGAGAGGGAGCAAAACTGGTGGCAGAGCTGCTTCCTCCCATGTCCTCTCTCTGAGGCACACCCAGGAGGGAGAATTTGTCCCTTTAGGGGATTCCTGGACTTTGCTGGCCATGGCTTGGCCCGTGGTGCACCTGGTGACACCTTCTCCTGTGTCTGTGCTGGGAGCTCTGTCCATCCAGCTCTGACCTTGGCACTGCCTCCTCACACAATGCATTTTCTTTCTGTTGTTTTGTCCCTCTGAAATATTCCTTCTAGTTCTAGAGCCAGGTTCCTGGTTTCTTTCACACTGGGCCTCCTTATTCAAACCCCCAGTGTGTCCTTGCTGCTTCCTGTGAAGCAGTCAGGTATTGGCCAGAGGGGAAGGTGTGACTGGCATCCAGAGGTAACCAGATTTCTACAGTGAATTTTTCCATTTTGCACATCAAGCCTGGTCTTCCATCTATCATCCCGCTTTTCCATGTGGGGAAAGCTGCACTCATTGCAGGAATATTGTGTGATTAGGGTGATCTGCCGCTGTAGTTCTCTGCTCCAGTTGTGAGCAGCAAATGCTTTCATGCATATGCTGATGTATTCAGGAAGTGTAAACACTTGAGTGGCCCTTTAAATATTTTCTGCTGCAGTCTGACTTTTGATATAGACACCAGCAGAAGACTGGTGGGGAAGAGGAATATATTAAACCCTTGCCATCAAATTGCAATGCAGAGCTATGAATGTGTCACTTAATGTACTCTCTTCTAAGTGGGGCAGTTCTTCTCAAAATTTAACAAGTCAGCAGAAGTACAGGCTGCTTCCCCCATAATGAAGAGATTCCTCTGCCAGAAAACTTCAAGGGATCAAGGCCTCCTTAGTGTCTGTGCCCTGTGAGTATGAACTGAGGGTGAGGAGAGGGCCCTGACTTTACCCCAGCAATACCAGGCTTGGTGTTTTTATATTTCGGGAGTGCATGCTTATGGATGCATGTTTATCTGAAGAAAGGCTGCTCATGGACTTTGCAGGTTAAATCATCCTGCAAAGTTCAGCCATGCCACAGTGTCATGTTCAGCTCTCAGTGGTTGTGGCTTAGCATATTTATCCAGACTTCTCTTCTGATTAGGCAGCCTTGGGACAATTCTTTTATTTGTAACTTAAAGGAAGTAATTGATTATGATTGTTCAGGCATCTTAAAAAATACTGCTTGTTCACTTTTTAAGACTGACTCTTGCTTCATAATTCAGTTAGGGATTCTTTTTCTTGCTGCATAAAGAGTGACTGGTCTATCATACTTAATATTTTTGCGAGTTTATGAGAAAAACATCCTTAGTTGTGTCTAATTATTTTTGAGGTTAATGTGAAGTATACTATAAGCAATTAGAACACAGAATTTCTTGTAATTTTCTGTGATTTTCATGGTAACATCTGAATTCCTTGTAATTATTTCCATTCATCTGAACATGATATACCAAATTGTGCACATTTAACGTCCCAAGTCCTCTTCTTCCTCTGAGATTTGGACTATCATGGAGCAGTTATGGCGTTAAATGACCCTGACTAAAGCGTGAGGAGAAGAAGAAATGTGTTTATAGTTTGAGCTGCACTGTAATGTTATTAAAAGCTAAGTTTCTCCAGCTGGCAGAGAACCAATAATTATTTTGTGTTCATTTTCAAGGTGTGACGGGTACTCAGACTCTGTGCATGAAGATCAAGCAGGCAGCTCCAGTCCCAGGTACTCTCCTGTAAACTTTGTCTGAAATCCAATTGAAACTGTGACTGCTTCTGTTACACCATTAGAAAAAGGCCTTTATTCTCAAGGGAATGCAGAGTTTCTAGGGTATTACCTAGAAAAAGCTGTTAGTATTTCTGGGAAATGCATATTTATCTTGTGCACTTTTGTGTGATCAATATGGAGATTATTTACTGTTGCTATTATATATGTAAATGTGTTATGGTCTGTATTCTTAACTTCACATCATACTCCTGTCATTCAGATGCAGCTGTGGTGCTTATACACTGAATTTTACTGTACAGCAGCTGGTGCAAAGCAGTAGTAAGCAGAGTTTTGTAACTGTGCAAGGATATGCTCATTGCTGTGTGTGTTTGGTAAAAAGAAATCCTTTAAATTGTAATTTAACTGAAGTATTCTTGAGGCATGCCTCTCTCATGGCTATGTTAGTACATATTGATTGCTAAGGTATGCAATTTAACCTTTCTGGAAGATCTTAAAATCAGAGGATACCTTAAAATTAACAGCACTGGTGCACATTGTTGGGGTGCCTGTGGGCTATAAAGCTGCAACTATAACAACTGCCTTGGAGCACATTTGCAGAAGGCATGGGCAGCAATGGTGTTCAGCTCCACAGGCACCCTGCAAGCATCCATCTGGATGCTGATGGGCCACAGATGGAAAGTGAGTTTGGCAGCTCAAAATCCTTAGGAGAAAACATTGAACTAGCAAGTTATGCTTTCTGGAAAAAAAGAAATGAATCTCAGAGGGATTTAATTCAATAGCCCTTGACTCCCTCAGCCGTGGAAGTTTCACACTAGGAGAGAGGTAACTCCCAGCTAACCATTAGGATGCTGACAGCTGGAGCTAACATCTGAAACCCCAGCTGAACACCAAGCTGCAGCCAGGGGTTTTGGAGCAGCAATGCCACTGCCAGCTCCTGAGGCAGCCCTGCCTCCTGCACTGCAGTAACCTCGTGGTGCCACAGAGGTGCTCCCCATGGAAGGCACGAGAGCAGGCTGAGGCTGGAGGGACTGGCTGTGGGTGACACTAGCAAGGTCTCCTTGGACAGAGCTTGCACATTGTAGTCTGGGTGGGGATTGAAAATGTCTGTCCCAGGTCCCAGATTAAGCATCCCTGAGTAACAGTGTATTTTAAGCCACCAGGTGTCTCTTACACAGGAGGATGTTTTCTCCAAACACATCCCTGGCTGTTCAGACCTTTCTTTGAGTGGCTTCCTCCTTCCCTCTGTGCAATGGCCCTCAAAGCTAGAGACCAACAGAAGGGAAGTGTGCTGTTGAGAGGAATTATTGTCTGTGATGATATTTTGTGAGGTTACTGCAAATCATTGGGTGGGGGAAGTCTTCTGCATGAAAAAAAGAGTTTCAGATTTTATCTGGGGAATGGGAACTGTAGATCTGAAGCTCAAGAGTGCCTCTAAAGCTATCGTTTAAGTAGCTTCCCAGTTGAGTGTTTAATAATGCTAACTTAGATCTATAACTGATGTGTAGACCACTAAATTTAGTAAAAGCTATATGCCATAAATAGCTAAGAACTTGTTGCTCTTCTTCCCTCATAATGTTTTGACAGATGTCTGAAATCCTGCCTGATGCATTTCAATTTTATTTTCTTACAGAGACGATGATAACAAAGAAAATTACCCGGACAACTCTGCTGTCTTAGAGGAAAGGCAGCTGCCTTTGCAAGACACACAGCAGCACAAGCAGCAGGTTTTAACTGACTGTGCTCTAAAGCCTGAAATGGGCAACTTAAAGCTGAGGAAACCTAAGCCCATTGCAAAGCTGGAAAATGGAAAAAGCCACGAGGAAAGTCAGGTAAAAAATTAAACTTACCGGGAAGCTTGTGGCATAATGTCTAAGCAAGTTTTGAAATGCAAAGAAGGACTCCCTGGTAATTCATGGTGTGATTTGAGACCCCACAGCAATCTACCCTGATTTCCAAGGACCTGCAGTCTGCAACCCTCCTGTAATAACAGTTTCTTTCTGCTAGGGAATTGCAGAGAGGTTGTGCTGCAACTGCTTTCAGAAGCGAGTGGAGAGCATAGCTGAAGATGAGCAAATATTTATTTAGACAATTTCTGTTTTGTTTATTTGATCAATGATCTTCTTTACTGTATTTTGGCTGCAAATAGAGGGATTTCACTGTTTTCCTTCATCTTAATTTCTGTTTTTATCATATTTAAATAGTAAGATCATAGCAGCGGAGTAGCACACTGGTAGTAGTGCTATCCCCCACCATCTTCCTAGGTGGAGCTGGGGGGAGTAGAACTGCAAATTTTGTAAAAGGTGCTAAGGAAGACTAGAAATGAGGAAACTTCTGCTGCTGTCTATGGTGGTACATTTGCTCTGTTGACTCTAGAATTCCACCTCTCAGCAGCTGCTGAAAATGCCTCTGGTGCTTCCCAAGTTGTGTTGGATGTGCAGTGTATAGAGGTTGAGCTCTGGTGCAGATTTAATCCCTCAGCTGGAAATATTCTCATATCCAAGATAGTTAATATTAATGTTGGTAGATTTGTTGGTCTGCAGTAGGCACAAGGCCTGACATCTGCAAATACAGATGTCTGTATTTACATAAAATTGTGCATATACAAATACAGATGTCTGTATTTCCATATCTTGTCTCTATAATGTATTTGGCTACTTTTTGTCTTTCCTCCCTTCTTGCTTGTGGACAGAAATTTGCGGAGCTCTTTCTGAAGTACTTCAAGCCTGTCATAGACTAGGAACTATTTTGGACCAAGTTTAGAATGGGATTTCATAATTTTATATAGAATGTCTTACTTTCTAAGTGAGAACTTTTTGAAGTTCCTTTTTGACGGTCCGTTTTGAATCCCCGAAGGAAAATGAAAACCAAATGGCAAATGGTATTATCACAGTCTCTTTCAGAATACCAATGTCAAACTCTTGCCCTAAAATTCCTGCCTGTTCTTCTGGAGCTGATCCAGAAATAAAGCAATAACTGGGAGTTTTTTGCCACTGCACTGCATTCCTAGGAAATATTATTTAACCTGCAGGGAGATGAGGTGTGCATGTTTATCAGCTGAACAGAAAAAATGATGGGAGTTTTGCCCTGTGAAGTGCAAGTGAGGCAGATCAGGAAGAAGAGTCATGAAGATGCAGTAAATGGGGCAAGGTCTGTCTCAGAGGTCATCTGTTGCCTTTTCAGCCTCTTCCAAGCCGCCTGTGTGTGTCCTGCCTGTACCTCTCACCCAGTGAAAGCCAGCACTGCACAGACTTGCTGCTCTGTGGCATTTTACATGCCCCCAAGGGGTTAACTGGAAATGGTGAAATTCTTTCATGGGAAACTTTTTGAGTATATAATTAGGCTGCCATAAAACACCAGCATGACTTAAGTATGCAGCCTCTGGAAGGAAAAATGGTGCCAGGCAGAAAATTTTCACATGGCTCAAGGGTTTGAATTAGGAGAGACAGAAGTGGTGAAACACTGTAACTGCATGAATCTTCCTTGGTGAAACCCCTTGCCACCAAGCCACTGGATGGGGTAAATGATGTACTCCCTAGCAGTGACAAACAGCACTTTCTGAGCACATGCATTTATGAAAGAAAAGCAGGATGCACTGCACATGGTGATTGAACTTTTCATCCTTGCTTTCCTAGGATTATTGGCAGAGTGCTTTCTCAGCAGTCTCCTCACTTCCCCAGCTGACTTCTCTGTGGCATCAGAAAGAGTGACACCAGAGCAGTGACAGAATCTCTGTTAAAGGTGTTGCTCTGATAAGCCAAGAAAATCTTTTGCTATTCCCTCTTATGTGTTATAAGCCCATAAGTTTCTTTTACAGAGAATTGTCCCCTTAAAATTAGAAGAGGCTGTTGGGAGATAAGTTTGCTCTGTGTGTTGGAAGGATTAAAGTCTGGATGGGAACCATTTTTGTGTGCCTTTCAAGTTGTGAGAATCCAAGGGGTTTCCACTGTAGAAAACGTCATTGAGAGGGAACAGACAGCTGTGATCAAGTAGAGGGAAGATGGGATTTTGAGCTTCACAAGGCTCTCAGCTGAAGTGTGATTCCTGTGCCTCTGACATTTTTGGCACAATTGTAGCCCTGTAGTCATGTGCCTTTGGTCTTCATGAATAAAAGGTTATTAGATTTACACTGATGATTAAAAAACCCAAGTGTAATAAAAGAACAGCATCAGGTCACTTCACTTGACCACTTTTCAGATAGCAAAATGTCAGCAGGGTAAAGCTGTACTTTGCATGTTGCCTGCAGTTATTTCCCTGGGGGCAGGAGCTGGCTCTGGAGGCAGCTGTAACCTTTCCAAACAGAACATGGGAAAAGAGGAGGCTGCTGGAATGTGACTGCACCACTGTATTCCAGCTATTTGGTTTCATCTTTTCCATGGTTCCATCAACTTCCTTAGCAAGTCTGCAGCACTCATCTATAGGATATCAAATTACTTAGGATTTATTTGACTTCAAGAGGTGAGGAAGCATATGCCCAGAACCTACTCCAGGGAGTCAATGTGGGAACAGATGGTGAGGAACAGAAAGTCTGCTTTCCTTGCCCAATCCTTTCTCCTGTCACTCACCTTTGGTGCACAGTCACGAGTATGGATTCTTGAATGAGTCATCCTCAAAGTCCTTATTGATACAGGGACATATTTACAAAAGAACAACAAACTTCCTAGCCAATAGGCAGAAACAATAAAATTTCAGTTTTAAAGTCTTATTATCAAGGTAAATGGCTATAAAAATGGTAGCCTGACAATCAGTGCCTAAAGATGAGAATGCTGAAAATTGCTGAGCAAAGTTTTGTTTTTTGAGTATATGTGAAGTGCGTAAATTGCTTGTATGTCAAAGAACTTCCAATAATTTCACATTAAAATTATTATTTTAAGTGCACAGTAATCAAAAAGCCAGAGCTGATATTGGCACATCAGCTGCAAAAACACAAGAACACATCAGCCAGTCTGGAAGTTCTTCTTTGGTTTCTGGGTATACTCTGTTTATGTTTATTATGATGCAATTTCACTGTGGAAGTCACCTTCTTTAGTGAAAAGAAACAAAAATGCAGTAGAAGATGGGGCTCTGCTGTAGGTGCCTGTGGTACATCAGGATTTCTCTGCTCTTTAGAAACAGAGATTCATCAAGGGTGTTTCCCTAGTGTTGTTAACACCCTAACGACATGATTTTTGAGCAGCAACAAAGACATAAAAGAGAAAAAAAAATACAGAAACGACCCAAAGCCACCCAAGTCCTCTAACATCAAGCCTGCAAGCAAAGGCTTATTGGCAGTGCTCTTGTCCTCAGCTTTCCCCTCCATCCAGCAGAAAGCACCTGGAATTGCAGTGTTCTCTCTGCCCTGCAAGTTCCCATCTGAAGGGTCCTACCCAAACTTTTGCATCCATGCATCCAGGCAAGCTTTGACACTGGAGCAAAGTCAGGTACGTTGCTTTAGCAGGGAAGGGAGCTCTGTTGTTTTGCAGAGCAAATTGTATTTTAATTTTTTTAACTATTAGACTAAACTATTTGATAACAAAAGCTAATAAAGAGATGGAAAAAAAGTCCCACTTTGATTACCACATTTTCAAAGATTTTAAAAAACTTATTTCATTGCAGTGCAAAGGAAATATTGCAACCCATTTCATAGGTAAGGAAATGAAGAAGTACTGAATACATCTTTTCACAGCCCTACAACTGGTTTTCAAAAACTTGGATTTGAATGGATACTTTTCTCATTCCTGTTCTGTGACTCAGTTTTTTGGACTAAATTGGCTTTTTTATTTTCTGTGTAGCAGATTGGGTGATGTGGCTTTTTTCCCCTCACCGCCTTTCCCTCCTCCCAGAGTAATACTCTATTCATAAAGCTACACATATGCTAGGGAAGGGAAAGAGGCAAATGGTTAAATTTTACGTATTTTATTTAAGTGATATTTAACTGCACTCACATTTGTCAGCCAGATTTTTTTGATGATTCCCAAGTAATAAAATCTTACTGACATGTGAGTAAATAATTTCAAATTAATTCCTTGTACAGCACCTCTTAGCTCTGACGCTGAAATCTGTGATACCCAAGTAATAAAATCTTACTGGCGTGTGAATAAATAATTTCAAATTAATTCTTTGTACAGAACCTCTTAGCTCTGAAGCTGAAATCTGTTATTTAAGAAATAAACAGAAAAGTTACAGTCTGCTTTGGTTTCAGAAACTGTTTTCCAGTGAAATAACATACTACTTTTTTTGGACTCTTTTATCTTCAGTGTTCTCCAGTTGTTTCAAGATTATTACCAAAAAATAACTAAGATCCTCAACCAGCACCTGGTCTCATGGAGCATTTTTTCCTGAAGCAAAATATTTAGCCAAGCTTGGATTGGTACTGACAGGGCACATTCAGCTTTTCTTTTTGTTTCTGTTGTGCAGGAGCTGGAGTGTGCATTGCCAGGCCTGTCAGAGTGGCAGGGGAAGGCTGGGTGCTCAGCTAATAGCTATGCACAGAACGTGGCTTTGAAATGCCAGGAAGCAGTGGTGAGATTGCAGCCAAGGTAAGACTTGGGATAACACAGCACGTTTCACTTCTGATCAACTGTAGGAAAGGCTAATTCATCTGCTGCCTACTGCATAAAATATTCAGACTCCTGGCTCTTGTTGGCTGTGTAGTCTATATTTATACATCTAGGACTGTTTGGAGAAAGTGCAAGGGATAAAGATAAGAATGCAAATTTCATCATTCTTTAAATCCCTTACAGCCGAAGGAGAAAGAACATCCTCAGTTTAGAAACTTCATTTCCTCTGTGCCAAGTTTCAAAAATACTTCTCCATTTCTTTCCTTTCCCCCCCCAGTGCTGAATTGCCTCTCTTTCTCAGAGCTGCATTGTCTGAGCAATGGGAAAGGGAACCTTCACACCTGATTATAGCAAGGGTATCCATTTATGTACAGTTTAGGCTCTGGGTGCTGTGGCAGCTGTGCTTGTTCTGGTGCTGGAAGGGCACTGCATGCTCAGATCTGGCATTGACCATGTCCTGATGGCAGGTAACTCAGCAGGTAATGAAGTAACTCAGCTCTGGTAAGTATTGGAAGTCACAGCTTCTACTTTCATCTATCATGGCCTTGCAAATGGCTAAAAATGGGGTTTCAACTCACCCAACTGACCAGTGAAGGTGTGTCCTAAGGATAAGATTTAGTCCTTACTAAAGCTAGGGGCACAAATTTCCCATGTTCAGGTGCTGGTTTGGCTCTGCTTTTCTGTGCACAGAGTGTTTGTTAGGTGAGCCAGGTCTCTGCTCTTTGCCTTGATATGCATGACAGCCTTGGTGCCCTGTGGCAGAGTTTCTGGCTCCCTTTGGAGGGTCTGAAGCAGCAGCAGTCCATCCCGGGGATGCTCAGTGGCTCAGGGCACAGCTGGCTGACAGCTGGAGCTCACTGGCTCAAGGTTTGTTTGCAGTCAGGACAGGGACAGCAGTGACAGCTGCCATCCAATGGCACTTTGGTGCTTAATGTGACATCAGCTGGTGGCTTTCTCCACAGCTTTTAAGGGGCAACATTGTAAATGGTCTTAATTTGTGCACTCAAAGGAAGGTTTAGCAGAATGAAAAAGCATTTAATTAGTTTGGACAACAAAGTGCTTTTGCCCTCCAATGCCTGCATGTGCAATTGAAACACTGCATCTCAGGAAGAATTTTTAATTAGGAAGCCTGGCTACTCCTTTTCTGACATTCCTTATGAGAGCAAAGAATCCCATGGACTAGTAAAGAGGAGCTTCCTGAGTGTGGTATCAGACCTACCCAGTGGCTCTGCTGGTGGGATGTTTGTGTAGGTAATAAACAGCTGGTTAATTTTGAAAGGAGCATGATGAGAGACACAACAACATTAAAGACAGGAACCAGAGTGGAGTGTGCATAAACAAAACTAATCACAGCAAAGTTCCCCTGCCCACTTCAACTGTTTGGCCTTTTTAGTCTGCCTGGTATTAAACCATTTTTCACTGTGCTATTTATTCTTGTTTAACACCATGGTCGCTCCTTAGCAAGCCTGCTATCCAAAAGGGCTAAATCTGTAAAAGAAGGATGCCTGGATTTACCATTCTAAGTGCTGTGCCAGCACAGTGATCACATCTCAATTCTAGCCATGTTTCAATTTGATTACATTATGAAAAAGAAAAAAGAAAGTAGGTGACTTTACTCTCAAATAAGGAACTTCAAACATAAGCAAGCGTTGACATGTGGTCTCTGGCCTCACACACACACTTCATTTTAACTGTCCTTGAACTGGCACTCCCACCACCCAGGGCACTTCCACTCACCGATGCTGCAGTTCCCAGCTCCAGTCTGAGGATTGCTGTGTCTGGTGACCCTCCCTGTGCTGCCTTGGCAGAGCCACAGCAGGTGACAGTCCTTGTCTCAGCTCACAGGGGTCTCTGGTGGCTGCACCAGGCTCACAGCACTGACTCCAGCACAGGCTGGGACACTGTTGCCAGGGCATGAGTGTCCCTTGCTTTCTGCCTTCTCTGCTGTGGGACATGCAAAGGTTAAGCATTCAGTGTTGGCAGCAGGCAGCAATCACAGCTAGATTTGGGCAGAACACATCTGTCAGCACCACAAACCCCAAGTTTCACTGTGTTCCACTGGTTTTGCTGGGCTGCTGGTAAAAATAGCAATGCTTTGGGACATGACACCTGCCCATGTCCCTAGGTCAGACTAAAAGCGCTCTGGGGTTTGAGAGGAGAGGGACACACTGCTGCAGGAGTGTTCCTATACACCTCTCCTCGTATATCAGGTGTGTAGGGGGAGCACAGGAGAAGACGGATTTATTTCTGTCTCAACTAAAGGATCAAGGTTGATTGTTTCCAGTGCATCCTGCTGTTACTTCTGCTTTAACTGAATTGCTGCAGGGGGCTATAGCTCTGCCTTTAGTCTCATTGGGGATTAAAGGTCTAAATACCTCTGAACTCTACAGAGGTTTTTAAGAAATCTGTGAGGCAGCTAAAAACCAGATCATTCTAACTTGTCTAAATATGGATTAAAGACTCCTGAAATATGAACAACTTTTCAGTACAGTTCCTGTTAAGCAGAATAATCCAAGTTTAGGATATTCTAACAAGGGATTCTCATAAACAGATGTGTGACAGAGAAGAACAAACCAGGCCATGTTAGAGCAACAATCCACAGAATTGGCTTAAAAATATGTATTGTTTCTTTGAGGGGGTAATTGCAATTTATGGTAATCACTGAAACAATAAAGGAAAGTTTTGTGGGATTTGAAGGAAATGGGAGAGTAGACTTGAAGAGATTTGCAGTCAGAAGGATAAGGGAATAGTGTCTTGTTTTTGGCTAAGCTGTACCTGACCTGTGAAGCAAGGATTTCAGCCTCAAGAGGTGTTTATCATGTATGATTTATGAAAATCAGCATCAATTTAGTAGATGAAATGCCATCTGCATGGAAGGGAATCTTTGCACCTTTTCTCCAGAACATGAATTTCTAATACTATTGCCAGTGATTACACTGAATGCTGCTCTGGTCATTGTGTGTAGCTGGGTTTGGATATGAGTGCAATATAATCTGCACCTTGATAGAAGGCAGATAAAAGTTATAAACAGGTCCTGGGAACAAATAAAGGAATTGCCTTTTTTTTTTAACAGAGATTAGAAAAGCCAGTATGTAACAATGCACATGATTGCAACAGCTGCTTCTGCCAATTGCTTTCTCAAAAGCAATCAGCAAAACTGGAGTGGGCTGCAGGCTGTGTGCAGGGACCTGAGCCTGGTGCTCTCCTGAGATGCCTGGTACAGAGAGAGGAGGCTGAAACCAAGCACCCTTGGGCAGTGGGAAGGTCAATGCTTCAGCAAAGGTTGCATGTCATGTCAGTGTGGAATTCAGGACTACCATTTGGGGTGAAGTTTTCTGCCAAAGAATAATTCCTGAAAGTTCTGCCTCTTCAGCATTCCCCAAATAAACTGGGAATGAAGTGGTTTCATTTATCAGGATTTATCTGGTCCCAGGGCTGGTCCCTATTCGTGATTCTGTAACTCTGTTTTTGGCAGAGGCTGTAGGGTGGTTGTTGGTGTCAGAGCTGTGATTGTTCTGCAGTAGAGGTGGAAATGCCCTGGATCTTGGGCTCAGCCAGTGCCTCTTGAGGTTTCTGTGCTTCCCTGAGGAGAGGCCAAGCTCTAGCAAGGCTTTCAGTATTTAAGTTTGGAAGAAGAGTGTAATTTTGAAAGTGCAGCTCAGGTGGGAACTCTTGAGGTTTCCAGGCTTTCTGCTGAGCAGCTACAACTCAGAGATGGGTAGGAGGCAGCAGGGAAGCTGCAGAAGTCCTGATGTCCCCATGCAGACCTGCATGGCTGAGGCAGAGCCTGAGAGGCTGCATTTCCTCACCTGCACAGGCAGCCAGGTGAGCAAGGAGAAAGCTGGGAAATGATTGACTGGTTCTTAAGAACAATTTCTTCAGAGATGGTGGCATTGAAGTCCTGGTGTTTATGGTTCCAGTGATACTTCTTGTACCAAGGCAGGGAAAAGTCTCTGAGCAAGATTTTGGGTTGTGGTGCAATTAAAGAAAAAAAAAGCAAAAGCAAGGATGGGGAGAGGATAGAGGAGGAAGAAGATAAGAGCAGCTCTTGCTGCAGCCCCAGTAAGGACCACACCTGCTGAGTATGAGAGCTGCTCATGATAAGAATAACAAGGGCTGGCTGGGTTACACAAGGGCTGGGACTCCTGAGACAGGAACTGCTACACTGGCTCTCTGCCTGACCTCCCATTCCAGCACTCAGGGACTGTCCAGGGACTGCCCTTGGGCCCTTCAAGGTGGATTTCTCTTTCATTGCAGGTGTGCACTTTATGTTCACCCCAAAGCCTGTTGCAGTTCTGCATTGCTCTCTGAGGAATCATAGGTGTGCTTTTGAAGCATCCACCTGCAGCAGTTTGGATTTCTTAATGCTTTTTGCCATTTGGGAAGGTCTCAGAAAGGAGCCTTCTGTTTTCTGGGTGCTGAGATGTGCTGGTGGTGTGCTCTGCTGTAGCTCTGGACAGGCTGAATCAGTGCCCTGCCAGGGAACTGAGACTGCCACTGCTGAGCTGTCAACCACCCAGGCCACCCTCACTGGCTCCTGACTGGACACAGGGGACGAGTGTTGGGCCAGGGTACACTGCAGGTGACTCTGGAACAGGAGTTTCATCCCACACAAACTGTGAGGTTGAGGGGCAGGCCTCACACTGGCATTACCAATGCCAAGACACATGTGGTGGTGTGGTGCATGAACAAATAAACAGCCTGGGGATGGGGTTGTGTGACCAGAGCTGGGCTGCAGTGACATTTGCAAGTTACAGAATGTAACGCTCCTTTTTGGGTTTCACAAGGGAAATGTGGGGATCTGCTTAGGTTATCTTCAAACATCTTCCCCAGCTTTTAAAATTATGTGGTTTTATTTGAATTTTATGCAGGTTTGAAAGTGATGTTGTGCATAATTCAAAAATTCACATGTCCTGGTCTGTATTTTAAACAGCACAGTGCTCATGCAAATTTATTTCCCCCTTGAAGTCTAGTAGGAGCTCTGTTATGCTAATTAGAATTTTGGTGGGGTTTTTTCCTTTCTTTTTTTTTTTTTTTCTTATATCCACAAACCCCAGATGTACATGTTACTTATTGCATCTTTACCATCTCTGTCATGGAGAAAAGGATAATTCTGCCAAAGCCAGTCTATAAAGAAGGGTGAGAGACATATATTTGAGTAGTAGCCACAGAGAGAATTAAATTTTCATTATTTTACAGGATGTAAATTATACAAAATAAGGGTGCCTGCAATTATTCAAAATTTCAGCTAAGGTCTGAAATAATTTTAATGTACTCAGCACAGATGGAAAATGAGGGCTTGTTCCTGCTGCTTTTGAAGTTAATAGATATTTTGTGATTGACTTTTAATGAGAGTAGAATCCAAACCATAGTTATTAAATTGTAAGCCCTGTGTTGCCTGGTGACAATCAGAAAACCTGCATTTGCCTAGCAGAGCAATTAATCTTGGTGAAAATGAAAAAGCACACCCCAAAACTTTCTGCATAGAGTAAGATCAGCTCAGCACACAAGAGACTGAAAATATAAATGCTCATCAGACAGAAATGGTTACTCATCTTAATGATTTCAGTATCTCCAGAATCCAAATAATGCATCTTACTCCAGTATTTCTAGTGTAAAAGGGAACAGTAAAATGAAAGATTAAGGGCATCCTAAAACACCTGGCAAGAACATCAGCCTGAATGAGATGTGGTACCTCATGGCTGCTGTAAACATTTACCCTCCAGAGTGCAAGGTTCATGAGGCTGTGAATGATGTAGAACTTTGTACAGTTCCTGTACAGAGTGCTGCTAGCATTTACTGTTTGTTTTTATCTTTTTAAAAAAAAGTTTTGTTTTTATATTATTAAGGGGAGTTCCCTTTTGCTCTGTTATGCACCCTGAATGGTGTTATTCAAATGAATACCAGAAGTGTGCAAATCTGACAAATGTTGTTTTCATCCTTTCCCTCATGTCTAGCTCTAGTTCAATGCAATAAATCACCTTAAATATTTTTTCTTCATTAGTGAATTAGTTCTTCAGCTGTTTGTAGCCTTGCAGCTGCCTCCTTACGTGTTGTTAAACCAAACTATAAATATTTCACTCTTTCCTATTAAATTAGTCCTTTTGCTGTTCTCATGACTCATTTCTGTTCCTATGGGAATTGCACATCTTGGATCCTGTTTGGAGCCAAGTGTTTTTTCATCCTGGTGTAGCTATCTAATGTGTCTGCTTTGGTAAGAGAAGTGGCACAGCCATCATTTCAGTCATTAAATGCCTCACAAATCCAGGAAGAACTACAACAAATACCTTTGCATCTCTTTATTCTGATTTTGAGGTCTCTAGAGGATTTTACAGCTATTTCTTTTTGCTGGGATGATGCTATGCCCAGACAAAGATGAGTTATCTTGTGCAAAGAAATCTGGGGTTTGTGTTGGGTTTGATCACATCTCTGAGTGAGTCTCCAGGGTCCAGCAGACATCAGCACCTTTTCAGCACTGAAAATTTCTCATTCTCTGAGACAGCTGCAGTTTTCTTGCTTGCCCTGAGTCAAGAGTCAGCTTGTGGTACACCCATGTTGGGCTCTGGAATCAGGTGTGGGAAGCCTCAGCTTGTTGTGGGGATGGACAGAGTGGTGGTGGGAGGCTACTGGGGCTGCTCAGTCTGGGGAAAGCTGTTTCCAGCCTTGAGTTTCGTTCCTTGCTGTAGTGAATTAGCAGCTAACCCTGAGGCTGGGAGCTGGGTGGGCCATGTCAGCCTGGGTGGGGCACAGCTCCTCAGTGGCCACAGCCAGGGGGAAGAGATCTGCCCCTCACTAGTCCAGGGCCTTCCTTTCCTCTTCCCATGTGGAGAAACAGCAACACACTGAGAGAAAAGCAAAGGTGGGGACATCTCTGATGGCAGCCAAGTGACACTCACTAGAAAACGAGGCCATCTCTCTTACAGGATTTCCAGGCGCCTGGGGCCTTTCTGAAATTTCCAAAAGCAGAAGATTGGGAGCCTGAAATGCCATAAAATTTAAATATGGAAAGATTTATTCTTTATGGCTGTGATATGGGAAAACTCTTGTTCCTGATTTAAAGCATGTGGGACAAATTGTGCCTAGATTTAAGCATGTGTTTGAGCTTTTTCTTGGCATTAACCCTGTTAGCTCACCAAGTCACAGATCATACATCTGTAGAACTTTTTGACACGACAGAGTGAGCCCAGATATTCATGTCATAGTTTCCAGGACTTCATTAACAGTTTAAATGCATTATTTAGGATTCCAATAAAATCACTGTTGTTTTGAATGAGTTAAAAAATAGAGATGTTACTTTCATAGAAATAAAACAGATTATTTCTGTAATTTATAAATTACATACACACATGATGAATAGCTTGAGATATTTGCAGCACAGATAGGCAATCTATTGAATGATTTTTTAAATTTTATTTTGTAGAATAGATCAGAGCACAAGCATTTCACCAAAAGAAGCAACTGATCAATTTAACAGCTTAAATGAGGTAAGTGTAACCAAAAGTTGAAATATGATGTTATAAATTTTGAATAGATGTTTTGGTTTTTTGTTAATTTCAAGGTCTTGGAATAATGTAATTGCTTAATAATCTTAGATTAGCTTTTTAAATGAAAGATTGTAGTCATGTTTTTGAAGAAAAGCTTAAAAATGTGATATGAGACTGCTAAAATAGTTTAAAAGCTAGAAGCAAGAGATTTAAGCTAACTTTAGATCACTTTTTGTTTATGCTCAGAAAAGAATCAAACACTCAGTACTGATTGAGTGAAGGGACATCTTTCAAGAACATTTGATTTTTTATCCTCTTATTACAGCTCAAAATGGTTCATCTGTTAAATGTGAATCGTTATTTATCATATGTTTATAGTATATGTTTATAGAATATATTTATATGTTATATGTCATATAAATATGGACCATAAATATGTTTTGTTTAAAAATAAGGAGTTCTCAAAGTTCCTACATCCTGCAGTAAGCTAGGAGCAGTGCAATGGAGTCTAAAAGGTGCTCTTGTTGTAAGATGGAAGGAGGGGAGAGTGAAGAGGGGAATCAAGGAAAGCCAAATAACACCAGAGAGACTTGGAACAAGCTGCTTTCACAGGGATTGTGCCAGGAGCACAGTGTGGGTGAAGCACAAAGGCTGTTGGTGTGATGACATTGAACCATGGGTGAGCCTGGGTGAGCTCCTCCCAGCCAGCATTACCCTGGGAGGGACAGGGGGTAAAGCCAAGCTTTGCAGTTATGCCAAGTGGGAAACCCTATAAAGCATCTCCCCACACCTGGGGACCCTGCACCCCAGCACAGAGTCCACTCACCCTGCAAGGACAGTGGGGGACACAGGACTTACACTGGGAGCACTTGGGTTTTGTAGTGTAGGCCAAGACAACACAACAAAACCAGTGGGAGAAAAGAGCTGGGTGAAGAGAAGCCCATTCCTGAAAAACTCTGGGAAAGAAGGCTTTGTTTCCATAATGAGCCAGAGAGCATCTATGGCTATTAATAGATGCCTGACTTTCATTAGGGGAAGACCACAATGTGTCCTTTTAAAGGAACTCAGACCCAATCTTCTCCTTGCAGTGAATTGTTTCCTCTGCATTTTATGCAACTGTTGTGCAGCTCACTGTAGAAAATCTCAATGCTGACAGGCAGGGCACATTCAGTGACAATACAAGAGAGCACACTCAGCTTCTCTAGAGCCACCTCAGGCCCTGGGAGAAATCATTAGGTTATTGTTTCTTTTGAGAAGCCCCAATGCAAATATTCACTGAAGCTTCCACTTGAGAGCTTCCATTTAAAATGCTTGCAAAGGATTCCTTAAAGGCTAAAAAAAGACATTGTAATAAATCAGTGTAAAATAATAAAACCAATTATTAGTTTAGAAATTAAAAAAAATTGTTAATAACCAATGAGGAATCAGCAAGGGTTACAACCTGGTGCTTTCTTTTGCAAAATCTTAGATTTTTTTTTGTGTCTCAGATCCATTGCAAATCTGTGCCATAAGAAAAATTCTCTTTCTGAAACAGAGAAAATGGTGTCTCTCTTCACTGCTCACCCATGACATTATGCAGACCCAGGGCATATCTTGTTCTATCTTATTGTTGCTTGTTTGTTCCCCATAAAGGAAGTTCTGAATTGAAAATGTCATATGCCTCAAGGCACAAATATTGCCTTAACGGATGCTGCAGAGATTTATTTATGTTCCCATAAAATGTGCCTATCTTATTTTAACCTGAACTCTCAGATTAAAAAGCTGTTCCAGTGTGACATATAAAAGCATTAATTTCCTTAGAGTGAAAAAATGGAACAGGTTGAAATTTGCACAGTTTTTTTTTCCAATATGAATCACTTCAAAGGCTATTAAATGCTGAAAGCTTGGATTACTCCCCTTCTCTGCCCCAGCCGATTTCACAAATCCAGTAAATCCATCAATAAACTGGATATAATAGAATAGCTGCCTTCCTGTCTGGGAGGTACAGGAGCAGGCCCAGGGGCAGGCTGCAGGCATCTTTTCATTCAGGAGCACTGTGTGAGGAGCACAGGGTGATATCAATTTATGCAGGAAGCACCAAGCCTGGCCTTTGCTCCTCACCCCTGCTCCTCACCCTCCTGGCTGAGTCTGAGCAGAGCTCATGGCTGGGACACACTTGGGTCCTTTCCTTTTCCCTCAGCTTCCCTCAGCCCAATTTATCAAACCCTTGGTGTCCACAAGAATGAGACAAAGGATGCTGATAATGATAATCCTTTATCTGGGAAATAAATTCTTTCTAGGGGCAGGGCTCTCTTTTGTCACATTGTCTCCTGTCAGGCTATGGCCTCCTGAACATGCTGACCAACATGGTGCCAGGTCAGGGTACTGCCTCTCAGTGCCACAGCATTGTGGTGAGCAACTGGGAGAATTTCAGTATCCCACTCTCCAGAGGGGTTTGACAGTGAGTGGCATTCATCTAGATGTGAGAGATTATCTGTTATCTCAGTAATTCCTTGCCCTAAGGCCTCCCCTCTTCCTTTTCAACAATCACTGGTTGGAAGGAGTGATGATCCGTGAGTCCTGGCTCAGTTTGTAGAGAAGGTGTCTCTACCACAGGCTGAGCTTCCTCTGGCAGTGGCAGTCCTTTTGTACTGTGCTGTCTCCAGCAAAGGCTCTGGCACTTCAGTGACTGTGTTTTCTTAAAGTATTATCAAAAATAACAAATGGCTGAGAAGGACTACACTGTTTCTCTTCCTGTCTTTCTCTGACTTCCTATAAAGTTCTCCATTTTACCATTATTTATAATAATGTACAATGCTTCTTCACTAGGGGAATTGGCTTAGCTTAGCATCTTTGAATTGTCAGTTGCTTTAAGAGGACATAAGAAGAGATAAGAAACCTTCATCCAAGACAATTATAATTGCTTCTTTTTCAAATTTTTGGGATGCTCTTCTTAAGAGAAAACAATATGGTTATTTTTTTCCAATGCAATTTATGGATCCATTTGAGATTGCAATATGTCCTTTCATTTGCATTAGCATGGATCAGGAATTACTGCATCACAAAACCTCGTGTTAGGCACCATAATGAACCTGGAATGAACACCATATCTGAAGTATTTGAACTGAGATCTTAGCTGATATAGGACACCACAGCTTAAATGACTTCTGTCATACTGGATTTCCATGTAGGGGCATTCTCAAATTGATGGTGATGCCCACCATGGCCTGACTTTTCCCTCTGTGTGTTTCAGCTGTTTGCACTGCCTTCTAACATGTTTAGAACTTCCTTTGACCAGCCATGAGCAGAGGTGGCCCAGGCAGGTCCTGGGGACAGGTCTGGCCATGGCAGAGCTGTGAGCAGCATGTGCACAGGCTGCTTCTCCCCCAGAGCAGATGTGCTGGCCTTTGCTCTCAGCTGTGTCCCCTGCCATGTTTCCTGCTAATTTGTGGTGACTTTTTCCTGGACAGTGCAGTGTGGCAGTGCTGTAGCACTCTGCTGTGGTTGAGGAGAAGATGGGATTGGTGGTATACTCCAGATTCATCATCTCCCTGGTAACATCAAGATAATCAAAGCTATTTAGTGTTTTTCTCAAATCCCTGTCAAGGGCACATTTATGAAAATAGAGAAGGTATTTCTATTATCCTTGTTATATGATTTCTTTGAGTGTTTTGGCAGTGCCTGGAAATTTGCCATCCACCCACCTTCCCCAGATGGGTGAAAAATATCGTTTAGAGCAACCAAATATAAACCAGCTGGTGAATAACAGCATAAGCATTGCTGAAATACAGTGTTTAACAATGTAGTCTGTGAGAATGCTTTTACACTGAACTTCCCATAAATATCAATGTGTCATAAGAAATAGTGATGCCAAGTGAATGTGTTTTCTTGAACTGGGATTTTTCTTGTCAAATGCTTGAAGTTATAGTCCATGAAGGTTAAGTCCTTTTATCAGACATTCACTTACATTTTCCTTATTGGCACATTCCTCTGCGTTGTTATCTGTGTTCTCCCTAATTTTCATCAGTTGTTCTCCTGGTGAGGTCCATGCTGTCATCAGAGTCCTCACTGGTTTGTAACTGGTACAAACTGTCATCTTTTGCTAGATGACATTAATGACTGTAAAATTCTGCCTGTCTGTAATAATTTCACAGCCACTTTGTTTGGGTTTAGTTGGGATGACAGACAATGGGAAATGAGGATTTCCCAAAACAGTGCCATATGTATGATGCAAGTTAGCACCCTTCCCTTGACAAGGAAATGCAATGCCCCCTGAAAGCTTTTGGGGGCAAGAAGGTTTCTATGATTTTCCTGAATTTTATAGAAGGAATGAAAGGATAAAGGCAGAAAGTCATCCCTGATCTTCTCAGACAACCAAGCTGATTTTTTTTGTTTAACCAAAAGTTATCTTTAGTTTTACAAAAGGGGTGCCTTACAACAAAAAATATGCAAAGATGTATTAAACTACTCATCACGTAGGTGATGTATTGTCACACAAAGGAAATCAGGCCAATAAATCAATTCATTTTTCATTAAATGAATCAATAAATTGGTTTCAGGTGCTTGACAGACTGAGGGAAAGACTTTTCAGGGTATAAATGTGAGGATTTTTTTTTTGCATCTCAGATTATTTTCTTCAGAAAATGTCCTTCATAAATATGTATCACTTGAGTGACTTAATGTTATACGTACATTCTGTGTGTGCCAGCTGTGTGGTTATTAGGACAGCCTTGTGTGGTTTTGTTTTATGTTTTGAGCTGTATTTCCCTTGAGATGGGGGAGCTGGATGCGTGGGGTGTGGGGAGTGACTCATTTTGCCCAGTCAGATGGTGATTAGGGCTTTCACAGCATTTCCATCACAGCGAGATGCTTGTGTCAGATCGTGCAGCTCAGTGCTGCATGCAGCATTAAAAATTCAGATCAGAGCTGGACCACGCATGGCACAGAGGCTGGAAGTGAGGTGGCACATAACTGTCCCTGTCATTGATTTGCCTGCAGCCACTGACAATGATGTGTTGATTTTACCTTTGCAGCGGATCACAAATGATCTGCTGCCCTGTAGAACTGGCAGCAGCCCTCATAAAAGCCCTGTCTACATAATGAAGTATCTCTAAAACAGCCAATTTAAAAAAAACTCTCTCCCAAGAATCCCTTGAGTGATCGTGTTGTCAGTAACTCTTTGTTCACTGCTGTGCACTGCACTCACAGGCTGGAGAGGGAGATTTGATTTTTTATGAATGGTAAATGGGGAGGGACATAATGTCATCAGATCGTGATGTCAGCCCAATGAATGAAATACTTCCTTAATGTATTGCTTCAAGCCCAAGAGGAGGGACACCATCTCTGCTTGGCTGCCTGGAATAAATCGCCTCTTGCTGACAAAGTCATCTTTCCCACGTGCCATGAATAATCCATGTAAATTGGGACTTAAATAAGCAGGAGTCAAGAAACTCATGGAATAGTGCACGTTTGGTCCCCCACGTCCTCCCGGAGCGGGCAGTGGAACACCCCTTTGCAGGCGCTGCCGATGGGCTCCGGGAGTTGAAGAGCAATTGCTGATCCCGTTGTTCTCTACCCAGCCCAATGTTCTGCTTTTGTCTGCAGAATTCTTTGTTGAAGCTGCAAGCCCTGGAAACTGATCTGTGCTCTGCGTTTCTGCCAGCCCAGGAGGAAACTCCCCAGCTGCCGGCACCCAAGGACACAGCCCCTTCTCCAGCCCACAGCAGCGTGCAGGCTGATGGGGCCAGTTGTGGAGGTAAGCCAGCGTGCCATGATGTGCTCTCATTTGCAATTATAAAAAAGCCTTGTGACTTGCACTTTAAAATCAGGCTTGCAGCCCTCTGGGAAACAGTGCAGAGCTAATGCAAAGCACCATTTCCTCCTGCAAACGCTGTGTAACGTAAAAAGGGGTGATACCTGTTAAAAGAATGGAAATTAACAGCTGTAATTGTCCTGTTTTCTGAGAGGGAATTTTCCTTTTCAGAGAGGTTTTAAGAATCCAAATTATTTTACTTTTTAGTTTTAATCTGTTATTTTTCCCCAAGTAAATTTACTCTCTTTACTTCCTATGTCTGTATTGTGTGAGATCACCTGCCATATCATGTAATTCTATTTTTGTCATTCTTTTTGTCAGAGCAATATCACTTCATTTCTCCTATTATTGATTTTAATTTAATGCATCAGCAGAGAGATAGCGAAGGTGAGTTTTACAGCATGTGGGTTTTAATCATTCATGATCCTGTATTATTACCCAGCTGGGCAAACTGTGGTGTGTTATCTCTCCCTCTTCCCTCAATAGAGAAATAAATAGCCCTAAGGTTCAGCACTGTTTTTGTCAATTCATGGCTTGTAGTCACAGCCCTGGCAGAGTCGTGATGCTCAATAGAAGAGGAGTCACTGCTCGTGAAAAATAGGTCAAAGGCAGTGTGACTAATACATCTCACAGACAAGTGACATGAATACACAAATACCTAAGTCGTGCACCATGCATGGTTCAAATTAAGGCAGATAGGTCAGTAATCCCTTTGCAATTGTTGTTTCATATCAGAAAAAAAATCTGGGTTAAGAAGAACTTATTTTAGGAGCTGCTTGCTCAGCATTTTCAGCAAGAAATAACATTAGGTTATTTACAAAAAAAAATTATAGTATTACATGAATTATAGTGTTTTACTTAAAAAAATTCAAAGTTTGAGGTTGGCACTGGAAAAATCAAGGAACGATGCATGTAAAAATCAAATTATTATGAAGATGAAGGAATCTAAAAATGCAAAATGTCCTGGTTTTGTTTTCTTTTTAAAAAGAGGGTGTGTTAGTCCAGCTAGGCAAATATTTAATAGCTCTTGAACACGGCTATGGAGCCTGGACTGGGGCTAACCTTGATGGGGATCTGAAGCAGAAACAAGTCTCATTTGTGTGCTGCACAGGAAAAGACATTCTGCAGCTCACCCAAAATCTGCACTGACTCCTTTCCTTTGTGTCAGGGTGGAAAGGACTCCTTTCCCAGTAGTTTGCTGCATTATTTTGCTCTGCTGGTTTCATAGTTCATTGTTAGGATGGTTCTTAATTGTTTCCCCTTAATTATTTTTTGCTGTTTTGATTAGATTTTCTTCTTATTTATGCTGGTGGTGACTGCTGCTTCCAATCCTCTCTCTACTCCCATTTCCCCTCTGCAGCCACATGGGGAAATGTTGCATGATGTAGCATTTCTCTTGCACAGTTTCAGAGCATGCTCTGCCACTCCAGCAGTTCAAACTCATGCTTTAGTTAAAGCTTATCTATTTACTGGGTTTTAATGTGCCCTCATTCTTGTTAACATCTGCTTTGTGGTTTGTGGCATTTTTAGTAACTTGCCATTTTGCACAGACAGAGCTGGTCCTAATTCTGTCTCTTAAATTGCTGCTGAAATCTTCTGGTGCATTGAGCTGTCACATGGCGCAATTGGCTATTTGAGCTCCACCTTGGCTGGAAGTCCAGGGATTTGTACCAGAAGAGTTTCTGGAGGATATGCCATGCATGTTCCATCTTTAGTTATCAGCCTTTCCTCAGTGGATATGGAAAAATTACCACAATCCTTTCAATCAACAGATTTTAGAAAGTGTACATGATATGGATGGAAATTGAAGATACAACAGTCTAGTAAGATGACAGGGTGCCACAGGATGCCAATTTTAAGGGGATAAGCAGTAACTAATCTCTGAGAAAGTCAGCAATTTCCAGTTTACTTTTGAATATGTGAGAGCTGAATTAGAGTTGCCAAAGTGAGTCTGTAAAGAGTTGTGATGGGTACCTAAGTTAGTTTTATAAAGGGGGAATTATAGAAAAGTAGGGTGCAATTTCTGTACTTTTGAATATGACATTACACCACATAAGTGCCTGCAGCAATGAGCAGCTGAACCTAACTACAGGAAATGACTTCTAAATGACTTTTAAATTAAAAATTCTGATAGAGACATTCACAGATGTAATGTGTTTAGGACTGAACACACTACATCTGAATATTATTTTTTCTATACAAGAGATTTCTGTATATTATTTTTTCACTTGAAGAATATCATAGGCATAAATACAGGCCTGTACCATAGGACTTGTCATATGAAGTCCACCTGTTGAACCATGCTGCAGATTATCAAACACTAGAATTTGGCTTTAATTCCTGTGGTGTTCTCCTGTCAGTGCTAAGCTGCATGGAGTAGATAGGATGGAATAGATGCTAAAAGGGGCAAATTACTTGCTTGGGTAGAGGTGGCTTTAATTCCCAGTTTTGGCAAAAATAGAGGCTAAAATTAGACAAGATACATGAAGACAGGTAGAATTTTGGTCAGTTCATGGGCTACTCTTAGGATAATATTTAGGGTCTTGTTTAGGATCTACACAGAACTGGAATCAGGATGATGGCCTTAAGTTAATTAAAAATGGAATTGATTAGAACTTTTCATCACCCTGAGATGTCCTACTATTTCAGTAGTTGTGCCACTGAAATTAATCAGTCTGAATTATTTGCTGACCACTTCTGACTATTTGGTAGTAATTTAATGCACTTCTAGTAGATTTGGAACTAAATTCTTTTTTGGGCCATAGCAAAGTTGCACGAGTATTCAAGCCTTGCTGTCAGAAGGCCAAGGAAATGAAAGTGCCCTGGCCTTTGGGAAATATTCTCAAATTATAAACATGCAGGTTGTCTCCCTTTTGTTTGCTAGCAGAATAAAAGAACCTCCTTGAACTTTGCGTGCTTGGTTTTACACTGGAGCTGCAGCAGCCCCTCCTTTTCCTGTGTATTTATCTTCCAGGAGTGCTTAGTCTTGAACCTGTGCATTTCTTCCATTTCTGAGCCTGGGCTGTGCCTATGAAATTGTCTGGCTGTAGATGTGAGGAGCAGCAAATCTCTGTCACCATATGGTTTAGCAGTGGTACAGGCTGTCTCCTGCATGAAGGACATTTTTAGGTCCACAGGAAGTCAGAGTTCAAATGTTGGAAAGTTATTTCCTTCACTTATCAAACACAGACTGGCTGATCTTTTTATCACATCATTTTCCTTTTACAGTCAGGGCACTGATACTTAATACTTATTCCTTGTAATAACAGAATATGAAATACTGTGCAATTGTTCTTGGTCAACCTGTTTCCCAGTGATTATGCATTTCTTGAAGTTCAAAGATGGTGAAATTAAAGCAAGGGAAGCCAGGTTCTTCTCACTGACAATACTGTTCTTCAGAAAAAAACAACCCAGCAACAACAACAGATCAAAACCCAAACAAAGGTATTAATTTTAAAAGTCTTACCCTGTAAGGAAAGAGTACTTTCCAAAAAGAGAGAACACTTTTGTTGCAGAACACCAATTATTCCAGCCATTGTCACTGCCTGTTGTCAGTGTCCATGCTTGCCCAGGACTGCTCAGTGCTCCACTCCTGCCTCTCCCAGGTGCCTTCCTAGGGTCTCTCTGTGGGAGGATTTGAATCTCATACAAGGTTTAGGAGATTTGGGTGTTGCTCTGGTATCTTGGAGAGCTGAATCTGACCTACAGAGGATGAGGTACTTAGAGGAAGGATGCAAGGTTAGAAATAACAATCAACTACATTGTCTCATTGTGAAAATGCTTAGCACAATTCTAATTGATGATGCTGGTAAGAGGAGATGAGCTTGTAAATACAAGAGTTGTGTAACTTTTACTTGACAGACTAAACTGTGATTATACAATATAAAATAGGAATTTTTTTGTTGTTTGTAAAGCAAAAGCAGTTGGATAGTGTCCAATAAAATTATATTTAAGCCATTGTAATTACTATTTTTTTAGAGAAATATAGGGTTGAGTTTTTTTTGAAGGGTTCCATTCAGACCTGGTTTTCACCACTGCCACAGTGTAGCAATAGGGATTTGCAGTTTTGGTATTAGTTGGGAAGAGGGCAAAAAAATGTACTACAAAGGTTCCAATCAATCCTGGAAAAAATACTCACTCAGCATGAGAATGTGATATCCCATGTGCAAAGCAGAAAATTGAAAGTGAAGGTAAAAGAATTTACCTAAACCTGCCAGTTCTTCTAGGAGTAAACTCATGCACAGTTGTTTTTCAGAGCAATTTTAGACTTCCATTAAATAAAAGATTCTGTGAAATATATTAGAATGCATGATATATGGCAAATATTATACTGATTAGAATGACACACATGCTGCCTGGAAATGCAAAATAATATATGTTAATTAAAAAGCTGTATATATCAATGGCTTAGGAAAAAAAGAAAATAATGCAGATGGTGCAAAATATAATGTACTATGGAAACTGCTGTAGGAGAATCTAAGTCAGGGCACAAACTTTGCTTTAGCAAAGCAAAGGAGAAAAAATTTTGGGCAAGAACTTTTGTGAGATTGTGGAGTTTCTCCCTAGAAAGTATAATCTGCATTAAATCCCAATCATCTGATAGCAAAAATATTGATTAGGTTTGATCATCATCCTGCATTTCACCTACTGAGGGTGAGGAAGATTCAATATTGAATATTCGCTTCAATGGACTCAGAGTACAGGAAGGTTAACCTCTGATGTTCCCTAGGTAGGCCCTGTAATGTGACATTATTTTTCATGTTGCCTATAAACAGAACCAGTGTGAGGAGGTTCATCAATTCCTACTTTTTCTAGCTTGACCATCGTTATAAAACAAATTTTGCCTTTTAAGGCATCTGTGGTGAGGTTTGCATTTACAGTCCAAGACATTGTTAACACCAAAAGCATTGTTAGTGCCACAAGCATGACTCCTCCAAGGAGCAGCCACTGTCCATGACCTTGAGTAAATAAACTGAATGTTCTTGGTGGTGGTTGTTATTTTCATATCTTGTGTTTTCTGAGCCAAGGTTATGTTACTGTTACCCAACAAAATCCTGCAGGGTGCTGCAAGCAGCCCTGGCGATTCTTACCACCAGGACATATTATATTTTTGACCTTCCTTTCTCTTCACCAAGGGACTAAATGAAAAATCACAAAATTAAACTTGTTGTGGGCAGTCATCGTCTTCTTCAGGAAAGTGGCTTTCAAAAGCAAACAGATCTATGAAAATACAAGTAATGCTTCTATTCTGGGAAACTCTCCATCTTTACTTCATAATTTATAAATACACCCATCCACCTCCTCCTGTGGAACTCAGAAAGGATTTATGTGAAGCCAGTGGCAGTACTTCTATTTTCTCATCCTCAGTGCTGTGTCCACCCTGCATGCAACACTTTGCTGATCTGTTTGCTGCTCACTTTGAATACTTATGCTTGGAATACTTCTGTAAAGACAAGTTTTTACTGCCCTAGGTAGCTGTACCCCGTGTGAGTGCCCCTCAGTCCTCAGTGGTTTGTGCTTTCTTTCTAGAGCCTGTGCCAGCGCACAGGGACTGGCAGAATGACACGGAGAGCAGCCCTCAGGAGCATCACTCGCTGGGGACCAGCCGGCTGCTGTATCACATCACAGATGGAGACAATCCTCTCCTGTCACCACGCTGCTCTATCTTTAGCCAAAGCCAGAGATTTAATCTAGACACAGAGTCTGCCCCTTCTCCACCAAGTGCTCAACCTTTCATGATGTAAGAAAATCTATTTTAATTCTTATGCATTTTTAAGACTTTTTCTGCAATTCACAACCTTTGACTCTTCATGAGTTTTTTTCAGTTGTTGCTATGTAATAAAAAGCAAATGTTTTTATTGTGGTGTATTTTGAAGTGGATGATTTGCAACACCAGAAATAGGAACTAGTGTTTCCTCAGTATAACAGCATACAATATTTTTTTTTAAAGTCTTTGTTAATTACAGTTAGTAAGGATAGTTTTAAATGTTAGTAATTAGAATGATCAGTGAGCACAAGATAGAGAGGGATCTCTAGGTATAATACTAAAAAATTCAGCTGTAATTGAGCTGCAGTTTGAGTCACTGATGAGGGGTGACAGTGACATAAAGCATATGAACAATCCAGGTATGTGATTTCCAGAAACCAAGCTGTGAGTCTCAGAGAGAAATCAAACTTTCTTAAAAGCTGATATACAGAGCTTTAGCTTCAGCTGCATATAGATAATAATCAACTCTATTGACTTGTGACTGTAAATAATCAGAAACTAAACTGTCTTCCAAATGATAATGTTCATTTCCAGTAATGAAAATTCCCTGAACTTACTTTTACAAATCATGTCACTACAGTCTCCTGTTATACTTGAAAGATTTGTGAATAAAGATGTGGGTGTTAAATATAAATACTGGATCAGGCTTTTGCCTAGTAGATTAATTTTTTGAAATATATTCAGAAATCCCATGATTATTAAAAAAGAGAGAGAATGAAAGACAGATGGTGAACCCATTAGAATACTCTAGGGGTACCTTCAAGCAAAAGCAATTATTTTATGCTTACTTTATAAAACTAAGTTGTCTATCCAGTGAAAGAGTAGAATAGCCATGAATTCTGAAATGTTAAGCGTGAAGTGTGCCTGAAAACAAGGCAGGGTCTGTTTGGCTCTTAGATCCCACAACTCTGCTTTTGGCTTTTGCAGGCCAAGAAGTTCTTCCAGGTGTAGCTGTGAAGACTGCAAAGAACCACAGACAGTAACACAGCTTACCAAGCATCTTCAGAGCCTCAAGAGAAAAATTAGGAAGTATGAAGAAAAGTTTGAGCAAGAAAAAAAATACCTGGTAAGACAATATTTGAAAAGGTAAATACTCCAAGAGGGAGGCAAGAATTGCAGTGTATTTAAACTTACTCAAACAATGTGAGATATGGTATTTCTGGTAAAACGAAATAGGAAAAACTTCAATGAATAGCTTTTCAGCATCTTTCAGTGCATGCAGTAGTTCTGGGACTTTTAATTTTCTTTGAACTACCTTTGGTGCAAAATTTCCATCTTTGAGAAGTGTGGATCAGAGAAACATGGCTGACAGGCTTGTGAAACAAAATTGTCCAAAAGGTGAAAAGCTACTTATTTGCTTTGTAGGAGTCATTTGCCTGGAAACTTGTTCTCCTGTGCAGATCCCTTCATTCAGGCAGACTCTTATGAACATCCAAAGGCTGGGGCTCTGTACAAGCTGATGGTAAAAATCAGAGAAATAAAACTTGTGGGGGTTGTTTGAGGTCAGTGGTGAGTGCTGTGCTGGGAATTGTGCAGTATAAGAATATTAAAACATACCTGATGCTAAGGAGGTGCACAACACAAATCAGGGAATTTTGTGATATTTTCTGACTGTATTAAAATTAAGCAAATGATATATTACCTTTTAATCCTGTTAATGGCCAAAACCTTGTGCACTGTGGGCATCATATGCTCCTAGGAGGACAATTTCATACCTAAACAACCCTCACAATATGGTCAGAAAAGAAATTATTTCAGAAGTTTGATTTTGCGAAACTGTTTTGCAATTTTATATATCTGAGTTTTGAAGATTCAGTGTAAATTCACTTTAATTTGCAGACAATTTCTAAATGCAAAATAACCCCTGATCTACAAAGCCTTTATTGTTTATTTCTTTTGAATTCACTCTTGCACAGGATTTTTCATTTGGTTAATTAAGCAGGTCAGTTGAAATTCTGAAAATGCTGTGTCCCAAGAGAATCCCAATCTTATGGTAAGAGCTTATCCCTGCAAAGGACAGAGAGCTTCAGTTACCATCCTGGAAATCACTTAGGAACTTGACTAAAATTAGGTATTTGATCAATCCTTTTGAAGTCACTGAAGTTATTTATCCAATTAGTCAGAGACTGAAACGTTCATTGCTGTCCTTTTTGGGATCAGAGACAACACTCAGATCCTTGTGCACTGTGTCACAATGGGGAGAGATAAGCCATGACAAATTAATGCCATGCTCAAGCCAGATGCTCTGCATGGCTCTGATGGAGTGCAGTCAGAACCACGGACATTTTGTAGCATGCTGGGGGTGGGGAGGGTTTTATCTGTTTGATCCTTTAACTGTCAGTTCCTTCTCTTTCTTATAATTCTTTACATTTTCCTTTGCATTCAGCCTTCTCATGGTGACAAGACTTCCAATCCTGAGGTTCTGAAGTGGATGAATGCTCTGGCCAAAGGTCGGAAGCAGCTCAAAGGTAGATAATAGAGTGTTGTGTCCCTTTGCTGCTGAGCCTTTTGGAAGTGGGAGTGTACCTGGAACCTTTTAAAGTCAGTTTTCTAACCTCACTGCTCTGCTTATTTTTCACAGTGTGTGGCAATAAGTCTCCCAATGGCAAGAAAGATATTATTTGATATGGCTTGCCTTGATTCCTGAAAGCAGGGATTAAAGTGAGCCAGTTCAGCCTCCACACCAAGGCTAGAAAGGGGAAGGGGGAAACGCCATTGTCTCTCCCTCATCACTATAAACATTCATGCAAAAGGCAGTGTGTTCTGAGCGTTTTCATGAGGGTCTAAAACACAGAAGTTAAAAAGTTTCTGTGTAATAGCACAAATGTAGGTGCAACTGTTTCTTTAGGACAGAGGACACACATCAATAAGGATTTAATTTATTTTGATCATAAAACCAGATCTTTCCTTGATAATAAATTTGCCCTTGAGGGTCAGGTTTTGCCCTTGACTGTCTGCATACCACTCCATACACGTCTGTGGGTGTATCAGATGCTTTCCCTTGGGGAGTCTGTAGCCAAGACTGATTGATTTTTTTTTTTTGCTCTGTTATAAATGGATTCTCACTACTAAATAAATTGTAGTATTATCTTTCATCTCTGTTCTGGATGTAGTTAATAATGTAGATATAGAGGATGTGATTGTGGTAAATAAAGAAGTAGAAACTTGTCTTTCAGTAAATATCTTCTGGAAATTCCCCCATGAGTACCGTCCTGTATGACTACTAGATGATGATGACAATGATTACTATTATTATTTCCCCTTAAACTCTGTGTTGCAAATACAGGAAGGGCAAACGCAAAGAAATGGCCAATTTGCATGGTTACTTTTCTGAAGATTGTATCTTTGATTCAACCACTCAATCTCCTGTCCAGAGGGTCTAGGCTTCATAGATCAGCCTCACCTTCACACCCCAAATGCCTCAATCCTGTGACAACCCTTGATTTTTATTATCTTGGATAATGGCACTGCTTTTAAATGAAGCCAGATTCATGAGGATCACATGCCAAGTACAATTGAAATGGAAAACACTCAAATGTTTGTAGACCCTTCTTCAAATTTGCAAGGCTTGTCTGTCCTTTCTAGCTCTTATGGGTTTACTAAAAATTACTGGTTTTCCCTTCAAAGCTGGCCTATATCCTCAGACTGTCACAAATAAAAAATTATGTTACTGTTTCTGCATGGATTTCAACAAATTTAACACAGTTGGAGACATCAATCTCCTGCCTTGCCCAAGGTCCTTCACCAGACAGGCGTATGCTCAGAACAAAATCTGGTTTTATGGGAGCTAATTCAGATTTTAATTCAATTTCCTTGTTGCTCTGTGCAGGTCCCTGGAGCTCCAGGGGTTTTGGCTTGGTGTCAAGTTAATAGAGTCACACATGCTTTATCACATCCAGGCAGGCTGCTGACTGGGAAGCTTCTGTCTTCTGCTGGGGTGCTCAGGTGCTCTTCTGCCAAGGGAAGTCATTTAAGAAAGGAGTGGCTTCTCCTTGTGAGGACCACTTGAGCAGCATGGCAGGGTGACCTCTGGAAGGGAGAGGGACACTTTAAATTGCTCTAGGAAGCAAAAGATGTTACACATTAAAGTGAAGCAGAATTACTTTCCTACATGCCTGTGGTATGATATTTGTTAGCAAGGAGTAGGAAAGTTTCAGGTTTTTTCCTTAGTAGTGTCAGAGGAAACTTCTTTGCAAATACTTCTAATCTATTTACTTGTCATGTATTTTGCCTTTCAGAGCTGAAACTCAGAATGTCAGAAGAGCAAAACTGTACCTCCACAGTGCCCCAAAGAAATGAGCAGTGTGAAGGCAGTGGCACCTCTAAAGAGGCTGGCACACAGGAGGCCACCAGCATGGAACCAGCTCCCTCAGTGGAAGAAACCATGGACAGTGTGTTGAGACGACTAAAGGAGAAAAGACAACACTTCAACCTCCCTGAGACTATTAAGGTATTTAAGAAGCATGGCTGTTCCCCCAGAACTCTCACCCGAGACAGATACTGGTATGTGGCCTGCTCAGGGTGTGCCAGGGAGTGCACATCCTCTGTCTGCTGGCATTGCAGTGCATTTTCTCTCTAATGAGGTGGGAGCTCTAGTGCAGCTTCCAGAAGTGACACTTCTGAGTAGAATTGCTGAGGTGCAGAAGGCTTTTCAAGCAGTGCTAAGCATTTTCTGCTCAGAGAAACTGAGCATGTTTCTGCTCATGTGAAACTGTTTGCCAGGCACTGCAGGAACCTGCTGACTTGAGGCTGTGTGCCCAGAACTGCATACCTGGTGTTCTGAAAGTGGTGGCAGCACAAGCACCTTGAGTCCACAGAAACTGTGTGACTAAAATCATTCCTGAAGGTATTTTGATGATAAAGATCCCCTCTCAGCTGAGAAATGCTGAAAGCCTCTGCAGAGTCAGTAGCATGCACTGAGGTGACAGGGACAGCACAATCATCCAGACTGCTTTGCTCTCCTGAGCTTGTACATTTGTGCTGATCCTGCCTCTGCTCCCCCATGTGCTCAATTACTCTTCTGAATGTAGGAGCAATATTCCATGGAACATGATTGCTTGGCTGGGAAATCAGGTTTTTTTTTTTTTTTTTAACTAGTACATGTATTAAATGTTTGCTGCGCCTTCACATTGCTGACAGAATATGGGGTTCTCTAAAACAATAGGTACCACCCAAACCCCCATCTCTTCTGGAGGCTGTTTTTGTGGTCAGAGGATGCTGTCCTGATGCTATTACAGCCAAGCAGGACAATAAATTCTGCCCTCAAAGGTACCTAAAATCAAAGTGTTGACAGTAACATTTAGACTTTGGCTGGTGAACATCTAGACTTTAGAAAGGTGAAGGGGTGAGAGGATGAAAAACTAAATGCTAAGCTATGTGAGAACTAAGAAATTATTCTGGGTGGATTTCAGTAGCAGAGAGCGCCCAGCAGAGATAATTTTTAATTTTTGTTTTGTTTCTATTCTTGATTCTCAAACAACTAGTTGCTATATAAAAACCAGGACTGTGCATAACAATGCCATGCTTCTCAGATCTTGGGTGCTGCATACATGACTGATTTTTTAATTGCTTCTTTTTCTGTGCTACTTTTTTAGAAAGAGAAATGAAATGGAAAATGTGTTTCATAACCAGAAAACAAAAAAAAGGCAACAAACCCATGATATTCTGTATATAGCTCTAGCATCCTAACAGTGCAGACTGTAGGATTATATTTTCAGTCATTAATTTTTTTATTAATGGGGTGAGATCAGATGACACCAAAACAAATCTCTCTGATGAAATCCAGTTCAAAAATCTTTCTTATAACAGTAAGTGGGTATCTGTCCCACTCATTTTTCAATTTTTTGGACTTCCCCTAATTTTCCAAGAGAACCTTCTAAATTTAGGAAATTGCAGTGAGGGCTTGAAATATTCTCACAAACAAGGAAGTAATGTAAATTAAATGTTTGCACATGACAATATTTTCAATTTTTTTAAGATCCTATTAATTTTCTTTTTGTTTTACTGTGGAGAGAGCTTGTGTTTTAAAAACTGTTAGCAAAGGTGCTTGGTAATACTTATCAAAACTGCTGGGGAACAGAGATTTGAGCAGGAATAACATAAAATCAAATTGATCTATTCCAAAATGATATATTTTAGTAGCTCCCTAAGCATAATATCAAAAAAGATTGGATTTTGATTATGAGTCATCCTGGACTTTTGGGGGAGAATGAGGTTTGTAGCACTGATGATGTGAAATGAATCAAGGATGTCTGTGGTAACAGCAAAGATCAAAGGCTTCATTTCAGCTACAAACAACTTTGGTTTTACTGTAGATTTATTTTATGTGCAACATTTTGTTTTCCATATAACATTTAGATCCTGCACTGGAATCTGAGCTAGATTAATAGTAAACTAGGCAGCAGCTAAACTTTTTTTTGATATTTAGTTATTTTGGCCAAAGATAGGATTTCCACAAAAGCCTGCCAAATTCTCCCTGAAGTTCCCTGTGGAAAACCTCTAAAACCCAGCTGAAATACAGATGGGAGCATGTGTGTCCTTAGAAAGGTGCAGAGTAAAATCCCAGTATATCTAAAGAGTACAGAGCACAAGACATGAATAGGAAACACAGAATATGGTTTCCAGAACCAAATACCCCTCCTGCAAAAAACCTGTGAGTAAAGTCATTGAATGAGAAAGCAAAGAGAAAATTTGGGTTGGCCTGTGCATGGCTCAGTACCCCACAAAGGGGTGGCCACCTGTTATTGTTGTATTACATAAATTACCACTTCCCATTACATTATTGGGAGATGGTAATTTATGCAATAGCTCACCTTGGGTTTAAGTGCAAGGCTTTGGGAAAAAATAAAGATTAAGATCATGAATGTAGGAGTTAAAGAGATAAAAGGCAAATAAACACAATTTTAATAACACTACTGAAAAAGCTGCACCAAATTCCCCCAAAAACAAATCCAAGACCCAGCTCCCGACTTGGAATGCAATGTGAGTGTTGGGTGGCTGTGACTGTGGCTCAGTGCCCTGGGGGAGCTGCAGCTCTGTGCTGCTCAGCTCTGGCTCACAGCCCTTCCCAGAGGAGGAGGGCTGGAGCTGCCCTGGTGGGAGCTGGCACTGCTCTAGGGAGGTGTCATGTCACTCGTTGCCTTTCTTTATACTTTTGTTTCTAAGTTTGTGTTAAATGCTGCTTTGTAATGAGCCACCACACATCCCCAAGTGGCAGACCAAGGCCCTGGGAACCTGACTCTGTGCCTGCATGGAAACAAAGCACTGCCTTTGACAGGCTCTGGGCAGGCCCAGCCCTCAGTGGACTGTCTGTCCTTCTGTCCCCAGTTTGTATTTTCTGTCTGGAAAAACAACAGCAAGCTTTAAGGCATAAGCATGCAGGGAACAGAACAGACCAGTAAGGAAGATAACTGTACACAACATTTTGTGTGCCTCTGTTCCAAGTTATGAAAACCAAACTACTACCTTATCTTTAGGTGAAGTCCTCCTTTTCTTTCTTTATAGATCACAAATAACTTTTGCCTTCTGTATGAATGTTTGCAGCCTGTCCCCCAAGGCTTTTCTCAGACTGGCTCCCTTTATGTATCTGTCTTCTCATCACTGACCCACTTCAGTTCATGTTCTCCTTGGCTGTGAAGCAGTGTTTCTATTTAATTAGCATTGAATCTCCTGCTGCTGTATGTAGCCTACAGCCCTAAGATGTCTCAGACAATTCAGTAGTTTGTGACTCCAGCTGCCTTCTTTCATTTTGAAATTATCAGCTATTTCAAACTTAGCTGAATACCAACCTGTCTTGAGATGGCTAATAAAATGAGCTAATGAAACAGGCTCAAATGCTAAGCCCTCTTGAGATCGTTTCTCTTGTGTAAAATCAATATTAATGATCACCCCATTTCTTCCCAACCACTCAGCTGCTCCAGGCTTTAATAGTTTTTGAAAGAATTAACCTTGTATTAATTGCAGAACTAGCTATAAATAAACAAATTAGCTGATTTATAGTATTCCTGCATTCTGGTTAGTGGCTCATCTCTTAACATGAATGACAGACGATTTTAGAGTGATTAACTCATGCAGACTTTTAAGAAAATGTGATTAGCACTTCTGATTAATGGCTCTGTGCTGGTTTTGCATTTGAGCAAAAAAGAAAAAAGGTTTTGCTCCTGTTGAAGTTAATAGCAAGGTGCTCTGATATAAGAAGAGTGTCGCTTCAAGGTTGATTTATTTTTAAAGATAGGGTCTAATTAGTAAAAGTTGTCACTACAAGCCCCCTTGTCATCAGCTCTCTGCACAACGGCCCCCTGTGAGTGTGTGTGCCCCAAGTCCTTGGCTCTTCACAAGACTTCATCTCTCCCACACCTCAGAGCACCTGGCCCTAACTCAGGTGCTCTGTTGTGACCTGGCAGAGACCCTGGGAAATGACATTCACTTCATGTGTGCCTTGGTGGTCTGGCCCAGGTGAAAATATGTAACTGTCAGGAGCAGGTCTAGCTGGGGAAAGGGAGGAGACAAATACCTGTTACACTGTGTGCTCCCCACAGCACACCTGGGCAAGTACTGATATTCACCAACCCTGAAAAATCAGCGTTCCTTTGGTACCAGAGATTCATACTGCCATCTTTGAACAGAAATAAGCTCTTTGCCATTGCAGGTTGGGTTTGCATTGCTAGATCTTCATGTTCTACATCCTGACCAGCCAAAGCAAATCTATTTCTCTTTCTTGAATAATTAAAAAGTTGAGGAATGCTCTCTATGAATTTTTTCAGCTTTCTGAGTATTTTGTCTGGAATGGTGGTTGTTCTCATTTTTTACAGCAAAACATACTTAATATATATGTCATGAAATTCTGGACTCTGTTCTTGCTAAGTTAATGCCAAGTCCCCATTGACCTCGGTGCAGACAGAAATAGAATTCATTATTAATGTTTATCTGGGAAGAAGAGATTATTAAACAGATATGTACCTGTACCCTTGTCATGAAATCCTGACTCACAATCTTATAAATAACTTTTTTAAATAGGATATGACAAAAAAGCAAATGGCTTTGGAAAAAATCAATCTTCAGAAATGTCTACTATATTTTGAGAGTATTCATGGACAACCTGTAAGTATGCCATGGAAAGATAGGTAAATTAAAAATTATCTAACTTCTCTCACCAATATTTTTGGAGTATTAAATATATTTAGATGAATTTTACACAATTAACATAATTTTAGTTATTTGAAACTAATTTTCAGGTAGAAATGTTGTTTTCTGATACTGATGAATTTAGTTTATATGTTAGAAATTAAAGTAAAATAAAAAGTGGTTCTGTATCTCTCCATGATTGGAAAATGCAAGGTTTGAGGATTTAATTGGAAGATTATATATTCACAGGAGATTTGGCTCTGATATCATGTATGATTAGAATGTTTATCAGCTGAGGAAGGTTTTATTGAGGGCACCAGCTGAGATATGAACTACAAAATTACACGACCTGTTGTATATATTTGCCTTTACTACACAGCAGGACTTAAACTATTTCTTAAATTCTCTTCAAGAGACTTCATTGCTGAATGTAGGTGCAAATAAAAAAATGCCAAAATTGGTGAGATGATGATTTGAAAATTTGTCTACACAGTTGAGGAATTTCTTTTTTGATATCAATGTCTGTATTCATGTGAATGTCTGTTTCTGGCTAGTAGTTGTTGTGGTAAAGGGAACTTGCAACACTGTTTGTCTAAAAAAATGCCAGCTGTCAAAATTATGGTCTGACTCTGACCTCCTTTTTGTTCATCTTCTTTGGGCTTGAAATGAGAGCTGAGGGATGGAGTGAGTATGCAAGAAGGGTATGAAGAAATATTTCCTAAGAAGGAAAACAAAATAATAAATTATTAGTGCCATGTAGAGGTAAAAGAGACTTGATTCAGAGATAGGAAAGAGAATAACAGGGTGCCTTTGCAGCACAGGGTGCAGAGAGGGTGATCTGAGGGCTGAAGCAGCTCTGTAACAGCAGCCTGGAAACACAGTGCAGTGTTCTGGGGCTGACGTTTGCCCTGTGATGTCTGGTATGGCTCAGCACCATCTTTATCCAGAATTACCTGACAAGATCTGGCAGAGAGACCACTGAGCAGGTTTAAAGCAAAACAAATTACCTCTTCTGGCTTGTTTGGCATTCCCTGCAGCTCTTACGTGTTGTTAAATGGAACATGATGCCTGGGGAAGAGAAGTGGGATAAAAAAGCCCCGACATTGCACAGTGAAGGGTGGCTCTAGAAGTGGTCCCCAAGCACTCCATCAGCCAGATGTGTGCAGTGTCACCAGCCTGTGTTTGTCTACTGCCCCCCTTGCTCCTGCTGACCAGGCATTTGTCTGTCTGAGCAGCTGTGGACTATTGTCTGTGCCCTCAGCCACTCTGTGTCTCTTCAGACCTGCCCTGTGTTCACTCATCTGGGCGGGTGCACCTGGGCCTCTCTGCAGTGCCAGAAATCAGTGAAACTGCACCCAGGGACTGCTCATAGGCATGGGAGCTGATGGGCAGAGGCTGATGGTGGACTAGGGAGCAAATAACCCTGTTTGGACACTTTAATACTGAGAAAAATGTTATTTTGTGGGTGTAGGGGTGTGGTGGCATGGTGTGGTTGGTTGGCTAGCGGGGGGGGGGGGGGGGGGGGGGGGGGGGGGGGGGGGGGGGGGGGGGGGGGGGAAGGTGGTTTTTGTCTTGTTTTTGGGTTTTTTCCCCCCTTGTGGAATTTGCTTGCTGCTTTTTTTTTTCCCTTATTCCAGTGAGTCAGTCAAGTGCACAGCTAGTTTCCTTAAGGTGTATTTTTGTATTTGTGAACATTTGTGGCTGGATCAGGCACTTAGCACCTGATTTAAAATCATATTCTCTTCCAAATCAATGCTGCAAGTGCTCATGAAAGACTAGAACAAAGTAAATGAACAGATGGTAAATGCCCATTGTGGAAGGCAGCTCAGGTGAGGATTGCAGGCAGCAATCCTGCACAGAGGCAGCTCCATGTGCAGCCTGCAGAGCCGTGTTCTTAGTGCTCTTCATCCCACCAGGCTGATGAGTGCCTTGTCCCAGGCAGGCTGTGCCATTCCTGCTGCTGTCACCACAGCTCGGGAGGTGAGCTGGCAATGCAAGGCACAGCAGCAGCACACCTGAACTCCTCCTGCTCCAGCAGCAGCCTCAGAGACAGAATAATTTTCCCTCTGTCTCGGCAGTGCAGGTCAAGAAAAGTGAGAAACCATACTGGGTATTCTCCATTAGAAAATAGATTGTAATTTTCCTTTTCAGAAATTGCATTGATTAAATTACAGTTCCCATGGAATATCTATTGAAGCAAAATACACATCTGCTCATACTCTTCTAATACCTTTCTCAGCTTTACAGGAGAAAATGAGAATCTTTTAAATATACTTTTTTTTTAATTTTTGAGGGCTATGTTTTGTTATGATTTCTCTTTAGGTAACTAAGCAAGAAAAGAGTCTCATGAAACCTCTTTACGACAGATACAGAATTATCAAGAAACTTCTGGCTGCTCCATCTTTGATCACAACAATTGTAAGTTGGAAGGAATTCATCGAATGTCAAGGAAACATACTAAATGCTGTGTGATTTGTACCTGTATGTCCATTTAGCAACAATAGAACTACAGATACCAAAAGTTCTGCTCATTGGTTAATACAGGGTGTTGATACTTCAAAGTGCTCTGTAAAATTCAACTTCTGTACATGCTAGAAGTTCCAATGTACAGCAGCAATTTCTGAGGAAAGAACTTCAGTGTGCTGGGTAAGACATTGAATGCTGGCATTAGTTTTCCATTGTGGAAAACATCTGCAATGCAGAAGGAAACCTCTCTCTTTCTATGAAGGACTTTGCTGTCACTATATCTAACTTTTATATCTTATCAACAATGCTTTTATCAATCATGTAGCACATATATGAAATTTGTAGTACTTTAATATTATATTGGAGCAATGGAACAGTACTGATCTCATAGTGAGTAAAGACCGTGGAAGTTAATAAGCATGTCTACCAAAAATACTAGTCTAATACTAGTCGGAGGTAGGTCAATTAAAAAAATTATTATTGTCCTGTTAGATGACAGTGTAACTTTACATTTCTTTGAAAAACCACAGTGCAAAGCTTGGCACGCTTGCACACAGGTATTTCATTGAAAAATTTCACTGAAATTCCCCCTAAGTGGTACTTGTTAGGAACTTTGCCCTGAGGAGTTTTTATGTTTAAGCCCTAATTTCAATAGCTCAGCTTTTTTTCTGAGGATGGAGGAATGTGAGCAAGACACCAATATCAGTCTACTGCAGTAGTTAACACTAGTGGCTATAAAACTGTGGAATCTCTTCCTCCAACTCTTTCTACAGTCAAAACATCTGGATATAATATACACACAGGAGATGTGTATATAAAGGGTAGAAGTTCCAAGCCAGACTGCACTGCTTACATAAATACAGAATGTTAGTTAAGTCTTTGCTACATGTAAAGGCTTTTGGGCACACAGAAACAAATTGCTGGCTGGAGATGCTTGGGAGCAGGGCCAGCTTCTGTCCTTTTCACTCCTGGTAGGCAATGCAACCCAGTGACCCCAGGAGTGCTTTCATGAACAACCTCAGGCAAACCTTTCAATATGTGTGTTCTGTTTTCAATACATCCAGGAAGTCAGATCCTAATTCTTTATGTTGTCAGTCTATTACTGGAAGCATTGTACTGTAAACAATTAATTGGATAATGTTTTGCATTTCCCAAGCAGGAGGAAGAAGACTCAGATGAAGACCATTCTCAAAGCAGCCATGAGTTATCATCTGGCCCAATGTCTTGCTTCCCTGTTGAAGAGCACCTGTGTTACTCACAGGAGGAGAGTGAGCCTGCACATATTTCACCTCTGGATGAAAAGAAAGTTTACAGGCAAACAGCCTTGTCAATGTCCAATTTACATGAGGCAACAATGTAAGTTCTCTCTTCCCCCCTCAAATGTTTTAAAATATTTCTTGTAGACTTTGTAAGTGAAATATGAGCCTTTAAGAGAAATATGAGCCGTACTTGTTGCAAAGGTATATTCTATACAAAGGAGTGATTTAGTGCTTTGTCATGGGAGAGAGGAGGCAGAGGAGATTCATTGTTTGGGCAGCACACTGGTGGTTTGAGCTGTTTATTCAAACAACTTTTTGTCTCCAGGAAGTGAAAGGTAACTTGTGCCTTCCAGGAACAGGTATGTTCTCATACCTTAGGGGATGGTATCTTTCTTTTGTGTTTTGATTGGAAGGTCTTAGATGAATAAATGAAGCTAACTAGACTCTAACACTCTAGAGATCAAATAAAAATTTCTTAATTTCTATGTAACTCAACTATGTGCACAATTATTTGCTCCTAAGTGCTGGGAAGATATTTCTGTGAATTTTGTCACCATGCAAAAAAAAAGAAATAAAAATTACCAGGAGCAAATGTCATAACAGAATTCTCTCTCTGCTTAAACTCTTATTCTTTGAACACTAGCTAAAACATGGCCTCCAAAAATTATGCTTCTGGGTACCACTAGCATTTCAAGTACATCACGGTAATGATTGGGAACAGCTGCAAATAGGAGCAGGGCTTGCATGTTGACTGTAATTCAGTTACAGCATTTCCTCCTGTGAGATACTGAGCCCTGTCAACTCCATTAATTCCACAGGGAATTTAGGCCAGTAGCAAGGCTCAGTCCTGAATGCTTCCCCTCTTCCCTTGACCAGAGTCTCTGCCTTTCCCTTTATTAGCTGGAAGACCAGTAAAAGGGAAGGAGAACTGTGTATGGAGTGTGATGGAATGTCTTGGGGCTCTGGTCAGTGCCTGGCAAGAGCCCAGAGCAGAAGCTCAAATGCAGGGCTTTACAACCCTCCCAAGCACAAGGAGGGTTCATGTTCCTGTCTCTGCTCCACAGGCCAGTTCTGCTCGAACATCTCAGAGAAACAAGAGCTGATAAGAAGAGACTTCGCAAGGCTCTCCGAGAGTTTGAGGAGCAGTTCTACAAACAGACAGGAAGGTAACTCAGCAGAGCCCTCTCCTTGTCCCCTTTGGCTCCTGTTTGTCTCTGTGAGGGTGGTCACTCTGGGGTGAGCAGGCCAAAGGGGCTGCACCTAAGGGCAGCAAAATACCCTGGAGGTGTTTGGTCCCTGAGATGTCCAACTGTGTCTCTGCTTAGTTCCTTCAAGATGTGGTCAGCCATGAGGAAAGCCAGGATTTGGGCATCTTCCAGGACATGCCTGCAATGGGTTTATACCCACCTCAGCACAGGATATTCCCTGAGCTGAAAGGAGGCTGCTAAAAGTCTCTTGCTGAGGATGTCAGTCTGCAGGGAATAGACTTAGCAGTTGGGCCATTTTTAAACATCCAGATTAGAAAACCAGAAGCCACTGGAGTTTTTTACCCAGAATTAAATAATGGACATTTTTCACTCTGTTTTTCCTCTTCATTTAGCAGACATTTTTGTTTATGGGCACTGGTAACAATGGTACGTGGGCACTGGTAACAGTGTAAACTGGTAACCAGTATCAAAGCATTATTACGACTTCTCCTCATATATAAGAATCAAGTAATTATGCTTCCACAGATGTCAAGAAAGTTGTCTAGTATATGAAAATTCAGTGTTTTAAATATGACTTTATTTCTGTATATTAGAGCTTTTTGACCCTGTCAAATTATCTCAGTCATTTACAGTCAGTAAAAAAAAACAACAATCCTCATCAGTGGTTGCAGAATTAATTTTTAAGACTGTTTCTCTTCTTACTCATAAAAAGTGATGGTGCTTTTATTTGTTCTTCATAGGAGTCCTCAGAAAGAAGATCGGGTACCAATGGCTGAGGAATACTCTGAATACAAGCACACAAAAGCCAAAATCAGGCTCCTGGAGGTTCTCATCAGTAAGCATGATATTTCCAAAACAATTTGAAATGAATGCAATGCTGTGATATTGTTCTCTAGGGAAAAAAAATCCAAACAAACACACAAGTAATGAAAAAGAGAAAGTAATTTTACAGGTCTTGGTCTGCTGCACGAATATTTGACACACTGAGATTTTTGATGCACTTTACCAATTATAATAGCTGTGATGAGAGAGGACAGCAATATGCAAGAATATTAAGCACGGGTGAGTGGAATATAGTATATATTTTTCCTTTTGAAAAAGCCTTGAAGTGCACTGTGAGAATGTTAAGAAATTAAAAGGATGCTGAAGTAATGTAGATTCTCAGTTTGACCTGCTCTAAAAGTGTGAGGAAATATTTTGCAGGTTTTTAGTACATCTTAGTACATGCTAAAGTGCCACACGTTTGTTTCAAGAATTAACATGTCTTATAATTGATTAGTAATGTTGGATATTAGGGTGCTGATTCACTAGAGTAAAAGAAATGAATTGGAGTGAGTGAAGGAAACACTCAGAAGATACTCTAGCTGTCAAGACAGAGCTGCCATTCAATTCCAGTGGCTTCAAAGAAAGGTGCATAGGAAGAAGCAGTGCCAGGGCTGGGAGCAGAGCAGTGATGCTGCTTAGGCAGGAAAAGGGCAGAATGAGACTGCCAAACAGAACTGGTGGTGTTACAGGAATAAGAGAAAGTGCTTGGCAAAATGAAACAGTCACAGGTTGCTGAGAGAAGATGGAACAAATGTACTGGCTGCTGTCCTTTTCACCAGTTCACAGGACATGGCTCACAGAATTTAGAAGTCAGTAAATTGATCAGCTACATGCTAATTTTGATTTCTCTATTAACCTTTGCACTTTGGTTTGCCTGACGCTATAACATTCGCTTCTCGAACTACCAAAGCTCGTTTAAACGCATGCACTTTGTAAAATGTTGAAGTACTTCTTGTGTTATAAATTGCCACATATATCTATAAACCAGGACTAGATTACTGCATTATGCTAAGATATTTTGGATAGATAAAGTACATGGTATATAAGTGAGTGTCACAGTTATCTGATGAGGACTGCTAGACTTCTTGTTTACTGAAAATATGGTTATAAAAAGTTATTTTTCCATTGGAGTTACGCATCTTTCTTAACTTTCAGAGCACCACACTTTGTAATATTAAGAAGAATTGTCACTGTTTATGGTAGGTCATTGGTGTGAAAAGTGGGACTAGTAATAGAAAGATTATCAGCAGGTTTTGTACTAGCAATGAAAAGCAGGGATTCTGGGAAATTCCTACTCCAGACAGAAAGAAGGGAAGAACTACTTAAAGGGAAAAAAGGGACTGGAACCAGTTGAATCATGTTTAGTGTTTTGCTTTACCTGTCATTTTGTATTGACCACATAGTATAAGCAACCTGTTTTTTATCTTGGGAAGAAGATTTTGATTTTATAAAGCCTATTATGTACCAACAATGTTTGTATTTATCTAGTATGTAATGGCATGATTTGGAAGATGTACACATCTTCAAGTAGTATGGAGGAAAAAATATGAACACTAAAAAAAGGAATTTTTTATTTTGCAGCTGTTTGTTGTTCCAGTGTACTGATTTAATAATTTATAACTTAACTTTTATGAATCAGAAATGGTCTTCATAAATCTGTTTTAATTAAAGTCATCTAGAGCAACAGGAACAGATACAGAGCTATTTGAAGTTTACAAACTACATCTTTGATAAGGGAAAATGATTTAATGACATGTATACAATTGATATTAAAATGTAATCTATATATTCTATATGATTGTATAATATTTTATACAACAGTACAAATAAAATATTTTTCTATTATATTTATTATGTCGAGACACAGTTTCTGTTTTCAGTTAGCTAATATAAATAACATAAATAACACTGTCAAACAACACGTTGGAAGTGCTGACATTTCTAGGCTCTGAAATTCAAATCATGCTGCAATTACAACCTTTCATGCTGTTCAGTTATCCCAGTACTTGTTCAGTAGTTAAAATGAATGCATATTTAAACACCATTTATAAGCCGTTATTTTTATTTTGCTAAAGCAGTTTATATAGGATTTTGTTATGTTTGGCAAGAAACAGAAACAATTTTTGCAGCATCTAGGTATAAATGGTTGCCAGAAAGAAATCCAGGACTTCTAATCATTTAAAGCATCGGGGGAACAGAAGGGAAAGAGGGAGAGAAGAGATCCTAAGAAGGCTATTGGAGGTTTTGAAGACCGGTAGTTGCTTTTGGTGACAGCGGCATGTGCATGCTTCCGACAGAACTGTCTGACTATGGAAATGGGAACAGAGGTTTGAAGGCTCCTAAGGAACGAGGGCAGTTTTAACGTCCAACACTGATATTGCAGGTCTTGCAGCTGGGATCTTTCTTTGCATTTGCAGTAGACAAGCTCATTAGTTGGTGACCAGTAATTTCAGCAACTGTGCCAAGGGAGAGATCCACAGGATCAGTGTAAATTACTTCCAAAATAACATCCTGGGCGTGATGGTAAACCATGACCCCGTCTTCTTCATCGCAGGTCAGAAATTTGTTATCTTTTATGTTCAGCTGGGGAAGGCGCTGCTTACAGAACTCATCTCCCGGTGACCCCACCGGGGCGATCACGAGGATGACGTAGTGGTAGGCTGTGTACATGCAGTAGAAGTCTCCAAAGTACAAGTTAGTATTTGGGTTGAAGAGTTTTTCAGCTGCAATCTCATACCTGTATCTTCCATAGGGTGAATCTTGGGGTGGCTTGCCAGTGTTGAACTCAGTGTTGCAGCTAAAGAAGATGCCTTCCAGCTTCCCACTGATCGGAGAGCCATGGCTGCCACTGTTATCCTTAACAGAGGGCTGCATAGCATTCCCATGATGCTCTCTACAAATGAAGCACTGGTATTGTTTATTTTGTAACACATGGCAGAGAAAAAGTGGAAAGTTAGGACATCATGCTGTTTAGAAACAGGACTGAAGGGACACAAAGGAAAACCATTAAACTGAAAGACAGGGTTAGTGTCAGGGTTTAGGACCAAGAAAATGAAATGCCATTGGACTTGGGAAGAGCTAGAATAATTCCTGTTCAAGGAGAAAATCTGCTCTTCCAGCCTGCTTTCTCTGTCAGCAGTCTGTGTATCATAAGCAGGCAAAAAAAAAGCACAAACAAAAAAGCCCCCAAATCACAAATATCTTTAATTAACTGATTTGTTCTGACTTACACTACATTTCTAACAATAAACACATGTTGTCTATTGCAAGTCAGTCTCCATATGCTGATTATGTTTGTTAATATGTATTTTTAGCATAGGCAGTATATAGCTCATGTAGAACACTGCCAGTGAAAGTTATTTCTGAAGGATGCCTTTTAGAGAGGTTATAGGAAGGAATGTATTGTCTGCCAGTATTTTTTGTCCCCAGATGATCATTTCAAGTCTAATTGGTCTACTGCTGACTTCAATCAGTGCAGAGCTGGGCACAGAGAATTAGGCAATTTGGTTAGTTTCCATTTTGGTTGGTATCCAGCTTCTGCAGTCCTAAGGGAAAAAATACTTTTTCTTTTTTTTAACTTAGCTCAATTTTATTCCAGTGAAAAGAAATGTACAATGAACAAGTGATTTTTTAAAACCCCAAATTGCATTCAGCAGCATTAGGCTGCTAAATTTGGGAAAATACTCCAAAATACCCTCTCTAACCCTCCTTAGCACCTGAGATTTTATGTATAGCAGGGCATTCCCCAGTATTTGTGTCCCACACAACTCTGGACATGCTCAAGTGGCAGCTTTGGCTCCCTCTGCACCTGCAGCCAAATAATACCTGAAAGGGAACCATGTCCTTTTGTAAGTCCTGCAAAACACCATATTTGCTAGGCACCCTTAGAACAATGTCTTTATACTCACTGACATGACAGACTAAAAATGCATGAGGCTGTGGGGCTGGAGATTCTTATGATTTTTATATTCCCCTCTTGCTTTGCTTTTACTTTTCTTTTTTCCTTCTTTCAGGAAAGGGAAAAATAGCCAAGAAAGACTGTTTTCTCTCTGCTTTTAACTTGCAACAGGTCCATGTAAAATGGTGCTGTGTGGGAGAAGGTTTTGCTTGGTTAAAGTGGGAGGTAGCAGTCAAAGCAAACAAACTCACTGTACACATTACAAAACAGCTCTGAATCAACTCAGTAATATCTCCAGCTGTGATTAGTTTTTCATTATTTGTAATCTCAGCAGCACATCTTTATTTTACTCTAAGATACATTGCAGAAGTTTTCTGAGCCATTCAAATACTACCTACTTATTGTCTCAAGCCCAATTTCATAAGACATTGATTGGAGTGGAGGAGTGTAATTAGTATTTTATGACTGAAGAGGTTACTAGGGAGAAAAAAAAGAGGAAAAAAAAAAGCCTGAATAAACTTAAATAACCAGCTCAAACCTCTGCAACCTGAAAAACCAGGCTTCATTCTGAGAAAGCAGGTTCCATTTCTGTGGCAAGATACTGACATCCAGTGGCCAATTAGGCTAATTATAGGTTGTCTTTTTGGGGAATCTGAGGTGCTTTTGGTGCTTCCAGCCCAGGTAAGCTGCAGTGACACAAACACCCCTTCTGAGCTCACCTCAACCCCCTCCATTTGGTGCTGCTTTAGCACCAGGAGCAGCTGCCTGTATGCCAGTGCTACCAGAGCTTTTCCAGGCTGTGTGATGACACCAGAGACCATGCAGGCATGGGATGACAAGGAATTTTCCCTAATAGGAAGCATGTGGTTAGGGCTTTTAATATAACATACAGACAGGTGTACTGGGGAAGCATTAGCCCTTGTGACTGTGTTAGTCTATTTCTGATCACAAGAGGGGACCATCAGCCACTTCTAGTAGTTTAGCTTCCCAATGGCCTGGTTAAACAGCTTTTTGTCTCCAGCTCACTAACAGAGGGAAAACAAACCCATCTCTATTGCTGTCAAACCAAGAAAGAACTTAGCAGGAAGAAGAAAAACAGATAGACTGCAATCAATTAATCAATTAGAGTCACATTTGGCAGAGTAAGTCCAAACCCACAGCTATAAATGCACCTCAGTGGCAATTTTCAGCACTAATGAACACAAAGGCAGATGAACTATGATTACATAGCTGAAAACAAAGCAATGTGAGGATCAGAACAGCACAGGCATTTCCCTTCTGTGGGATCCAGCCCAGGATGGCAGCAGTGGTTATGGTTATCAAAGAACCTCAATTTATTCTCTACCTCAACTGAGTTTTGCAGCTGTGTCTCTATGTGCAATAAAATAATCCTTCCAAAACACAGAAGGGGAAGAGGAAGCCCATGCTCTGCAATATCCAACACACTCTAGGAATAAATTACATACCCAAGACTACAAAGTGGGAATGTTTCCAAATATAGTGCAGTCTGTTCTTTGAAGCTGGATTGCCTTGAGTTGTTTTAAAAACTCTCCATTCTAGGCAGGTACTAGTGGGACACTCACTCAGAACTGAAATTATGTGGCCCAGCAGGAGCCCTATCTCCTGATGAATATTAAAGAAGCACAGTCAGTGGTGCAGCCTTCCAGCACACTGCTTACCTCTCATCCATGTTCTTCTAACAGGAGAAGGTTACTCTGTGTGGCTGTTCCTGCTCATGCAGCACGAGCTTTGACTCCTTCTATCAAACAGTCTGCTTTTCTCTTATCCTGATGCTTCCCACCTTGTGTGGAGGGCACACTGGGTCTCCACCAGAACAGGGAACCTACCTCCAGCTATCCTTTTTTGTCATTCCAGCTGAAGCATGGTGTTTTAACACTGTCTAAACATAATGCCCTCTCCCTCCCCACATGGTCTATAAATTAACATTGATTGCAGAGTCTGTATAACTGCATTTGGGCATGGAAATAGGCTGGTTGTACATGGGAGAGCAAATATTTGAGATGGAACTCTTACATGCAGGCAAACACCTGTGCACATTGTTGTACACTCCTACTGTCAGTCACCTCAGTCCTAATTTCTCAGTACAGTGGAAATATTTGGATACTAAACTCTCCATTACGGTTACAGATGCTTTTATGAGGTTGGAGTCCCTGTGAGTACCTCAGTTTCTGCTTCAAAACAGACTTTTATTGCCTAATGGAGGTGCTGAGTTAAGCAAGGAGAAAGAAACGAGTTGTGTTTTATTCTTTGCCTTCCTCTGAATGGGCTATAAAGCATACAGGCATTCTGCTCCAGCTTCAGCACAGCTGTCTCTATTTACTTATTTTCATTACTCCTTTAATTTGCCAAAGGACTTTGAATATGTTTAGTTTCTTACCTGATATAATCAAAGTATTCTTTGTGCTGATTCCGGTAAAAAACAGACAGCTTAAGCATACGGCCTGCAATCACTTCAGCTTTTTCCAATAGCTGTGTTAGGTGAACTTTTGAATAATCTGGAAAGGAAAGACAAACTGCTAGTACAGGGGGCAGGAAAAACCACAACACTCTCCAAAAGCCACAGACACATGCAGACTGAAAACTTGGTAAGATACATCACATCATGCCCCAGTTTTCAACAGTGGCAACAAGCAAATCAGATGGCAGGGGCAGGTGTTTGTGATTCTCCCCACTCCTTCCTCATGAATACTCTGCAAGCCGGCAGCAACTTTCAGCTCAGGATTTCCTATGTTAGAGCTGGTTTCCCTTATTTGGGACTGCAGTGCAGCTCAGGACTGCAGAGGAGCTCAGGACTGCCCTCTCTGGCTCATATCAGTTGATAAACTATTTGTTACAGTATACCTGGTTGTGAGCCAATAACCAATGACAGTACTAACAAAGCTTGCTCAGGACCCAGCTTAAATGGCTTCCCAACCAACATGGGATTCATACTGAGCTTGTCTCAGTCCTCAGATTTCACACAGGTTTACACAGTGACAGCAAGTCTTGTTCATCCAAAGGAAGCCTTTTAAATCAAAGACAGGCCAAAGTGACCCTCGAGATGGGATGTCGATGGTGCTGAGGCTTTGCAGCATGCAGAGAAGGCAGAGCAGCAAAATGTCTTAAGCTGTCAAAGAGCTGTCCTTCTACCTTTACCCCACAGGTGCTGGTAGCCAGTGACAGGACACAGGGGGCCCTTTCCTAGCCTGGGACAAGCAGTGGTGCCAGGCACAGCACTCTGGGAGAGCTGAGCTAATGCACAAGCAAAGGGCAGCCCAGCTGCCTCTGCTTAACGTGCCAAACCTCGGCACATACAAAGGCTAAAGTGTGAACTCCAGTTTCCAGAGGTGACTATTGAAGGGCACCAGCACAGCTGGCACTGGCAGGTGCCCAGCCCAGGGTGGCAGTAGAGGCGGCACTCATTGCCTCCAGGCTGTGGAGCAGGATCCCTCAGCTGTTACCTGCGGTGCAGAACTCGATGATTTCGCTCCACTCGGACACGACGTAGTCGCCATCGACCTGCTTGGAGGCCGTCTGCACCGCCACCGTGTACTCCGTCCTGGGGCTCAGGAACCAGTGCCCGCGCACCGTCATGGGCAGCGGAACGGCCTTGGCCACCAGCTTGGTGGGCACGTCCTGCACAAGCAAAACACCAAGGGACACACAATCAGCAGTGACACCAAACCAATCTGCCACCCTTTCCTTCTCTGCTTTTGCAGTAGCCCCCAACCCTGGCTTTTCTCTGCAAACTTATTTCCCAGAGTTTGTGGGTGCAGTAAGGTGAGCAGTACCAGAGGACTGTGGTGTAAGGCCTGCTCTAAGAGACATGGGGATAGCCTGCATGTATGAATGAATGATTTGTTCCAAGTGACTGTGGCGTGATACTATTATATATAGCCCAAATATATAATTGTCTCTAAGGTCATTTATGCTTACATATGCAAAAAAAGAAAGACGTGCTATTGAGAACAAAGGTATCTTAATTTAAGAGATCCTTGTGCTCTCACTGGTTTCTTTCGGCCAATATAATCAAACAAAATTCCTCCTGCTGTCAATCAGTCCAGCTACACTGCTGCTGCTACCTTCCAAACTGAATTTCAACAGAGATAATTAAACACATTGCAGAGTAACTATGGCTGGTTCACATCTTTCAAAATACCCTTGTGAACAGCAGTGGCCAGAAGAAGCAAACAGCTTGAGCCTATCACTGAACCTCTTGCTTTCCCCTCCACTGCCCCTTCAGATCCTCTGTTCTGCTCTTCCAGTATATCACAGCCCCAGGGTGCAACCAAGAAAAATAGCTGCTTGTTGTAGTTGAAATACTTGATTTCAACAGTACTAAAGCCTTTGGTACAGGCCACCAAAGGACAGAAAAAATGCAAGAATGGGACATTTTATACAAGAACTGTGGAGGAAAGGACTCACAATGGAGTTCAATGATTCTCTGTAGTGTACCTGAGGAGCTGTGATAGAATGAGAGATATTTATTACTGAATATTCACCAGTAATAACAGAATAGTAAGACAGCTGCCATGTGAAAAGTGGGCACTTTAAATGACATCCTTAACTGTCCATCTATAAATTCTAGTCTACAATCATCTACCCATATACAGTAGTCCTACACTAGGACTATAGGTAGATAGTAGTCCTATAGCATAGTAGACTTTTAATGAAAAAAGTAATAAAGGGGAGATATTTCCTGGTCATGATCTCTAAGCAAGATCTGAAGGACTTTTTTCCCCCTTGTCTTCTATTATGGAAAAAGATCTTTCTCCTTTTGTTTTCCTATCAACAAAAAATTATCTTCAGTTTCTGTATTAAGAAACTGCAAAATTAGCAGCTTGGGATATTACAAGAATTGATGCAATTGAGTGATAAATTCAGGGTAAAATTTTGTTGTCATGATTTCTCTTTTGCCAGTTATCATTTAAATCAAATAATAGTTGGATGAAAACTTTATCTGAAAAAGAGAGAGTTGCGCATGCTACAATTCATAATATATAGAGAAAAATTACAAAGAAAAAAAAACAAGCACCAAATGACATTTAAAGCTACCACCCCAAAAGGCATCCCACTGGACTGAGTCTGCTACTGCTAATGCAGCCAGCAGGTGCCACAGTTAACATCATTGCTCTTCCTGTCACCTCTTCCTGGGTTATTGTAAAAGAGCTTCCACCTGGGTCAGATCTCTGTGCTCACACCCCAGAGGTGGCTTTTTCCCCATTAATTTTGTCAGTTTTCATGTAACATTAAAAGCCTTGTTGCCCCATGTGTCAAAGCTTTACTCTCCAGCTGTGCATCAGCTACCTCCTTTAACTATACCAAAAAAAAGAAAGGGGCAGACCACCATAGACCTGAGGGATTTATGTCTTGCACAGCTGGAGAGGAGGGGCAGATGTGATGCTTCTCACAACTCTAATCCACTGTTTTTTTCCTAAGCAAACACCACTTTTTTAAAGGCCACAATAGAGAAGAAATATTCAAATGTTCACATTGAGGATCCTCTGGGGATTCACCACTTCTCCCTTTCATCTTCTGCTCAGCTCTCATTCCTGGCTGAGCCACCAAAGAAGTGCAAAGCAGGTACTGTGCCAGCTCAAGGAGAGCCAGGATTCTAGAGTGGCAGATGGCTGCTCCACTACCAGCGCCCACCAGACAGCTCTAAAGGTACCTGGATGGCAATAATTTCTAAGAACAGCCTGGGAGCTTTGAATAACTAAGCAGCAGCAAGGTGTATGAGTCACTCTACTCTCGTTTTTGGGAAAAGAGGCAGCTTTCAGTCCTCAACTTTCTCCCATTTCAGGTTACCCTTCCCTTTGCCAGGTCATCTTGTAGAACACATAATGGGAACTCAGCACACCCAGATCCTAGTCCCAGTTTTGCTAAATATTTGAGTATTTTCTTATTACATGGGAGTAATCATATTTCTATATTTTAAAAAAGAGAGGAAGTATGCAAAATGAATTGAAAAGAAGACAAAATCTTATTGCGATTCTAGTCTTTGTACACCAGTACCAATACAAACCTTCTCCTTCACAGAGATGATGATAGTCAAAAATAATATAAATTTATGCACCTCAAGTATACATTATATATTTACCAGCAGAAACAGTATTGGGAGGTTGAATCATTCCCAATCATACAAGAAATCAAAGAGCTCCCTTTCCTGAGGTACAGCATGGATCTATCAGGTGAAGTCTATATCCCAAGTAACTTACAGCCATCTGAGCAAACTGATACTTAATGTTAATTCTGTATAAGTTATATAATTCTGTATAAACAAGCTGGTCCCCTGAGTTAACACCTGTGAGAGAGAGGGGCACTTGCAGTGCCTTACCCTACCTGTAAGCTAGGTAAGGATGGATTCTCCTTGCACAGGCCAGGGTGCTGGATGCCTCCTAGGAGTAAATCCCAATGCTCTGTTTTGTATCTAGGCAGTTAGGCTTGCTGTTTTCTCTCTAAAAAAGCTCTGCTAGGAGTAAGGGCAGTGCTATCCCCCTCCTTTATGCAAAAGCTTTGTTAGGAAGTCAGGGGATGGGTGGGGACTGAAATCTGTTCCCTGCTGTGAGGATTCAGTGCTGGGCTATCAGCTCCTGCTGCTGAGCTTCAGCTGGGAAACTCCTATGGCCAACCTTAGAGGGAGGAAGGATGCTTGACTGGAACCACACCTGGCTCACACATTTGGAATCTGAGCACTTCAATTATCAACCAAAGTTCGTTCTAGAAGTTGTGCTAAAAATTGTTTAGTACTGAAAATGCATGAAAGCAAAACCCCCATGCTCTGGCACAAAGCTGGATTATTCAGTCTATGTTTTACTATTGTCCACCCTCTCTCTACTCTCTGGATCTCTGTCATTCAAGCTTGGGAATAAAACAATCAAAAAATCACACAAAAAAATCTCAACCAAGTCACTAACAAAATTAATAGCAATAAATTTTTAGTTAATTCTGACAAGACATCCAAATTATTCATAATTGTAATTGTGGATTTTAGTCTCCTGTTCTCACAAAACCAATTACCTTTGTCCTTTGACTAAACACTACTGCACAATAAAAAGCTAGGGAATTGCTGAGAAACACAAAATAAATCTAATAGCTTTTCTTTATTCTACTACCAATATAATTTCTCCCCCTTCCATTCTAGTCTCATTGCTGTGATAAAGATTCTGAAGTGTATGTGGTGTTTGCTCTACTAGGGTGGCTCTACTTTTCACAAAAATAAATGTTCCAAGAATACACCAGTTAGCACATGAATGAAAAAAACATATAGAATAATAAAATACATGAAATTAGAAAGAATCTGTCCCACTTTAGAGAGTATATTTATTCCTGCAGTGTAAAATGGGAATTTCAATTCAAAGGTAGTCAGTCCAAAATTAGTAAGAAAAAAGCTAAAGTACTCTGCTTTATTTGCTACTACAATTAAAAATGGGGAATAATACATGCCTATTATAACATGAGGTTTAGTAGTGCTTCACACACTGGTTCCTAGCAACTGCAACAACCTGGCCAAACATGTAAAATTCTCAATTTCAATAAAAAGTAAGTGATTTTTCGTTACTCTTACTGCATATGTTACTTCCAGCCAAAAACAACAACAAAAGGCCAAATAAGAGAAGTATACACCTGCCATTAACAGAAATCTCATGAAAAATACTCTCACAATAAAAAGTCTCAGAGAAATTGGTGGCAATATCTTCTGTTTATCTCACTGGCTTAGAAACCAACAGTTATTTAGGTGCTGAGAAAATTAGAGCCCTTACATTTGGTTGGACAGTTATTTGTGCCTTGGCAAATCTTATCTTTTAGACAATGCCAACATAATTTTTAAATTTGAAGAATGTTCTATCTCAATGTTTCTCTATACATCTCAGTATTTCAACTGTTCTGAGGTCAAAGCAAATTTTGCTGGATTTGGTAAGTAAAGCATTTGCAGGTCCTGCAATGCCTTCAATATGTTCCTGCACCAGAGGCTTGAGGAAAGAGGCCAGATGAATATTCAGGTCACAGTGCTGAATGCTGCAAACTAAAATTGCTGGAAGCCTTCCTGAAGTACATTAGAATTTGTGGCTCCTCTGTTAGAATGATATGTGTTGCTCTCAGGAGTCTGTCACTGAATAAGGACAGGCAGAGAATACACACATTCTGTAAATAATGATGAAGAACCAGTCAGGAATAAAAATGGCAGTCTTGAACTACATTGCAGAGGTACCAAAAATGCTTTCAAATGAAACAGAAAAGGTAATGTGCAGTTCTCTGTGAAACAATGTATTTGTGTGTACATGCACACAGGCTGGAGACAGAGAAGCTACTTTGAGTAAACCAAAATTCCAACAAATTAACCAAAACCCACCTTTGCTGGATATCCAATTCCTGTTTCCCATGGCCTGGCTTTGAAAGGTTAATAAAACACAGAGATTCATCTGTTTAAAATCAAGTATTTGTGCCTTGATTTTTAAATGAAAATTACCTTGTGTTTGAATTTGTTGGAATTCTTGTTTTCTTTCTTGTTGAGATCGATGAAGTAATGAGTAATGCGATCCTTGGATTTAGAATCCATGTCCCAAGAAATCTTGAAGGAGTCACACGTGATGTTACTTATTTTGATGTTGTGTGGGACTGGAAGCTCCTCCATCTCTGCAATGCCACTATCTTGTGATTTATTCCCTGCATGGAAAAGAAGCACAATTGGTTCAGTGAAGGGCCCATTTGGTCAGTGTTTTGTGTCCAGCACGTCCCTGAGCAGCCTTTCCTAAGGCTCACAGGGGGTCCCCAGCAGCCACTGGGGTACAGTTACACAAGTCTGGGTGTCAGTGATGGAAAGCATTGGAAAGGGATGAAATTCCACAGGTGAATAGGCACTAATAACATGGTGCACAGAGCAGCTGCCATCACCACTGTGTGCAGGCTGACAGGACAAAGCACCTGAAGCTATCAAGTGCTCCAAGGTTCAGTTAAGGAGCCAGCAATGCCCACAGTTAACATAATGGCCCCATTCACATCTGTCACCACTTAAACACAATCAGAAATCATATCCATCCTTAAACCACACTTCAAGCACAAAACACAGCCAATCTCTGCAAGGTTTGTAGATGGTGGATGCATATACAAATATGAGTACTCATACTGAAACAGCAACTCCTTTGAAATGGAACAATTAACACTTTGATGTTAATTGTTCCATTTGTTCCACAGCAAAAGGAACACACAAGTAAACTTCATTTTCTGTTCTTTATTCTTCCCGTTTTCCCAGCTGAGACCCTGCAGTTTTCTAGGGAAGTTCATTTCTAAGTACATATGGGAGATGAACAAATGACCATTGATCCCAAAAAGAATCACTAGTTCTAAATTTAGGTCTCCCCTTAGTTCCCAAGGCAATTTTATAGTTCAACGTTCCATGAACATTAGAATTCAGAAATGTTAGGTGTTCTTGCACTTACATAACACTCAAGTCAAAAGTGAACAAATGAAAAAAAAAAACAACGCAGTAAGATGAGAAAAAATATTGGGTAAAAAATGAACAAATCTATATGATGTAAGAGAAGAAGTAAAGAAAAGAAAAAAATGAAAATTGAATATAGATAAGAACAGATAGAATCAAAGCTAGTGTCTCTATAAGAAACTCAGGAAAGCTCCCAAATGAAGAAGATGGGAAACTCATGCAGGGATGTGAGGCAATGCATTCCCAGAATTATTCAGAGTCACATCTAATTATAGAAAAAGATAGCATTTATACTTTCATTATAACTGATGAAAAATGACAAAAAACTGAACTCAGAGGTGTTTGGGCAGTAATAAAAGTAAAAACTTTACTTGGAAGACATTAGGAACATTTCAGCCTCTCATCATACTCTGCCAAAGAATTATTTCAGCACTTCAATGCAGGAATATTACTGTTGGCCTGATTGTTCAAAATTCTGCTCATAGATATGTGAAATTCAATCACAGACTCTGCAAAATTCATAGATCTCCAGCTAGTATTGTGAATAATGTATTTTTACTGATGACTTCAAGAACTAATAAAACTATTTTTCAATTTTTGTCTTATTTTATGCATTTATATCTAAAAGGTTGTCTATTCTTCAAACATCCTATTGCTCTTTTTTTTTTCTTTTTCAACTAATACCAAAATCAGTTACTGCCTGGTCTTGCTCAAAATGCCCCCTATTTGTGCCATACCCAGTGACATTTTCAACAGCTGCACTGGCTGCAACACACTCAGAAATACCAGACATTATTGAAAGCTTTCTCTTCATATGAAAGACGTGGTAAGTGCTTTTCCCAACATGACATTTCAGAAGCCAGCAGGGAGAAAATGGCACCACTTTCTTTTGCAAGCAATTTGTATTTGAAAGATGACTGAAAGCTCTGCCAGGTACGCTGTAAAGGCTTCATATGATTGGCTCTTCCCAGATCAGGGCTCTGTGTTTAAGTAGAAGATGGAGTGTGGATGCTGAGGTTCTCAGAGCTGGAGAGCTGGACAGACTGAGACACTGAACACTGCACAGACCCTAAACAGACATGCAGCCAGGAAATACAAGCCACAAATCCACAATAGCTCAATGAGCAAATTATTAACCTAAAAATGAGCCTCTGTATTCCATACCCAGGGCCTGAGCTGTGTTACAAATGGCCAAGGCAGTTTCAGCCTCAGGACATGTGCAAAGGAGTAATGACCATTGACAAAAACTAACAGAGAGGAAGAAACATTCTGGAGAACACCAGTGGCAAAGAGCAAAAGTGCTTCTGGAAATAGATATCATTTTCTGTTAGTATTAATATCTGGCACACATCTTCAGATATCTGCACTCCCATTCCTTTTAATTTCTTTGCTTTTGAATAAATAGCTGTAAGTAAATGTCAAGCAGAATATCTCCAGGTAATTTTTAGCTTTAGGGTAGGGGTTAGGGTTGAAAGAGTCAAAGACCCTACAGTTTCAGGAAAACCGGGGCTAAAGGCACATCAAGGCTATCCCAGCAGGGCCCCAACATTGCTGCTCCTACATCTTTGTGATCTGGAATGC